>JAHLJT010004567.1:51294304-51448295 GCA_031308135.1 Acheta domesticus
TTTGGGATAACTCTCATTTTTTCAAAAAATTACACAAATGTAATTTTTTGAAAGATCTATCACACCGTAATACGCACGTTTCCTACAATTTGTAAGCACTATTGTATTTGTGAGTTTAAGTGCTTTAAATAACTTCAAATAAAGTTTTTCGGAACCAAAAAAGTTCCTGTGAAAAAGAACTTCAAATTTCGCATTTACATTAGCGCCGAAACGACATTCTCTTAAAAATGGCTCCAAATTTTTAAACGAAAATTGTCTTTTAGGACGATGTTTCACTGTTCTTTAATATTATTAAAATCATATTTCCGATACACTATTAGGAAACCGAATTATAAATAAAGTTTAAAAAATGTGCTTTGGGCGGCGATAGATGGCAGGTGGCAGGAGAATATGGTAAGTCCGAATAGCTAGCCGAGACCAAAGGAAATAAAAAAACTAATACGGGAAAGTCTGTGCCTTTCTGCAGCACCACTAGTTTATCCATATTGATCATTTTATTGTACATATTTTGAAATATGCACTGTTATTTTTTCGATTGGTATCTCATCTGGACGGGTTAGGCTAGAGATATGCCAGAGAGTTCACATTTCTTTTGCAGATTCAGTCTCCTTGTAACATATCCATTTAAAATTCAATTTTCTTATCGATTCATAAGATTTGGTACTGTCACCTTTTTGTGGAACGTCATTACGACTTTTCCTTGCCTATCACTTTGATAATTGACAATACGTATCTTGAACCTAACAAACGCGATATTGGCATGGTTAACTGCTTTAATAAAGTAAACTTCTCCTACCGCAATTCAGTTATATTAATTGCGGTGTTCGCCACAAAAACGTATTTCCATTTTCGTAATTAATTTTGGATGGAATTATAGTAAATATTTTCTTTTTTCAATGACCGTAATAGACGACTAACGCTTACTGAACGCTAACTTGGAGTACTCGTAGTATTTACGAGCCGGGGTATAGCATGGAGCGTAGAGGAATAAGAATTCGACGCGAAAATAGGAGAAGTATGTATCTTTCAAAAAAAGAAAAAAATGACTTATTAAACGCATTACCATACAAAACTATAAATTGTATTACCATAGTATCCTCTGCTAACATCACCCTTTGATATCTGTTTCTATTGGCATTCTACGAACTTTCTGGAATCGTTGTTATGTGCTATACAGTTTTACCGATTTTATCTTTCATCAAGAATATCCTAAAGGCAACTGAAAATTTACCCACCAGTTCACATTGTTTATGAAATTGGATATCTTGTCGGTTGATTTTTCATCAGAATCGATATACATAAAATAAATTATCACATATATAAAATATTATTTCAACAACGCATTAGCAAGGATAAGATGTGTCCCATTGAAATCAACTGATATACAAATTCTGTAAGGTAAATTCTGGTGATTGACCCGCGAAGGGGAAGAAAGTTAAACGGATGTGCACGACATCAAACGTTCACCTCCTGGTCGCAGCGTTTATGCAAGGAATGCGTTTATGCCCGAAAATGAGTCTGGAAGTCAGTTTTATAGATCATTCAAATATCTCGTTTCGTGTGGCACGATCCTTGGTAACGAGAGCGTATGAACAACAGCGGCCTCGCCGCACCAGAGGAGCCTGTCCTAGGGCAAAGCGAAGGGCGTGGGCGCTCCAGAGCTTCGGAAGTTGTCCGCAGCGGGCGTCGTCGGCACCGCAGCGCGGTGCGGGCGCTCGCATCGACGGAGCAGCGGGCGCGACCAGGCGGGGCGGGGCGAGGAGGCGGGGCGTGGAAGGGCGGGGCGTGGAAGGGCGGGGCGGGACGGGGTGGAGCGGGGACGCAGGCGACAGAGCGCGACGAGGGAGGCGGCGGTGGCGGCGGCGGCGGCGGCGGCAGCAGCAGCAGCGCTTTGGAGCGCGCAACGCCGCAAGTCAAGCACGATTATTATCTATTAAACGAGGTTTGCTGAAATAATCGGGCGGGAGGTGCGGGGCGCCGGCGGCGGTCGCTGCGGCAGAGGCGCGGAGGAGCCGGGGGGAGAGGCGCCGCGGAGCGGGAGGGGTGAGGGAGCGGGAGGAGGAGGAGGGGGAGGGGAAGGAGGGGAGGGCGACGCTGCTATGACCTAGTTCGCGCGCGGAGGCTGTATGACCCAGTGGCCGTGCGGGCGGCGGTGGTGCAGGCGGCGCGCTTCAATCGATGCCGAGCCAGGCGATACCATGTGGCGCGGGGCGTGGCTGAGCCCGGGTGCGGCGACGCTGCTCCCCGCGCTGCAGCAGCCCCCCCCCCGCCCCCGCCACCCACAAGCGGATCGCCGCCACTCGAGACCTTTCTGGTACTCGCACGCGAACATAATTCAGGATTTTTGCCTTTTCGAGTGATTCCGGAGAAACCGATTGACGTGAAACTGAGAAAAGATACGATTAATAGGATGAATCTTGAGAACGGAACATACCCCTTTGCCTTTCAGGTTCAAATATGTACATTTTTTATACAAAACACTCAATTATAAAGCTCTAATTTAGTATATCGAGAGAACTGCGTCAGCCAGACACAGGGGCAGTCTCCCTGGGTCTGCAACGCGGAGCAAGCACCGCCCTGGACCGACTGGGATGCTGCGGCGTCACGCTCTCCACCTATCGGCGGCGCCTGGAACTAGCTGCTTCTCGGCGCCACCAACAGTTTCGAGGCTTGGCCGAGCGGGGCGCTGGCGCCGCGTTCCCGCCGCCCGTTCGTCGACCCCGCCGCTGCGCGGGTGGGTGCACCCTCTCCCCGCCTCGAGCGCAGCACTCACCCAAGGCGACATTTCGTGCGTGTCTGCGTTCCGATGATGGTAGTTGAGGATGAGAATGGTGGATACCACCGACGAAGCCACCATAAACATGATGCAGTTGAAGTACGTGCCTGCAATCGGAGCGAGCGGTGAGTTGGGGGCGCGCGCACGGCCGCCGCCGGCGCTGCCCGCGCCCCGCCCCCCGCGCCTCCGCGGCGCGCGCCAGGGGGGCGGGGCGGGCCACCGCCGGGGGAGGCCTCCGCGAAGCTTCCAAACTACGTAGCAGGCAGTTACAATACAAAGTTATGAGACCGTTACCAAAAGATAGCTTTGAATATAGACATGCCTACTCACACAATTAGACTGACAATGTTTTTACTGAGTCGTGCAATTTAAACGTGAAAACAATAAGCTAATATATATATTTAGAAGAGAACAGGTAGTAAAGTAGGACTGCGTAGACCAAGGCGTTTAGTCAAGTTTTCAGCCTAGGTTTTTCAGTTAACATCATTATTTTTTACACTGAAGCCATGCAGAGAAATATTGTCTAGGAATAGTTTAAACCAGTTCAAATTACAAATCAACTTGAAACAAAAGAGAGCGGTACTGCCGGGGGCGGGCGCCGGGGCGGGCGCGCGCGGGCGGGGGCGGCGCCTGGGTCCGCCCCCCGCCCCCGCGCCCGGCGGCGGCGGCGTGGCCGGCGGCGGCGGCCGTCCCCGGGGGCGGCGGCGGGTCCGCGGGCGGAGCCGCCGCCGCCCGGAAGCCCAAAGATCCTAAGTTTTGCAGGCCGCCCCATGCACGGCGCCCCGTGGCGCCGCTGGGCCACGCAAGGAGAGCGAGAGAGGCGCTGTGAGCGGCGCAACGCAGCGGAGAGAGACAGACAGAGGCGAAGGCACAGAGAAGGCACAGAGAGACTCTCTCAAAAGTTAGGATCTTTGCAACCAGTACTCTCACATGGATTTTTTAAATATCGGGTGGCAAGTCACCCTTTTTCAAGGCGAATGCTTTAAATCAAGACTCAAAACAAAAAGAGAGTAAAAAGTGTGTTGCATTTATCACCATGAGTTAACTACTGATGTTTTACTGCACTCATCTAAGAGTCTACAGGATTTTAGTCACATCTTGATTTACCTTGGGTTTAGCAGCTCTTCCAAGGACGTGCCCAGGTCGCTTTAATGCTAGCCATGCCACTTTAAGATGAGATTCTTTTATGTATTGTCTTAGGTTACTATTTAGTTTAGTTTAACACAGAGCGTTGTTACTTGGAGGCAGAGGGGTGCGCCACCAACACGCGTACGTGGTCATGCGACAGTCAGTTCGGTTACAGTGGTGCGTTAGCTCTTGCTATTTTAGTTTAGTGTTTTTCTTTTGGGTCAAGCGGGGATAGGGGGGACGGACGGGGACACACTTTGTCGACAAAAAAGTCAGCTGAAATCAAAGTAGCTCAAAATCAGCGTCTGCTTCAAATCTGGAAAATAATTGCTTTGTTAAACAACAAAACCATTAGACGTGATTAGTTGATTAAACAACGAGGAGGCGGTTATTTTAACTTGTCTATTTTAGGCGCATTTCCAGGCGGTGGCAGCAATTTAAGGTCAGGCCTCATAGCCCAGTGAGCGTTAGAGCTTTAACCAATCCTTGTTAAACATCCATTCCAGTTTAAGCCGCAGGCGGCTCGGTTAAACAGACAGACAGACAAACAGACATACAGACTGACAGACAGAGCGGGCCGGGACGGACAGACACTCGCACGCACATCAAACGAAATACGTCTCAGGGCCTAGACATGCACACGTAGCAAGGCCGTGCGCGGGGGCCGCGCGGGGCGGGGCGGGGCGGGGAGGGGCGGGTGCGGGGCGGGGGCGATCGCGCGGTCGCCCCGCGCCAATCCGCGCCGCGCCCCGCCCCGCCCCGGCGCGCCCCGCCCGCGTCCCGGCCGCCGCCGCCCGACGCGGTCTCGGGGCGAGGGCGGCGGCGGCGGCGGCGGTGTCGTTCGCCGGCGGGAGCAGGCCCCCGCGCTCGTCCAGCAAGCAGGGAAGGACAGACGAACTCAAGAGACTAGGAAGTATGAAAAACTCAACTCAACAAATCAAAGAGCATGTTTTTGTTTTCATTCCAAGAGCAGTAGGGGCTGACCTAGTAAAGGAATAGCTTCTGAAGTCTGCGGTAAAGCGTCAGCAATCATGAGAGAAAAGACAGAGAGAGAGAGGAGGATTGTGACCCCTGTAACGAGAAAACGCTATTGAAAATTTGATGGTTTCTCTCTGTATATCGTGTGTAGTTTGAGCATTGTGTTCCCCAATGTCTTGGTCTCCTGGAAGTCGCTTCGCCTGCCTTCCTTAAGGAACAAAACCCAGAGATTAAAAAGCTGCGTGTAGCGGCGGCGAGCGCAGGCGGGCCGCCCGGCCAGCCGGCGCGGCGAGGAGTGCGTGCGGTGGGCTGTTCGTGTGGTGTTGTCTGCCGTGTACACACACCCAAATACACAACACAGAGGAGCGCTGCGAGCGGGCGGGCGGGCGGGCGAGCGGGCGGGCGGGCGGGCGGGCGGGCGGGCGGGCGCGCGGTGGGCGGCGGGCGGGCGGGCGGGCGGGTGTGTGGGCGAGGGGGCGCGCGGGCGGCGCGCGAGCGGGGCGGGCGGAGCGGGTGCGGCGGCGGACGCCGGGCGAGGCGTGCAACCCGCACCCGCGCCGCGCCCGCTCTCCCGCGCGCCCTCCCGTTGCCGCAGCTGCCGCCCCGCCGCGCCGCGCCGCGTCGCGCCGTGCCGTGCCGAGCCGTGCCGTGCCACGCCACGCCGCGCCGCGCCGCGCGCGCCCGCCGCTGGGCCGTGCGGGAACGCTACGCAGTACAGACGTACGGACCAACGTTCAGGCAACGGACCAACATGAGGGCGGAGCGGGGCCCAGCGAGAGTACCTAGCACGGGCATCGCGTCCGACACCTGGGGAAGCGTCTCGGCTACGAGATTATGAAACACCGTTAAGGAAAGGAGAATGGTTACGCCTGGAACAGAGAACACAAAGATTAACGCGAGCGAGCGGCGGCGCGGTCGAGACACAGACGGACAACGTCACACACGACACACAGCGAGCGGCTACAGCTCACGCAGGCAAGCGAGCGGCCGTGCAGGCAAGAGCAGGCGACTGACTACGGCGCGCGCGGCGGCGGCGGCGGCCCGCGCCCGGGGGCGCTCCGCCCCCGCGGCGGACGGCGGCCGCCGCCCCCGCGCGCCGCCTCTACGCACAAAACCTGGTGCGAGGGACGCGGGGAGTGCACGGCGGAGCAAACCTCTCGAGCAGGAGCGGGGGGCGAGTCCGGAGCGGGGAGGGGTCGGTCCAGGCGGGGCGGGGCGGAGCGGGCCGGGGCGGGGCTGTGCGGCGGGACCACAAACCAAAGCCGGCGACGGGTCACAGCGAGCGCCGGCGCCCCGCGCGTGCCGTCCGGGACGCCCGCGCGCATGCAGGCGGGCACGCTAGCTCCCAAGCACGCTCCCACGCTCTCCGACGCGCGCACGCTCGCACGCTCGCGGGCTGCTGGCGGCCGCTGCCGCTGCTCGGCTCACGCCGCCGCCTTCTCCTCAGCGCCGGTGCGGATCCTCGCCTCCTCCGAGGCCGCCGCCCGCCTGCCGCTGCGACTGCTGCTGGCGCTAAGCTACGGCCACGGCGCCGCGCCACGCGCGTCCGGGCGGCGCCGGCGAGGCCGGCTCGCCGCCGCAGCGCCTCACAGTGAAAATCTCGTTAAAGAGAAGGCGTTTAGCCGATTAGTTAGGCGGCACGGGCAGGCGAGGGCCGTGGCGACGGGGCGTCCTCCGCCAGCTGCAAGGAGAAACGGTCCGTTAGTGGCGCGGAGAGGGCGCTCGAGGCCGAGGGCGGCGTGGGCGTGGCTGTCTCCGTGGAAGCTGCACCTGCAACATGCGAAAGGTCTGAGTGCGGGCGGGGCGGCGGCGGCGGGGCTACTGGCGCCCGCAGGAAGCTTAGACTCCAACCAAACATACAGAGAACTCAAAGATAATTCGTTTTTTTACAGGATTTTTGTCTTTTTTTAAAACTCAGGCAAGAAATAAAGAACAGAAAGAAAAAGTAAGCAAAGTAGCTCTTGTGAGAAACTCAGGCTAAAATCAGAGATGCAAAACTGATGCGAAGAATAAGTAATGAGTTATATACCAGCTAGAGTAGGGCAAACCCTGAGGCGAAATGATGAATTATGGTGAAGATGATTCTTGACATGAAAAGTTTAACGTTTGAGAGTTACGGATAGCGGTTTAGCAAGTTCATTAGGCAGCTTGTTTAAACTGTATACTGGCAAAATGACGGCGAGAGGGCGGTCGTGCGGGCGGTCGGGCGTCGCTGCAGGCTGTCTGCGGGGGCGGACGCGCGGGCGGGCGGGCGCGCGGATGAGCGCCGCCCGCTGGCGTCCAGCGCGGCGGTGGTGGTGGTGGTGGTGGTGATGGTGGCGACGGCGGCGGCTGCGGCGCGCGGCCGCGGCCTTGGGCTGGGCTGCATGCGGGCGGGCGGGAGGCCGGGCGTGCGTGCGGGCATGCGTGAGAGCGGCGGCGCGGCGATGGCGGCGGGGCGCTGGCGGCGTCGCGACGCTGGCGGGCACGGCGACCGGGGCCCGCCCGCATCGCGCCCTGGAGGTCGCCGCCTTGGGAGCCGCCGGCTTCATTTTCCCAGTATATACATATCTCTCTCTCTCTCTTTCCCTATCTCTCTCTCTTCCTCACCACTTGCCGATTGTTTTCTCTCGAGTTCCTCTTTCTTTCTGTTTCTTTGTTTCTCTTTCGCCCTCCTCTGTCAGCTCATCCGCTTCTCGTGTCAGGTTTTGCGTTTTGAGTTTATGGTTGAGGTTTTTATTGAGCTTTGGTTTAGGTGTGAGAATAATAAAAAAAGGAAAAACAAAGTTTATGTCGCAGAGAGTTTGGGCGGGGCGGCGCGGCGGCCGCCGAAGGGGCGTGCCGCGCGCCCCGCGCCGTCAGACGCCGCGCGAGGCTGCGACGTGAGACGCAAACTCGGGAGATCGGCGCGAGTCGCGGCCGCGGTCGGTTTAGCGGTCGGGCTCTCATGCAGTTAGCTGGGGGGGTCGCGCGCGAGGGGGCGAGCTCTTTTTTCTTTCTTTTCTTTTTTTCCCGTTAGATTGATTGCATTTCTGTTAAAACCAACACAAACAAATTCACAGAATTAAAAACATCTCTACTACGTGGCACAACAAGGTTTGGTTGGGGTGGGCACAGTAGTACTAATGTGAGTAAAACAGAGAAAATATCTGACTGTCGCCGAGCGCTCTCGGTCCGTCTCTGCGACTCGCGAGTCCCCTGTGGGGGCTTTGGCTAGCCGACGTGGCGGTCCGGAGATCAACGGGCGGTGGTGGCGTCTGCAAAGGAAACAGATGAGACAGAGCAGCGGGGGCTGTGGTAGTGGCAACCGTGGCAGGGACGGGGAGCGGGGGTCGGCGGGGTGGCGGGGTCGGCGGGGTGTTGCGGGGTCGGCCAGGCGGGTGGGGCAGGCGCGGGGCGGGGAGCGGACGGGGCGGGGTAGCGGGGCAGCGGGGTGGGCGGGGCGGGCCTTATGCGTGGCGGCGAGAGCCCTCTGCGGTCCAAGTAGCAAGCGCTAGCGAGCCGGGCGCGGGCTCCGTGGCTGCGCGGGCGGCGCGGCGCGGCGCGGCGCGGGCGCGTTGGCGCGTTGGCGCGGGCGCGAGCGGTGGCTGTTACCTATGAGGGGCCGTTCGGACGTGGGCGGCATGGTCTCCGCCACCATGTTTAGGAAAAACGTGAGCGACAGGAGAACCGTGACATCTGCAGGAGAGAAGAGCGCGCTGTCAGCTCGACGGCCACACTCGTGCCAAATGTTGAAAAGTGCGCCGACATGGCCTCGCTTTACGCTCTCAAACTTCGTTCAAAACATTCCATCAAGCAGGTTGAATAAAAGTTTTGCAATAGCAATAAGTGAATTATAAAATTCTTAGCAAAGTGAAAAATGTTAATAATTTACTTTCAATATGTACAAGCAAATTTGCAGTGAATTGGCAAAATTATCTATGTATATAAACATGAAAACTTGGTAAGTAAATACATGAGTGACAGGTGGTTAGATTTGAGCCAAAAGATGATCTGGAGCAAACAGTGCAGCTGGCAAACGTGAGACAAAAGACAAACAGAACAAGATGGCGGGAAAAGAGAACAAGAAAAGGTGCAGGATAGCCGCAGGCACCGACTGGCTGACACAAGCTGACAGAACTGCGGAGCAGTACAGCAACACTACAAGCCTCTGGTTGAGCTACTACAGCGTCGTTGGAGATGTTGGAGGCGAGCGGGCAGGCGGGCGGGCGGACGCGGGGAAGTGCGGGAGGGGCGCGGGGCGCTGCGGGGTGGGGAGGGGGCGGGGCAGGCGGGGGCCATGCGGCGCAGCCGGTGCCTGGCGGCGCGGGGGGCGGGTTCTGCCACTACACAACGGACACCACTGGGAGGCGCGGGGTCCGGGGCTACGGCGGCGCCCGGCGGCTGCGAGCAGCCCGCGCGGGCGCCCATGCGGCATGCGTCGACGGGGCGTGGCGGGGCGTCGGCGGCGGCGGCGGCGGGGAAGGGGATGCGGGGAGCAGGCGGGGCAGGCGGGGCGGCGGCAGGCAACAGCGAGAAAGCGCCCTCGCCGACGGGTCAGTCGTCTCCATTACTGTCTGGTTATTTTGGTTTAGCCAACGCTCTTTACTGCCAGTTTAATTTAATTGCATTGCTTATCTGATTGGTTTAAGTTTTATATTTCATTGGGTCGAGTTAGATGCGGGGGGTGAAAGGTACAATTGTTAAAGGATGAATGGGTGGGAATTTTGTGGATGGGTTACGCATCACGGCCCGTAATCTACTACTTCTGACTTGGGAATTTTAAACGAATTTTAGTTTAGAATTTTTGGTTTCTGATCATATATTTAGTACTGTGCTGGAATTGCTCAAACTTGCTCCTCGATGACGAAATGTTAACGGCACGAGAAATGAACAGGAACCACTGGTTTATGCTCTACAGAGGTGAACATACTCACCAGCGAAACTCGCGTCGTCGCTGCCTCGGGACATTGCAGCCAGATACCGTACGTCGTTCTACGTTACGTGTCGACAACGTTGAGTCGTCAAGAGGCAAGTTAGAGCGACCCCAGCCACAGTAGAGAGCGGTTTTAGATCTGGTCGGTCGACAGAGAGAGAGTGTTTAGTGGGTCCAGACGCGGCGCAGCGGCTAGCGGCGGGCCGGCGGGCGCGCGACCCGGCGGCAACGGCGCGGCGGAGGGGCGGGGCCACCGACAGTGCAGACAGCCTACAGCGGGCGTAGCGGGGGCGGGGCGGCCGGCGGGCGGAGGGCGGGGGCGGGGCGCCCGCCCGCCCGCCGAAATCGAACCACCTACGGCACCCGGGACTCTGGCGCGCACGCCCACGCGGCTAGCATTTTCAACATTCTCTGCATGTGGTGTAAACAGTTTAGTGCCTAAGCCGTGATCCTTTCCTGAAAAAAGCAGTTGTGAGTTAAAGAAGTGATGAGAGAGGGCGACACAAGAGAGATGAAAAAAGAATAAAAAATCAAATATACACAGTGAAACCCAACTGAAAAACACATGAAGAGACACAGAGAAGGCGCGGGAGGGAGGGAGGGAAGAGGGGAGGGCGGAGAGAGGACGAGGGGGTGGGGAGGGGAGCGGAGCGGCGGGCGGGTGGGAGCGCTCCGAGAGAAAAGAGACAGACCCAAAGCCTGAGTGCGTGTTGGTGTGCGTGTGTTGGTGTCCGCGTGTTCGAGCGACCGCTTGTGCGACTGAGGCGACGGCGGGCAGCAGCGAAGTTAGCGGCTCTACGCGCGGCGGAGTCGGCGGCGCGGGACCCCTCTGACTCGCAAGGGCAGCAGGGCGCGGGACGCTTGGCCCGGCGCGCCCGGCTCGGCCAGCCAGTCACACCATGCACACTTCGCCCCTCTCGCTCTCACATCGCACGCACGCGCGCATCGTCTCTCGCACTCTCGCACACGCACGCGCTCGCTCACTCACTCGGGCGCTTGTGCTCTCTCTCTCTCGCACGCTTGCTCGCTCGCTCGCACTTTGCCCGGTCTTTTTACCTAAGAGAGGGACAGCGTCGGAGGTTGCGGGCATCGTCTCGGCTACCATGTTTAGGAATACAGTCAGAGAGAGGAGGATTGTGACACCTGGAAGGAGACCAGAACACGCAGTTTTAAGGGCGGGCGGCGGCAGCGACGGCGGCGGCGCGCGGCGGGCGCCGGGGGCGGGCGGCAGCGGCGGCGGCGGCGGCGACGGGGGCGGGGGCGGGCTGCGGGCGAGAGCCCCCGCCCCCGGCCGCGAGCTGTCGCGGGGTGGGCGGGGGGCGCGGCGGTGGCAGCGGCGGCGGCGGCGAGTGGACCGCGCGGACACACGCAGAGACCCTGGCGGTTCGGGGGCACCCGCGGGTTGATTGCTCGCGGAACCGACCGCGGCCGACACTCGGCGATGGCGACACTGGCGCATGAATGCGTTTATTTTTTTAATATTAGTAGTATTTACTTGCTTCTCACTTGACAACTTCGTAAAGCAGCGTTTACAGATGTTTATTTACCATATTAGAGCAACATGTTTAGAATTTATTCTCATACTTTGCTTTGGGCAGTTATACAATTTGACAGTTTCAAATTATAGAAATATTAGTGCATATAGTTTATTAGAGGAGGTTACTTACACTGTGTTTATAGTTAGGAATGGAAATTCAACCACTTTACCTTGAAGCCTCTGTCTGGGCCCTACATTAGGCAAAATTAAAAAACAACATTTTAAGGAAGGTGAGTAAGGAGGGCGTTTGCCGCTGTCCGTTGAGCTGCAAGAGAACCACACACATATTGCACCATCTGCCAGCTAGGGCGAGGCGCGGGGCGGGAGCGGCGAGGCGGGAGGCGGCGGGCAGGAGGCGGGGCGACGGAGCCGAGGGACGGGCGGCGGCGGAGGGAGCGGCCGGGCTCGAGGGAGGGAGGCACAAATCGCACACAGCTGATGGCGTCATGTCACCATGAGCAAATAAGACACCCTGTGGACAATCCGGAGCAACACAGCACACTGGGGCGCGGGTAAGCATGCATTGCAAGCCGACAGGGCTGAGCGAGGGCGGGGCGGGGTGGGGTGGGGGCCGAGGTGGACGAATCCAAAAGAAACTGCGTGGGAGAAAACTGAAATCAAATTGTGCCGTCCTAAAGTCCAGGCAACACAAGTAAACAGAACATAACCGCACTAGTGAACACATGGGCTGAGGAACTTCCGCCGTGTCAGCAATGCAGCACCGCAGTGACAGAGAGTATCTATCATACTGCTCGTTGCAGGGGGCGCAAGACACAGGGAGCAAGAAGTGAGCTCTCAGAAAGTTATCAGCACACAGTTAAATCCCTGCGTAAGAGATGTTAGCGTTTATGGCTTCGGAATTTACTCTGTTTTGAATACTTTTAAAAGCATACCATCCAGTTCAACACATCCAATTTAGTCATTGAGCAGTTATCAGAAGCACGTTCTTAGCATCAGCAATTTAGGAAGAGATTTAGTAGTCAGAACATCGAAAGCAACACTGAAAGCCGAGCAGGAGCTCTTACGAGCTTCACGGCCAGGACAGGTTGGACACTAGCTAAATGCTCGACATGAGGAAGTTCCTACTTCTGGTTACTGTACCTAATGTTAGTTTCTCCCCACACTCGTGTGGCAGAGTGAACCCAAGCAGTGTCATAGACGAGATCATTACACATGGAACGATCAAATTCACCGTGTAAAACAGGGTCCGGCGGCGGATATGAACGACGAAAGTTATGTCAACGTAGGGCTCTGGACAGCACGCGTACTCTTTTACGTTCTTTTCCCCTGGCATGCCTGAAAATATAGCACAAAAACGGGGAAAGGGGGGCATAGAAATACATAAAACAAACTGTCGACAAAATCAGAGGTAAGAAAAAAAGAAGCCAACCTTTGAAACCAAAAGAGTGGCTGAGAAGGATATAAGTACGTAACAATGAGTGGTGAATACCTGCAGCGAGAAGTATTACCTAAAGATAGCTTTTCGCCTGAGTCCGGTGGCAGAGTAAAGCCGAGAACAGCCATGGAGGCGATGAGAACACATGGAACAATAAGGTTGAAAAAGTAGTACAGAGTCCGGCGCCGTATGATTATGATAAAAGTTATGTCTATATAAGGTTCGGGGCAGCAATTGTAGTAAATTTCGTTCCTTTTCCCGGGAACACCTGGAATGAAGAAATAAAGAAAGAAAGGACAGGAGCAAAGATGGAAAGCACTCAGGAGAGAAAAAGAACAGAGAATCGATGCATCCAAAGAAACTCAAAAACAAAATGTTTTAATTGTATAACTTCATATGTTAGCCATTCCAATTCCAATCAAGTGATTTAGCGGGTAAGGTTTAGTCTGCTTGTTAGTTAGAGGCGTCATTTAGAAAAGGAGAGAGAATACAGTCTAAGAAGCAACGGGGTGCGCGACAGCGCGCAGCGCTCCTCGCCTGTTGCTGTTTATGAGCTGTGGTTTTAGGCAAGCCATTCATAGTTCTTGGTTCATTTTGTAATAGCCATGGTTTTAAACTAGAGAAAGAATAGAAAGGAGGCTGAGATGGGAGGTTTGAGTCCGGAAGCATTCCAGGGTCGACAGCGCGCGACCAGTGGCGACGGCGGCGGCTGCAGCGGCGGCGGCGGCGGCGGCGGTGGCGGCGGCGGCGGCGGTGGCGGCGGCGGCGGCGGCGGAGGCGGCGGCGGCAAGGGCCACGCGCTCCTTGGACGGCGGAATTTGGCCTAGCCGGGCCCGCGGGGGCCTCTGCCTTCCACGGCCCCCCTGGGCACGGGGGCGCCGCAGGGGGGTGGGGACCGAGACCGTCTGGCTTCACAACAACCCCGGCTCGTAGCGTTCTGTTCTTTGCTTTGCCTTAGTTTCTGTTCTCGCGCGGACTCGCTACCAAGCTATGCTCTCTGCTAGGTTTTCTTCCAGCGAAATTTGATTAAGAATTAGATTGAGCAAAATATGTAAGTCATAAATTAAAGAACAAATGGTTTTTTAGTTTCTATATCAGCATGTGTTCTATGGCTTAACCCATGGCGGCGGCCCGGCGCCCTGCGGTTGAGAGGCGGCGTTATACTTTTTGAGCAAATGACCTCGAATGGATCACATGAATTTGTTCTAAATATGATTACAAACTCATTAAGATTTTTTTTATTTTTCAGTTAACCTAGAAACATGTTATCCCTTTTCTTCGGATACATTGAGCTTAAAATTTGCAATATATGTTTAATGAATTTGGAGATTAAAATATCACAATAAATGATTCAATATTGAATTATAAAAAAGGATTTTACCTCTGAATGTGATTGAATCAATGTTCAACCAATTTTCACTGGAACGCACAACTTTACAATGAGAGCTATTTTTTCCAATAAATTTTATGAACAATTTTATTTCAATCAAAAAGTATGAACAGACTAACTGATTATACAAATTTAGAATAATTGATTCCAAGAATATATTATAATACCAATGTTGAAGTGGCAAGAAGACAAAACATCGAAGAGAATACAAAAAGTATTGGGTTCATTGTTTGGCAGGTAATTAAACTCATGTTCCTCAAAAATTGTGTTTTAGAATATCAGTCTGGAATAAAGCAAACACAACATAAATTAATGTATCACATGTCTTACAGAATCAAAGCTTGGATTTTGCTTGTTGAAGTGAACAATGATTTATGAATACTACATGTAGGGAATGTTGCATCATATCTGTAAATATTTAATGCAATATATACAACAGATATTGATGTATCTGAAGTTTAAACAATGTACATTATTAAGAAGGATGTTTAAAATATATTAATAATGTTCCACTACGTACACATTGAAATGGAATTAATTAAAGAAAAAATAGAATGCCAGTTTTATTCGAATACAATTGCCCTAAAAAATGTTGAATGGGTATGGAAACTAAACATTTAATCACTAATATGGGATCAGTAATAAAAATAAATGTGCATAATGATACCTTCTGCCACCTCAAATACAACATCTTTTAAAAGTTCTTGAGTGATTAATTCATTGAGAGTAATGTCACTACTGATTTGTATACTTCTGAAGCCTTTTGGAGCAATGGCCAGCAGCAAGGCGGCAAAGTGGTGCGTTCCGCTGCCGAGTGGCGAGAGTCGGCGCCGCCCTCGCCCGCGTGGTGCCGAGCCGCCGGCTGGGGCGAGCGGTGCGGGCCGGCGCCGGCTCCGCCCCGCCCGCCCCGCCGCCCGCGCGCCCTGGCCACGCGCGTCGGGGCGCCGGGGGCGGCGGTGGGCGGGCGGGCGACGACGCGTCGCCCACGCGCCGCCCCTCCCCGCCTCGCGCCCCGCGCGGTGCCCGGACGGCGCGGGCGGCCCCCAGTGCCGGGGGCCCGGACGGAACCCGTTCGGCGGTCAGCGCTCGCTTCCCGGAAAATATTCGACTCACTGCGGAGCTTTAGTCGTAACAGGGGAACGTTGACGTCACGCGGGGCGTTGTACGCGGTTCGTCTCATCCATCGTCATTGCTCGTCATGATTTACCCGAGGACTCGGAATGCAAACATTGATATTGACATTACGTTTCTTTCTTTGGCCTCCAGACTTTATTATCAACGATGAGCCCCGACTTCCGACAATACTTACCGTTAATTAATATTTAATATTCTACAATATTTTTGTTGATTCGTTTCCTTCTTTCTCTATTTGACTCACTATGTTTCTTCTAACATTCTGAATCAAATGGAGCGATTTTTACGTGTAGAAAATCTTATTCATTCCTTGTTAGCCATGCGTCAGCGTTGATGTTAATGCTCTTTTCCCCGTCATGGCGAAAAGCTCCCTCTCTGAAGCAGGATTCGACGTGTGTGGCAGGGAAGAGGCAGGAGCGTTACTCATTGGGTTTTACCATGGTCGCGAGGGCTGTCAAAAGAAAGTGCAACATTATTTCATTTCAATTCCAATCAATGAAGTTGAAAGAAAAAAAAGGAAATAAGAGAAACAAATATTAAGAACAGCTCTCTCCTTTAATTCATTTTGAATATCACTTCGTTCTGTTCTGTGAACTCGTCTCTGAAGAGTGAAAACCATGGCAAAGAACTAATCTCTCCAGCCTCACCAAAGGCGAAACCCGCTCATTAGTATGTCCAATATTTTCCTCAGGAATACGGGGTCCGGGCCCCCGAGACAGAACCCTTCTTTCTCCTCATGTACCGAGAGAGGCGGAGGTGGAAAGAGGCATGGCCCCGAGCCTTCCACCTGCCTCTTTTCGGAGCCTCGGCTTGCAACCCTCTTCCGGGTGCTATAATATGCCCCGCAAGCGGTGTTCATGCGAGTGTTGGATGTGGAAACGGCCAACTGAAGTATGTTAATGACTCACCATATTTTTATCCACAGTACTGCAGTAGCAACACCAGTGTAATAGATATTTGTGAATGACAAAAGAACAAGAGAATTCCTTTGCATCAAAGAGATGAAGTGTAAAAAAGATATAACTGTATGCCTCTTAGGCTTCCCGTATGTAATCGCCCAGATTGGCAAAGAATGGCTGAGAAGTTTTATTCTTTTTCTATGTATGAAATGAACACAATTATAGTAGTATACACCTAACTATGCCTTTCGGCTAGTTACCTGTTACTTCTATGGGTCGTGTTTCAAATGAAGAATGGTTCATTAGTGCCCTAAGTGTCCACTACATGTCTAAGCTAAGGCGAGGCCCGCCGCGCCCGCGCCGGCGCCGAAGCCCTGAAGAGGGCGCGGCCCAAGGCGCGAGCGGGCGCGCTCCGGGGCGGGCGCGGCGGGCGACGCGGGCGGGCGGACGGGCGGACGGGCGGGCGGTAGGGCGGGGCTGTTCTGTTACAGTCTGGCCAGCGGCCACTAGGGGCCCACATAGGGGAGTATTATTCTCAGCATGTAACTTTAGATGTAACGCCTCGGAGGGTACACTGAAGGCACTTGTATGTGATTGGGAGACTTCTTGATGTTAATAGAATTATAATAGTGATTCAATGACAATATAGAAGAGGATTGTGCTATAACAATCACAAGATGGTAAGTAATCACAAGATGGTGACCGATATTTGAGAAAATAAAACATCTTGGGACTAACTTCACCCCATGTATCGAAGCAATAAATCTTATTGAATTGGTGAAACAGTTTTGTTTTAATACATGAATATTTAATAAACAGTGTAAAACTACGCTTCAATATTGTTCATTAAAATATTTTAATTGATACATAATGGAGATAATTTTTCAAAATGAACACAATTTCTGCAAACAAAGTATTCACTCATTAAGCAATGTAGTATGCAAAAAGAAGTTATCCAAATTATAAAAACAAAGAGAATTGTTAGAAAAAATCACAATTGTAGTTTGAAATAAATTATACAATTTTACAGCAATTACTTTAAATGTTATTATTTTATCACCAGAAAAATCACATGCAAAGACTCCAAGCCAGTACAACTCATAGACACCGATTTTGGGAACTTTGAAATTCCAATAAGCCCTGGTGAAACCCATGTGCCATAGGATATTTTATTAGTGGATAAGTAAAGGAGTGAGTTGCTGGAATTACATTGAAAAAATAATTCAGTTGCGTGTTTAACAAGTGGCCACCAATTATCTAATGTTTGATAATATGAAGTTAGGAAATTACATTTATAAAATCTAAAAATAGAATATAGTGGTTCTCATTCACCTCTTTCCAATCCAGGAACAGGAGGTAACTTAGTATTATTTCATTGTAGGTTTTTCTGAAATGTTTTTATAATTTGGGATCTTATTAATACTACTGCTAATAATAATAATATTGTTGTCTGTATTAATGACATTAATAATCTAGAAAATAGTTTTGGTACATACAATTATCTTGATATTAAATAAATTAATGATGTAAAGAACAGACTTAATTTCCAATATAAAAATTCATTGTTCAAACCCTTGTATCCATGATGTACTATTATGATCAAATAATGTTAATATGGGATAGTAAATCTTTTAATTTTCAAATAAATCCTTAAATGTGTTAAGGAAACAAAAATTCAACCTATATTGTGTAAAATTTGATTAACTTGTTAAGAATTTTAATAAATGACGTGCCGTTTACAGTGAGAGTTCTGTAAATGTGGATTATGAATATAATTTCAGAACCTGATTTTATATGATTGGTTTCTTTAATGACGCGTTTTGAGTACATGTTTTTTCATCACATCGTGACTTATTTCACGAAGAGAAATTATATTAACAGTGCCTAACTAATTCATTACATAGCAATGCTATTTATAGTCACGAATGCCTAGTGGTCTGCTTTCCAGAAATACAGTGAAAAAAACTGATTGATTACTAATGAAAATAAGTACTTCATCAATCAATCTTTTCATTACAATTGATTCATCGTAACAGGGAATTCCCCTGATAAAAAAGAAAGCCACCAAGAGGCCACGCCGTCGAAGAGGAGTGGTGGGAGTCATCACATCCAAGGCCGTACATGCTGAGAGTAATCGGGGCGCGGGGGCGGGCGGCGCGCGGGCCGGCGGGCGCCGCCCCGCCTCCGCCGGGCCTCCGCGGCGCGTCGCGGCGCGGCGCGGGGGCGGCGGCGGCGCGGGGGCGGGCGCCCGGGCGGCGGCGCGCGACGCCCCTCGCCCGCGGGCGGGCAGAGGGGGCGGGGCGGCCCGCGGGCGGCCGACGGCACGCGGCCGCGGCCCGCGGGCGGCGGGCGATCGCACACGCGCTCGCGCGCCCGCGGGGCGGCCGCGAGCGGACGGACGCTGAGTACCTACCTAAAAGGTCCCATTCACCGTTTGTTATGAAGCTACTTATATCACCTCCTGAGTCATCCTGCAGCTGCAGGTCCAGCTGCAACAGAACAGGCGGCCGTCAGCGCACGCACACTGTCACGCACACGCATCTACGCACTCACAACTTCTCTCCGCTCACACAGCTCGCTCGGCATGCACGCGCATCTTAGTTTTGCACATGGTGCCCAAGAGCTCGGCCCTGAGGTATGCCATGGTTGCGGGCGGGCGAGGGTGGCGCGGCGCGGCGCGGTTCCAAGGGGCGACTGCAGCCGGAGGCAGCCGCCGTGCAGTGCAGGGCCCGGCCACTTGACGCGTGAACCCTTGGCGCGTCAAAGCAACTACACAAGCTTTGCAAACACATCAGGGACAATCTAATGCAACAGCTCAACCACACATACTGAGCGATTTATTTTAGGTTTGATTATTACTTTCATTGCAGAGGAATATTTCAATTTTCGATCAAGTTATACCTTTTTAAATGGTATACCATTGGTGTTCATTGAACATAATATACGAATGAAGAAACTGAAAAAAAACTTGGACAAAATATAAGATCGAAAATTATGAGTGACACATTGCTCGTCAAGGAATCTTTCCATTTACATTTTGAATTTTAGAAGTAACGAGCTGCCTTACTTTCATCAAATGCCATAGGAAACATTTTCAGCATTTGTTTATTTAAGTTTATTTTAGGGATGTAATGGGATGGGTCAGGAATGAAAACGTCGTTGCAGATCTCAAGAGTCTTTCTTTTTGGAGTTGTGAAATATATTTGCGCACCTTGATTTGTATTCGGGTTCACGAGTAAGTGGCCAGGTTGTATACGTTTTTCAGAAACGTGTTAATGCTTGTTTTCTCTTTACTTCACGTGTTGTTTGTCTTAGCAATGAATGAACTTGAAAAAAGCGAGACTAAGAAGTATCGTGATTGTGGTCTTCGATCGCAATATTTCTATCTGTGACGTTAATCCTCGTGCACGGGTCCGGAGAGTGCACCCGGCAGTGAAAGAGAAGAAGCAACGGCAAAGCAAAGCCCCGATCACTCAAACCTACGCTCACTCGTTCACCTCAACTATACGATGCCGTGAGAGGGAGCGACCATGCATGCCTCGCCGGGCGGGGCGGCCGGGGCGGCCCCGGCCCGGGCCGCATGCATGGACCTCCCTCGCCATGTCCTGATGCTTCTGCATACCCGCACCCAGCAGTATACGCTTCGTCCCAACCCGCGGACGACGGCGACGACGACAGTACGACGGCAAAGCGAGGAGCTTAGGCAGCAGCGTAAGGGGTGCCGGCCCGGAGGGCGCGGGCGACGCCTGGCGTCGCCGGCGTCGCCGCCGCCGCCGCCGCCCCCGCCCCTGGCGCAAGCCGGAGCTTGCGGCCGTAAGAGAGGGGCGGCGGGGGCGGCGGCGGCGGCGGCGACGGCGGCGACGCTGCTCGCAGGGCATGGCATACCTCCTGGTAGAGCATGCCGCGTGGAGCGGCGCTTCCCTTGATTAGCTCAGGAGCCAGCTCAAGAAGTGAGCGGCTGGAGACTACACCCTATAGTACAATCTGCTCAGCGGGGAAGCTCACTACTTCTTTTGGTTTCTAATGGCTATAGATTTATTATTTTTCTGGAAGTATACAAAGAATATCTATCTTGTGTAAGGTACCTGAAAGCCATCATATGTCCAGCTACCAAACTTCATCTCACAGCGCTGATCATCAAAGGGGAACCACGTAATGTCTATCTTGCATGTGCTCTTGAAGATGCCCGGTGGAACGTACAAGCAGCTACCGTTATTTCTGACCACAACGTTTGTAGGATACGTCCCGTCGAAACCCTCATCAGCGCTTGTGTAAAAAATCGGAAAACAGTTTGCGTTACTAGCATGTAATAGATCTGCAAATAGGGGAAAAAGGGGAGCGGCGCATGCGCACAGCGACCGGCGTGCGCTTTTTGTTCTAAAGGAGAAAACCAGACAAATGTTTAGTGCAACACTTGGGCGATTTAGGCGAATTTTAGAGTGCTTTCAGCAATTTATCAAAGAGAGTTTGAGAGATTTAGTAGCTCTAATTTAAGGGAGTCGTGGCGGGGGCGGTGGGGGCGGGGCGGGGCGTGCGGGCGTGCGGGCGTGCGGGGCGGCGGCGGCGGGCGAACCGTGCGGGGCGGACGGGCCGCCCGCCGCCTCCGCACAGGGCGTATCAGCCGACTGCCGGTAGATACATTGTGCGCGCACAATGTGTCTGCCGCCAGGCGACGGGGCTCGGACACAGTGGCCTAACAACAACGGCATCTGGCAGTCGTACTGTCACCGGGCAGAGCGGCGGTTTAGATTCCCCTTTTTTGATTTTCAGTTTATTTGCTGGTTTTTAGTTGGTTGAGTGTCATGGCTTTTTTTTTGGTTTGGCTCAATTTAGCAGTTTGTTTCATAGTTTTTTAAGGCGATTACGTTTAGGCTACACACTTAGCAGAGACAGAGAGTGGCGGGTGGTGGAAGAAGGTACATCGAGAGCGCCTGGCACGGCGGGGCCGGGCTGGTTGCCCGGGGTCTGGCTTGGGCCTGACCCCTTATGGGCTACGCTTAACAAGAGGGGTTTTGCGGCGACGGCGTCAGCGGCGGGGCGGGGCTCCGGGCATTCGGCCCTGCAGGCCGTCGAGCCCGCCTCGGCCGGCGGCCCTGTGAAATATTGACAAGCTGGTTTTAGCATGGGGCAGATTAGGCTTGATATAGTATATCAAGTCAGAGTAATGACAAGTCAAAAGATTAATCATCTCGCAAATAGACTTTATATATCTTAATTAATAGTGTTATTGTTTAAAAACAGGACGCTTATGTAATGTTTCGGTTTACCTTTATCGTGTCCTGGAAGCAGATCAGTCAAAAAGTTAGAGTTTGAGACATATTAAAAGCAACAGAGAGAATGAATCGCCTTCGCCAAGGTTTCGTGGGGTCGTGGCGCCCGGGTGTGCGCACCCGGCCTAACGGGCGCCCCGAGCCGGGGCGCACAGCCGGCGCGCCGGGCTGCCTAGTGTGCTTTGGGATTAGATTTTTCGGTTTATCACGCCGCATGGGCGCCGAATTTAAATGCTCTGTTAAAGGCATTATTTCATGAGAAAGAGTCTTATCATATTTTTTATTAGATTTCATATTATTTGATTCATTTTATAGCAGACTAGACGTTAACGAGGGGAAGACAGGTGCAGGGTTATTTTATGAGAGGAGAAGAGAAGAAGAAGGCTGCACCCCGGCGGTACATACCACACTCGACACTCGCAGGCAGGCACAGGCGGGCTCAGGCAGACAGGCAGGCAGACAGACAGACAAACAGACAGGCAGACAGACAGGCGGGCGGGCGGACGGAATGATAGAGAAAATGAGAGAGAGAGATAATGAGAGAGAGAACGAGAGAGGCAAGAGACTACTCTACAGAGCAGGACGGAGCCAGGGGGGGACGACTCCAGATGGCCGTTGTGTTGCCCTAGTCCCTTACAAGCTACGCTGCCACTACTCCCTCGAGCGGGCGCCGGGCGGCGAGCCGAGGACACCTGGGGAAGAACAGCATCGTTAGCGCCGCAGTGATTCCCAGCCCTGGCGGCGGCGCCGGGGGCGTCGCGGCGGCGGCGCTGCCAGCCGCCGGGGGCGTCGGGGCGCCGACGCGGAGGGGGGCGGACGGGGGAGGGCGGAAGCGAACGAAATCTCCCAGCCTCAGCCCCTGGGGCAGATGGCAAAGAGCGTGCTTTACCAGAGAGCTTTTCAAACAGATGGTTCCGAGATGGCTTCCTCTCAGTTTTCTACCATCGAGTGGTATAACCTATCTCTCTCGTCTGACTCAGTTTAACTTTGTCAATGCGATAATTAAAAACTTATAGCAAGAACGATAAAATAGTTCTATACTGTTCCATGTAATTGAAGGAAAATGTATACCCGATTCATTACGAACAGAAACGAGAGAGTAGTTGGTAGCTTATTGGATCTGGAGATAAAATGCTCTCTGGGCATTCATCGATGATTGAACTTAAGGACAGGCCCAAGTCAATAGCTTGAACTATAGCGTTGAACGCAACATGGGCACAAAATCACAAACAATTTATTGAACAATATTTTGATTAAGTATTTGGTGTCATTTAAGGAATTGCCAATCCTAAAGTTATCTTATCTGAATAGAAAGTTGCCTTGTGCTCCGAAAAAACTAAATATTTTCTTCAAAGCCAAGAAGATTTCACCTGAATTCTTTTCATTGGGACGAATTCTGGATCTCCTTTGGTAAGTTATTTATATAAAATGACAGTTGACTATGTTGAAATGAAATGATGTTTAGAATTTTTAAGATTTCAGATAATTTGTAGAATTCATGCTTGCATGAGAAGAGTGAGCACAACGCAAATTTCATAAAAGCAGCTCCCTTATTTTATGAAGGTTATCAAGTCAAATACGATTTTTCAGACTGAAACGTCATTGTTACGTTAGAATTGCCTTTGTTGAGAAATTCCTCTACATTATCCTTCAAAATTTATTATGCTTTTAGGCGAATAAGCCGTTCTTTATCAGAATATTTTTTTTCTGATTCAAACAAAACAGTGTTTTGCCTTCGTTTACAAACACTATCTTTCAAAAACTTTCACAATCACTGCAAATATTTTGTTGAAAGCGAATTTAATTACGAATCTGAAAACGTTTTGCTAAACGTGGGCGCGACCGCGAGGGGAGGGGGCAGCGGCGGCGGTGGCTGGCAGGGGCGACGGCGCTCGGGCGCCCGCGCAGGGTGGGAACCACTGGTCGGAGGCGAACTGCAGAGGCGCTGGCAGCACACGGCTCAACACCTGCGGAAAAAAACGCTCTGAATCCAGACACGCCACAATATATGCGCACTGAGGATCAAGCTGTTTCCACCCTCGGTGAATAGCTGCGCTAGTCGAAGTTCTTTGCAGCTCGCTTTTGCTCCTTTTCGAAACAAACGTACAGGGTGGTTCAGGATAAATGTTACATACTATTAGAGCTTGTGAAGGGTCAAGGATAATAATGTTTTGCGAGTGAACTTGTGGAGAGAGATATTATATAAAGAAGTTACCCATTAGCCTTTATTTTCTGCGTTTCTGTTTAGTAAACAATTAATCCTGTACTAGTGTTTGCGAGGTGTACGAATACTCAAGAGATGACCTCTCAGGATTCGAATACCTGCCACACGCCGATGCAGAGTGAATTGCGTACAAATCAGATACGAGGTCAAAAAGATGTGTTCGTTACATGAGATTTCCCACAAGTTCATTGCTAAAAAGCGATATCTTTGACTTCTGCTCGCCCTACTAGTTTGTAACATTTTAAACCACCCTGTAGCAGAAAAACACTAACTCACATTGTAATAGAATTTGATGTGCAATTTGTATTTCATATTTATTATTATGTTAGAACAAAGTCATTTTTTCTGTGAGAATAATTTAATTTTTCGGAGAGTATTAGATTGTTGTTGCATCATTTTGAATCTGTCGTATTTGAATCAGATTTCACCTTCATTGGTTTTGTGATTAGTAGCTGTGTCGATAGGAAACAAATTTGAAAAAAACCAAACGTTCAGTGTTTCCAATTTAATGTAATATGTTTGTGAAATCGACTACGTTGAAGTACACCCAAAAATACTTTAAATGAAGGCAAATACTCTAAATAACAAACACATACTATTTGACGATAATTCACTTTAATCGTAAACAATGTGGACTACTAATCAATGCAGAAAGAAAGACAAGTACGAGCGTCGAAGTCAACCTAACCTCCATTAGGTATTACCAACATATGAAAATGAAAAATCATGCACAAGACTAAATTTATTAGTAAACACTATTTTTCTGGAGCAACTATTCAGTATTTCTCTGTTAACTATTTACAAATAATTATTTAAATGCTCCGTTCACCTTTACAAGCAGCTATTCTTAATCTGTAGTTATAATAAATGGTCGAGTGTTTAACTAGCGATTGGCACGAACATACCACCTTAAGTTGGAAACATTTCAATGTGGATAACTATATTCGTGTGGTCATTACAGATTTCGCTTGAAAATTTAGTTCGTGCGTTGTTAAGTAAAGTTGATGGAATATCAAACGTCTTACAAATAAGTGAGAAGATATTGAAATGGTCTTAAAAGTGCATGACTCCGGGGAATAGAAACATTTTATGTACGAGTACATTTTGTAGATCTGATGATTCCTTTATTCAGATGCACGTGTCCGAAGGGCCGATTAGGACACCTCCCTTTTCACTGTGAAAGTATTGTGCTTTGGTTTACTCCCCATTGTTTTACATTCATCTATAACAACAATTTGCAATTCCTTTACAATCCTCCGAGCGTAAAATAACTGCAAGTCAAAATAAGTATGTAGTAGAAATGTTTAAAACATAAGGCCATTTTAATTACAATATTTGTGGACTACAACACCACTATAGCACGAAAATATTTTAGACAAATTATCATTTGTTGTTAACATTTACGAGTATATGAATAAAATTAAAAGTATTATTTGTGGTGGGCAACATTATCTGTTTCTACATACTAATTCTTTCTTAATTTTCAAAATTTCTGTTGAGTTATTAAAAATATATTTTCATTTTTGTGTTGCATTGAAAGCATTCGTATATATTTTTATAATTGCAAATTACTGCTTTAAAGTGTAGACACTCTTTCACTTTACTAAATGTGGTATCTATGATATGAAAATTACAATTAACTTTATTCCATTCATCATGAAAAATGTTCTCAAGTGATAAATATTTTAGCTAAGCTAAATTTACGTGAACCTTTAACAAACCTTACATCTGGAGAATACAATAACAAATACTCCATTTTTATTAATATTCTTCAAAAGTGTCTACACTGTCTCTTGACTTAGCGAGGTCACAAAAACGTACTGTTGTTGAAAACGACAAAATATTAACTCGTGCTTTACTCTTTCGTTTTAAAAGTGACTACTAGAATTATTGTTTATTGTGATTAAAAAACCCGTTGGTAGGTCACAAAATATTTGTAGTCAGGTTTATGATCATAATATAACTAGTAAACGAGTGCCGAAAGTATATTTTTGGTTGTGACCAAGCCAAGAACCAGTATCCAAGCGGGGAGTGAACCTCGGCTGCGAGCACGTGTCTGGATCCAGGTCAGAAGCAGTGAAACGAGCGGGAGGCGAGGCGGCCGCGAGGCGGGACCCCCTGGCAGCTGGCCCTGGAAGAGAGGCGCGGGCGCAGCGCGGCGGCTGGAACGGCAAGCGTCTCGCATGGTCCTCGTACCTGTTGTACATTAGCACGTCGGGTTTCCAGATGCGGTGCGGCGGTATCCGGAGGTCCTTGACCCCTCCGAATTCCGACGAGTTCCACCTCAGGTTGACGTCGTTCCACTCCTGGGGGCAGAGAGGGGCGTCAGCGAGTGCTCGGGGGGCGGGCGTCCCCCCTCTCCCCTTCCACCCTTTCCCACCCGCTGTAGCTGCTCGCTCTTCCTCTACCCTCCCACGCTGTTTACTCTTGGCAAGACTTTACGTTACTGGAATACTAGAAGTTGGCAAACTTTACTTTATCCTGAGTTACTGAGCTGTGACTGCATGAGTTTAACATGGTTGAGCTATATGAATACAAGTCCAACATCTTGGCTACGACACACACGGAAGAGCCAGACGAGCGGAAGAGCGGTCGGGCGGCGGCGGCGGCGGCTTGGGGCGGGGGCGGGCCCGGGGGCGGCGCCGCGGCCGGGGCGGGCGCAGCGCTCGGCCGCGCCGCGCCGCGTCGCGCCGCCCCCCACCCGCCGCCCAGGCGCCGCAGCCGCAGCCGCGGCAGCCGCTGTCCCCTTCGTCGTTCGACGGCGCCCGGCCCCGGCGGGGGTGGCTCAAGTCTGGTGCGCAGACGGATGGGCCCGGGCCCGCCGGCAGCTCTGTGGGGATTCGTTCGCTCGCAGTTGCTCCATTAAGGCTGCCTGCGGATGGCCTCTACTTTACTATGAGAGTGTTACTAGAGGGAGCAATATAGATTTACTGACCAGTTTTGTAACCAACAGTGAGCAACTGTTTACGTGTTTGCTAGTAATTAATTAAAGAGTAATATCTGTCATAAAACGAACTGCCTTAAAATAGTAATGAGATCAAAGATTTGTTTCGTGTCCTCTTTAGGGGAAAACGACTTTATCAAGAGAACAGTGATTGAAAAATTATAACAAAAGAACATTAATTAGCTTTCTCAACTACATAAGGACAGAAGGCCTATAAGAACAATCCTTTTTTTATATGCTTATTAGATTTCATTTTCTAGATAGATTAATAAATATAATTTCATAGTTTGATATAAAATATTAAAGAAAAGGAAATATAAATATTTCTCAACTTTAAAAAAGTACGAATATAACTTTTTTGGGAAAGTAAATGCGAAATTTAAAGGAGCTGCAGGCGGACCAGGTTGCTACTCATTAGAAAGAATCCTGCATTTGCAGATGTTCTACATAGTGTCGCAGGTAGCTTCTCAGAAAATGCGTCAGCATTCACCATAAACACTTTCAACGTTATCGAATATCTTGCTCATATCATTTTAAATGTATTTTAATAGCCATACATTTGTGTTATTTTTGAATAAAATATTTGAAACTTTATTTATTTTATCAAAACATGCGAGCCATCATAAAAGTTATTTGAACATGCATCTTTATTAGGTCGTTGTTGGTGTTATTGGAAAACGTAGTTTGCTAAATTCTGAGAGATACCTGCAACTAACTACTAGATCTAAAATTTGAGGTAAAAATATTTGGATGACATGTGAAATATGATCAGAAGACACAATGCAGAATTATGACGCTGCATAACAGAGGGCGTGCTTGGATCAATCTAGTTCACCAGTGTACTACTAGCTTAATTGTACAATAAAGGATTTGGCGAACACAGATTAACATTTGAGGGCAAATGTGTGTCGTCAATCACGGGTAGTGACATCGTGGATTGGAGAGCCCAGTGATTAGTGTGAGTATAAATCAGTTTACAGTGGATCACATTGCGTGTGAATAGATAGGCATCTACGTGAGTGACAGTGGTCCGGTAGAAGTGCCCTCTCGCTTCGAATGCGTGTCTTTTGTGGAGCATGTCCCCAATGATGGATGTGCAACGGCCTCTTTCGCGAGCGTGTGTCTTTCGAGCGTGCATTGCACAGCTGTGCATATGTTACTATGTGCTACAACATGTTAAGCTGAAAGATACCAAGTTGATTGTCTATGGTAGGTGTTTCCCAATTGTAAGGGTTTTCAAATAATGAAAGACAATAAAATACCATGTTGTGGAAACAATCACGGTTTATTTATATTTTAGTTACAACATTTTGTAGATGTTGGTCCGCACCTTGAGGTGTAGTCTTAGTTACCAATAAAACTGTTTCGGGTACGTTCATGGTAGCTGAGATTAACACCTGAAGGTGTGGATCAACACCCACGACATGGGACTTAAATATAAACAAACTGTGCTTGTTTTCACAACAGGATGTTCGAATTTCTTTAATAATTTGGAAACCATTTCTACTACAAAAAATATGTGCATTGAGTGGCTAATGAGAGGTATTGAGGTATCCCTTTGAAGTATCTGTTTGGAAAAGAAGGCTACGAAGTGGGGGAGGGGAGCTGTTCGCGATTGGCCGGGGCGCGGGCGGCGCTGCGCATGCAAGCCTCCAACGCCAGACTTACCGGCTGGCAACACACAACACAGCACACGACACGAGACGCCACGACACAAACACGTAGCATGCAAGACGCAAGACCACGCCACAGCGCATGCACGCACATGACATCGGCATGCCGCATGCAAACTCAAAGTGCGCAGGCGCAGGCCTAGGGCCAGGTTGGCTGAGTTTATCTGTGGTTTAGAACGACTCTTTCCGTTTTTTTTGTCTTTTTTTTATTACAGTGCTTGATCTTTTAGTCACGCATTTAAGTTTAGGTTTAAGAGGATTTATATTTTAAGTTGCGTTTTGCAGTATATAACATTTAGAACAAATTTCCTTGCCGCCTGGGTTAAAGTCGATATGAGTCCGCCGCGGCCCGGGCAAGGACGTCACTCTTGATTTACTCTCGGTTTAGTCTGCTTTGGGAGTCTTAGTGAGCGGGGGTTTAGTGGCGGCTGCGGGCGCCAAGGCTTAGCCGCGTTTAGGCCACCGGGCGAAGGCTGCTCGCGGGCTTAGAGGATGCGGTTTAAACCAGGTTTAGTCCGTGTTTGCAGTGTTGAGGAGCAGTTTTAGGCGGAAGCCCGGGGGCGGGCTCGCGGCCGGCGGCGGCGGAAGCGAAGGCGGCAACAACGCGAGGGCGGGCGCGCGGGCCCGCGGACACCGTCTGACGGGAGGTGGGGCGGGGAGGGTGGAGGGATGGCCGTGGGCGGCGGGCAGTGGGCGAAGGGCGATGGGCGGTCTGTGCACCTAGCGAGCGGCGCGCGCGCCGCGGGCGAGCGCTGAGTGACGCTGCCTGCTCGGCGCCACCCATGCAGCGGGCGCACACGGAAGAAAGAGAAAAAAGAGTTGGCGACTAACAGTTGGTATATATGGAGAGTGATAAGGGGGTCAAAGAACGAGAGAAATAATATTAAAAGTATCATTTAGGCCGAGGATAGACAGAGCTGTATGGCTTGCAGTGACGCTAATATTCAACTCTGTGTATCCTCCTGGTTTTAAAAGCTTTGTTTGGTTCTTCTCACTTAGCGGGACTTACCAGCTTTAACCATATGTTTGTTATTAGAAGCTGATTCTTCTCATCCTATTACATGCAATGAGAAGAAAATGTGCTCGTGTTAGTTAGTCGGTACAAGGCACACACCAACACCACCGAGACGGCGCGGGGCGGCGCGCGCGGGCCGGGCGTTCCCCAAGGACCCCTCCCGCGCCCGGCGCCTGCGCGCCGCCCCGCGCCGCCGACTTCGGAACATTGAAGCAAAAAGCCAAGTTCTAGAATCCTTGGCTTTGTTCACGAATTCTAGAACTAAAAGCGGCGCGCTCTCCTTGGCTCCCACCCGACATCGGCCCCCGCGCGGGAGAGCGCGCCGCGAGTGACCCACACGTGAGAGGGCCCGGCCCGGCTGGGGGGCGCCCGGCGGCGGGGCCGCGCGCGGGCGGGCGGGGGCGCCGCCCGGGCGTGGGCGAGGGCGAGGCCGAGGGCGGGGGCGGCGCGGGCGGGCGCCGCCCCCCGCGCGGCCCGCCGCCGGCGCCCCCGAGGCGGGCCGGGCCGCGTCGGCTCCGCGCGCGAGCACACAACTTACCAAGTTTAACCAAGCGTTTGTGGTTAGGATTTGGTTCTTTTCGTCCTGTAGGGGAAAAGTCATCAAGTCGTTACATGGCTCGGCAGCAACAGCAGCAGCAGCAGCAGCAACAACAGTCGCGGCAACGCCACGGAATGCCCCTTCCCGAGGACTAGCCTACCGACGGCCCCCGGCGGCGCGGCGTGGCGCAGCGCGGCGAGCGGGGCGGGGGCGGTGGGGGCGGCGGGGTCGCGCCGCCCCCGCCGCCGCAGCCTCCGCTCGCGGGCGCGCGCGTGTCCCCGCCGCCCGTCCTCGCCGCGCGTGCCGTGCCGTGCCGCCTTGCCCGAGGCCGCCGACTTTTCTGCTGGCGGCGCTGGCGGCGGTGGCGGTGGCGGCGGTGACGGGCGGCGCGCCGTGCGTGCGCCCTTATCGCCTGATTGCGCTTCTCCCGGCCGCGCTTTACAGCGGCTCCTCAATAGCGCGCCGCCATAACCAGTGAATTATTCGCAGTGGAGCGACGGGGCCGCACGAGTCCCCGGGGACGCGGGAAAAGCCCGGGCTCTGCGGTGGCGCGGCCTCGAACCCGGGGCCGCAGCGGCGGCGCCGCCCCACGGCGCACGATGCGGCAGCCTCTGGGGCTGGAAATTCGCAGCTGGCTCGCCAAAGTCGAGAACGATATTTCAAAGACTTGTTTTTTTATTTGAACACAATATTCATTTCACAACTACATTTATTGTACTTTGAGTACTTTAGGATTCAGTTAAACTTTCACTTGCAAAATAACTTTGTGAGGGTTTTTGAAAGTGCGAATAATTTTTGTAACGCGAAAGAATTTAATGCGTTTATTTGCAACTACTAAATTTGACCTTTTTCTAGTATGCCAAATTTAAAACACATTGGGGGTTTTTAGGACGTGATTAATTGTAATTTACTGATTTTTTTATTTGCTTCTTTCTCAAAAACAAAGAAAATGTTCAAGTCAATGTTTTGCTCCTTTATACTTTTAATGTTCGTATATAATTGTACGAAGCTTCAATCAAAAAAGAGTGCTCGCACAATTGAGAATACACAATAAAATGCTATGAAATTCTATTCTAAGCAGTGAAAAGACTATTTAGGATAATTGATTTCAATATGCAAGGACGCCGCCGCGTATTTCCAAACCCGGAGGCTAAACCCCAACGCAAATGACTGGCGCTGTAGGCGGCACCGCCGCAGCACAAACTCAACTACAACGCACACACTCGCACACGCATCCACACGCGCCTGCTCTCGCTCCGAGTCGCTTTGCTAAGTGCGCGCGCTCGCAACTCACCACGTCGATGATCTGCATGAGCGTGAGTCCGAAACTGAGCTGAAGAGGATCCGACTCGTTGGCGACGGGCCGTTCCAGCACGTTGTAGTGGTCCAGGAGGGTATGGAGCAGCCGCTTCTCGTGCGGGCCCTGCAGCGACTCTGCAACACACGCACATGGGCCTTCAATTTGGGGAATCCAACTTCCAGGATAAGTCATCCATTGGGGAAGAGTCATGTTAATATTGGGATATACTGTGTTACTAAAATTCTGCACAACCACATAATGTACCTTAAATTTTTAAAATATTGAATTTTAAGTCAGATATCAGATTACAAACATTATCAGCGCTATTGTGCATCAATTTTACAATTGTAGTAGCTATAGAAAGTAACAATATTAGAACACAAGTAATGATAGTATAATTTGCTAGGTCCTGAAAACAGTTTCTTGAACATCTGAACAGCAACAACTAATATATTTTATGCTTGAAAACAGCAAAGTTGCAAAGGGTATAGCCCAATAAGTGGGTCATAGGTGCCCCCAAACCAAATTGATAATCGCAATATTCATATGAAAAAGAATAAATAATGTCCTAGATTCCCAAAACATCAGCCTCCAGTTAATCTGTTGCAGACATACAATGTAAAACGTGTTTTTCATGTTTTACTTTTTTTATTAGCTTCTATTCTATGTATCAGGTGGAAAACAATTCCAGAAACGAAGAAAATAGGCCAATTTGAAGGTATTTTTGCCAAACAATTTTGGCGCCAAATTCATATAGAAAACAAATTAAAGTTTGAAATACATTCAAATTCATCCTATTTTTTTCATCTCTGAAATTTTTTCAGCCCGATGCATGCAATAGAAGCTAAAAAAAACATGCAAAACACGTTCTCATTGTATCTCTGCAACAGATTGATCTAGGAGGCTGATTTTTTGGGAATCTATGACATTTTTATTCTTTTGCATACGAGTATCGCGATTATCGATTTGATTAGGGGTACTTTTCACCCCCTCATTCGGCTATGCTCTTTGAGGAACAGGCTACAAGTTAACTTAACATTTCTATATATTACTCATTGCTCTTAACGAACACTAATGTTAATGTGTTGAAACAATATGAACTTTAGAGTAAAGTACAGTTCTTCAAAAATTCTTCAACAATAACATTCTGAAAATTGACTTCCTTCTTCGCACTAAAGAAAAGTAACTATATCCTACATCCACTGCTATTCAGATTTCCATTCTTATCCTATTAAAAATTCTCTGTTAAAGAATTTGTAATCCGTTGAAGTAAGCATGCTTTTGAAATACCATATAAAGGCTCTCTTTGGAATTTATTTATCAATTTAAACTAGAATGTATTAATTTTAAAGATGTTGAGGACCTATCATTTCATTAGATATTTTACTTACTTTCATTAGATATTTATTAGATATTTTACATAAATCTGTCGAAAACAAAATTATACTAAAAATAAACAAAATCCAATGAATTGCTAATTGTTTATGTCTTCCCTCTCCACTATTGTTTCCGTTTCCGCGCACTTAACCTCCTCAGGACAACCACTCCTGTATTCGATTACCCAGATCCCCAAGCGAAACTTGTAGCCTAGGCATCGTCACCGCAGCTGCCTCCCCTCCCCTCCGCTCCCCCTCCACCTATGCGCCGGTGATAACTCCAACTTGCATACTTTAATTAAATCCGCACCAAGAACTTGTTCTTCGCGTTCCCGCGCGCCCGACAAAAACCGGCCAGGCACGGCCGCGTACACAGAGAGGAAACTTCCAGAACAATTAATTAACTACATCTCGAGAAATCCAATAATTAACATTCTTCCGGAGAGCGGAAGACGCGCCGGTTTCTTGCGCGGCGCTGCGGCGCCACCTGGGTGCGGCCAACCGGAGGAGGAGGAGGAAGTGGCGGCGGCGGGGAGGGGAGGGGAACAGGGGTAGTGGATGGAAGCTGCTGGCGGGAAGACGCGGCATGACGCGGAGTGTCGGCAGATTCGGAGGAGTGCGTACGTATTGTTCATAAGCGCATCAACTACTTAGAGCACTAGTCACGTAAGTGTTGTGCTTGTTATATTCAGTAAGGTGGCGGTGTTCCTTTCGTTCTGACGTGAGATCGGAAGCCGACCTACATGTCGGATTGCGAATTCTTTTACACTTCCAGGTATCTCTTCCAGGGCATTCCCTCCGCAGGGACCATCTCTAAGCTTTCGACTAGTCTCCCAACGTGTGTGGTAGAAGAATGTGTATAAGTGTGTGTGTATGTATGTTTTGGGGAGAAGAGGAGACAAGAATGTCAAAGAAAAGGACAAATGCGTTCTGTAACTCGTTTGTTAGAGTATTGCTCAAGCATTCGCCTGGTATTTATCGGCGTAACCGCCGAAAACTACCGATCAGAGCAATAAGCCGCTAGAATTCTACTCTAGTCAGTGGTTGAATTGTGTTGCCTCTGATGTATCGCACGACGGACTGGAAGAGCGGATGAGCGAGGGCACCGGCCTGTCGTGGAAGCGTGCGTTGGAATCGTTCGAGCGTGAGGGAATGTGACTGATTTCGTCGTATTTGCGTACCATGTTCGTGAAATTAGCTAACTTCAGGAAGGCGGTGGTTGTGAAAATTAAAGCGATGTGAATCTAACAGTGAAGACTAGCAAGAAAGGAGAGAGAGTGAGAGAGAGAGAGAAGGGAGAGAGAGAGAGAGAGATTGTTTGTAGTACTGTAGGAAAGCTTTTTTAACTGTGATGTGATGGTTAGTGAGAGCGAAAGAACATAGACTCTACATTAATTAGCGAGATAATAAGGAGAGTCACTTAAGGATGAAAAAAATAGTTTGCTTCTGGATGGTAACAGCTAACTGTGGGAATGTACGCAAATCGTAGGTGTGAGATGGTAAATAACCTAAAGTAAAAAATATGTGCGGCGTGTGGAGAGAAAAAAAGCTCAAGAGATGTGATAAAGTGGCATTTCGATTGACAGGAGTGAATGGAATGGTTAATGAGAATGAGCAATTAGAATAGGCGGACGAGAAAGTAACAGCAAATGTATTCAGAAGGAACAGAGAAGTTGGAACGAGTGGATAATGTTAATCTGATTCTGAATGTGAAAATTGAGTAATTTTGATGAGACACTGTGAAAGGAGATTCTGGAGAAGCTATCGCTCACGATGTGCGATGCCTGACGTGAGATGAGAGCAATAGCAGTGGTTGGTGAGCGCAGGCGAGCGCGCGGCGTGGAGGCCGGGTGAGATGGCGCGAGAGGGCGTACCCGCCCTCCGACAGCCCCTCCTCCCGCAATTAAAACTTGGCGCCGGTGCGCAAGTCGAGGAATGCGGTTCAAGTGGGTCACTGCGGGAGGTTGCGAGGGTCCTCGCCGCACCGCGCTCGCCCGACGCCCCCACCCTCCCCTTCACCGCCCCCGCCCCTGCCCCCTCCAACCCCCACCGCCACCGCCAATACGTCCACAGACATGTATTCGGCCTTAGCGCGTTATAGACGACGAGGAATGAGAAGAAAGTAGCTACGTGATGCGACGCTCTCTGCATCCTAAGAATGACAGGTACTGTGTGAAATGTGAATGTGGATATAATTGATTGAACTTAAAGGAGTACATTAATCAAATTTTGAGTGTCTACACTTGGTAAAATCGGGCTGATTTAGGCCATGAATCACGACTTGAGCTCTCTATTGATGGCGTGGGATGAGGGTTAATTAGCCACATGGAGAAATGTTCAGTGCATCTAGGAATGATGATATTGTGTGAATTACTGTGTGAATACTGTGTGATTTAATGTTGTAAGTGAATTAATTGCTGTATCTACAGCAAGGAATGAATCATATTCTTGATGCCCCAACATACTTATAACTTGCCCCAGTTTATAATACATACTTGGTGGGCTTGTGATTTATAGTTTGCTTACTAAAATAAAATTTGATTACAGAGCTTTAATTGTAGCTTCTCTTGAATTGTTTTCCCAAATGCCAGTGAATACACTCAATTAAATTTTTTGAATTACACGTACTTCATTATGAGGTTAATAACATTCGAATTAGTGCAATGAATTATACATTTCGCATCCAGTTTGCATTTACAAAACAATTTTAAATAATAACAATTTTCTCGCAATTTGCACAACAGTTTTCCTCCCTCCCACAAAACACAATGAACATTTAATAAAACTCGCATTCCGTAATTCAATTCCACATGCAACAATGCTCACTGAATTTGACAGAGTACGTGCAGCCGCTGCAATTAGTTTGCGAGGGAGCGTGGAACGCTGCGCGAAGAAGGGCGCAAAGGTTCTGCGTCCTGTGTCCCCGGGGGGGCGCCTCTCTGCCTTTCATTTGTTTTCCGCACGCTAACGGCAACTCCCGGCTGTTCTCTTGCTTAGACGTGCCGCCGCAGTAGCTTCGACTGTGCTTTATGAAGAAACTTCTGGCAGAACGCTTTGTGGCTTCTTTACAAGCAGTCGGTTGGAGGTGTTTATTGCGATTCTTAAGATATTGTTCATACCTTCGCTTTCATCGCCTCTCCTTGTGGTCTCAGAAAATGCATTCCCATGACCTGACTTTCAGGAGGTAATGTACAGGAGGGATTATTCCAGATGCAAAATAAAATGAAGAAAAATGTTCCTTCTGTTTTATGAAACAAAGGATGAGAAAAATAAGATACGGACTTCATGAAGTAAGGAATGTTGAACTCACTATAAGAACATTGACCTGAAAGTAGGTGAATAACAGCCGCACAAACATTTTCTCCAAATGTGTTCATGGTGTACATGCATCAGACAAATAATCTGAGAGGTAAAGAGGTTTTGTTGAAGAAAAATATATTCAAAGAATTACATTATTTCGTTTCTTATTCAGGTACGATAGTTAAATGTGTTTATTATTTAAAACTTGATAAGCCAAACATCAATCAAAATATTATTTATACATTATTGTAAATGGAAAAAGGTGTTCACATTATTCAATTATGCGGTCTCTCATGATTTATACACACACACACACATTACTTAAGTGAATTTTTATTTGAATGTAAGGTCTCAAAGTGTCAATTGGCATAGTCATACCTTATGTCATCAAATGAAACTAAAGCGACTGGAACAAATGAGTGACTTTGCACGAAAATCTTCCGATTCAGTCTAATCCCATATGTAGATAGTAGAACGGCTAAATAACGAAAACTAATTTATGTTAGAGGGCAATTTACCAGCACCAGTTACGAGTGTAATGGCGTGTTACGGTTTGAGCGTACAAGGGATTGGGAGATCGTGGGTTCAATTTCGGCAAACTGCCGGAAATTCACTTGTGTTTAACATCTGTGAGTTTAAGGCTTCGCCCTGAATAGGATTCTTACTCAAATGCTCTGATCACTCATAGGTGAATGTCGGAGCAGCATCCTAAGCAATAGGCTTCAAATTGAGCATTACTTCTCCTTCACATTCCTTTCCTATCATCACCATTAACATTCATCTTCGAATCATCTCCTTCATTTCGAACTGGTTCTCAGTGGGTAGGTATACCCTTCATTTATCTATTTCACTCCATCATAATGGGTGTATAATGATGGGGAGACCTTAAGGGCTTTATAATTTCTCGAGACTAACACAAGAAAAATGGCAAATGTTTGAACCGAAAGACGCCACGTCCCAGGCAAAGATGCTAACTTTTCGGCTGTCATACTGCGATTTTCCTCAGAATAAAACGGGTATTTTGCCCTGATGAAGGTCGCAGTTTAACGGCCAAAATGTTGACATTTGTACCTAGGACGCAGTGTCTTGAGGACATCCATGTAGATATCTACTACTGACGCTTCCTCACAACAAACGCTAAACGCTAGTAGGCAGTCTCCAGGCCCAGTGGGGTGCAATGGTGTGTGCGGCGCGGCGGGCCGCGGTGCAGTGCGCCAGTCAACAGACGAGTGCAGGGGCCGTCGCGGGCGCCGCAGTCTCCGCAGCCGCAGCGCCCCTCGGCGCTCAGCACGCGGCGCACGTCGCTCAGGGGTTTAATTGGCGGCGCGGGGGGACCGGGGGGGCGGGGCCTGCGTGGCCCCGGGCAACCGGGCCCGGAGGCGGCGGACGTCCCTTCCATGGAAATGTCGGCCCGGCGCTTATTGCTTCCGCGGCCGCGTCTCCTCTTCTCGGGAAAAGTTATTAAGTTGGCTAAATATTTGTTTTAGGGTCTGTTTGCGGCGTCCTGCCGCGCGCCGTCGGATTCGGGATCCGTGACGCCGTCTCTGTCCACAGAGCGCACAAGGGGATGGCGGGGGTGGGTGGGGGGAGTGCCCCTGAGCGCCGCTCCACTTCGCGCGCTGGGAACGTGCGCTGTCGGCAGCGGGGGAAGGGGAAGGGGCGCCCTCGCCGGGAAGTGGCGTGGCCGGAGACGGCGGGGCTGGCCGGGCGGGAGGTGCGGGGCGGGGCGGGACGGGAGTGGCTTTGAGGTAAGTGAGCGGTGCTTTTGGGGACGGAAGGGAGGGGATGAACGAGACGCGGGGAAGTCGCGGGTGGGGGCAAGAGTGAAAGGAAACCCGAAAATGAGAGAGGGGTTGCAGGGCGAGCGATGCAACTTGAAGGGGAGTTGGGGGCATCACTCCAAAGGAAGGAGGCTGGAGAGACATGAGGAGACGAAGCAATGAAGGGGCGAGGATTGTGCTGGACGATGTTCAGTGGCTTCTCGGAGTTGTGCCGAGTGGGTGATCTATCGTTTATATATCAAGTGATAGCCGGCGATCTGTCACTCCGCCGTTGCGCGATGCACTCGTGGCCAGATAGTGACTCATTGCGCCTGCATCAATAAATCCGATAGCGGGTGTACCGACAGAGCAACTTTACTGATACACGGAATCACAACAGCGATTTATAACTACCTCGACGTTTTGTGAAGAATTCGAGTGATTTTGAGGTACTTTGAACAAGTGGACAGAAACCGAACTGGGAAACACACTTACGAAGTATAATGCGTAAATGAATCAGATACTATACTAACATCATTACACAATTAATTTATTTATTATTTCGCATCTACTTCATTAATGAATTCGCTTATTATTCCATTGAAATTCCTGAAAAAAACAAACACTTTTCGTGGCTTTCTTCTCTTCACACTAAATAATTTAGCTAGAAATATACTATAGAAAAGAAAATATTCAGACTAGAAGCTACTTAATCTGTAGTTGCTTTCACCTCGTTATTAGGTTTTTAGTGAGATACGAGACGAGATACTACACGAAGAAGAGGAATTTATGTTCAGATGAAAATCGTATCTGCAGCGCGACCGAAGGCTCTGGACCTCTTCATTTGGAATCGGAATACTCTACATAATATATTAAGTTCTTGCTTGGTGATAGAGGCTAATATTCTTTGAAAGGTACTACATACAGTAACATCGTTACTGCCGCGTTTCATTTTAGTTTTAAACGTCTCTTTATCGTGTCAGTCGTCAAGGACTTCTTCTTGGTTTTCATTCAATCTTTTAAGCACTCAATTAATAAAACACACCTAACGGCAAACCCTGTAAATTGACCATGCAATTAACTTTACAATAACATGAATGTCTCTATATGATTCCTAGATTCTTTGGCTATACCTAATTTAGAGGAGTAGCGATCAGCCTGCAAGATATTGCAGTCCGAAAGCAAAATTGCCGATAACAAAGAATAATTCAGAGTAAAAATCACGTAATCTTTATTCAGCTGTGGAGTTTTGTGCACGATGAATAACTCCAAAAAAACTCTATTTCTTTTTGCCACTAAATATGTTGCGTTATTTAAGACACGTAACGTACTTGTAAGTTTAATATGGACGTCATCATTCATTTCAAGGTTAAGAATTTAGTCGGGCGAAAAACATTTGTAAAGGGAATGTGAGGAACCTGGACATGAAGGCCAAACTGAAGCATTTCCTCGTAACGGATGTCTTGCAATTTGTACAACAGAACGGTAATTTTTGTAGTACATAGTCCAAAGATGTACTTCTTGGCGTTTAATTGAAACGTTAAGTTGTAAGTTTCCTACAGTTGTGGAAAAGAGATATGAATGTGTGAGGGTGAGAGAGAGATTTTATAAAATAAAGTTTAGTAGAATATACTTGTAGAGGCAACGAAAATAATGTCTAAAATAGTGAGCTTAGTTTTTATATGTAGTACGAGTACAATGACATAAATATTTGTACAAACATTTTACATTTCAATTGTCAGTGTCTCTTATTGGATAAAAATTGAAACAGAAAATTCGCTTGTTTAAGTGAGACAGAGAAAAATCAAGCTTTTTGATGCAAGAAATAGTGAGTCTTGATTGGTCATTAATATAGAGATAAATTATATTGAGATTAAGATCTTGATGGGAATGGATATAAAACTTATTGATCATTGCTTGTTTCTCTTTTCAAATAAACAACCCAAGGGCCCGCGAACACTTCTCTGTGAAATCAGGAATGCCAAATGCATCTACGTATATAATGACATTTTAAAAAAGAAGGAATTTAGGAGAATTTTTTATTCATTCTTTCGAATAAAGATTAAGGAAACCCTTTCAAGTGAGTTGGAGTGTTATTGAATGCTTTCGTAAGCCACCCATGGTTTTACCTAGAATAGATATGTTTCCGAAAACAATATTTGAACAATCATTTCTGAGATTATTTGCAACTACTGTATCGTCTCTTCGCGAGTCATTCTTGGTGAGAATGATCGATCAAAAGAGCCCGCTGAGTCAATGGTCTCACATCGAGTGCTGGCAATTGTCTCTCATCGAACATGAAGGCTCTTGCATCCCCGAGATTCCAACAGCGACAAATTGGTGAGAAGCATAGATGCATAGGCGGAGCGATTACGCAGTGATACAGAACATGTAAGCATGTGCATTCAGAATTTAGTGAGTAATTTGTGAAATATGAAACGGAGAAACTGATCAAATATTCATTCCATGAGTGTTCGGGGAAAATGAGAAGCAAGATGGAAAGGAATCTAAAACACCAAGGTAAAAATCCATGAGCGATGGATTTTGAGAGTAAATGAATTCGGGCGAATAAAATGTTGAAATAAACAAGCTAAAAGGCACAAGGAAATAGTTAAACTAAAGGAATTCGAAGTGATTAAAACAAGGAAAAAGAATAATTGTAGCTCACGACAGAAAAATATTTCTAACAAAATATATTGAGGAGAAAGGTAGAAGAAACTACCCAAAAGGATCACACTTCAGAAAGGGACGCCAAAAGGCGGACAGAACACAAGAGAAAATGTTTTCAAAAGTGGCTTTACTATTCGTCAGAATCACTAGTGTATACATGTCAGACAATAATACCAGTGTATTAGATTCTTTGTAATCACCACTGTATACATGTCAGTTAATAAGTGAACTTAGCATTTGTCTATTTTTTCTTGTTATAAAACTATGCCTAAATTTGTACGATGAAAATTGATTTTTAAGTAGTAATAAACATAAATTATAATAATTTTGCAATGTTGTAGTACGAGAATAACACAACTTAGACGAGAATAAGACTACTTAGAAATCTGGGAGTAAATGCGGTGAAAAATTTGAAATTAGACAAAGAAACTGTGTTACCTGTCGCTGAGACGTTGTGTAGCGCTGACAAGTACGTGAAAAGTAGAAGTAACTACGAAAAAGGAATATAAAAACGCATAAATTCAAAACGGAATATATATTTCAAAAACACGGGCGAAACGGAAGGAAAAGAAGTGCATTTACTATTCATAAGAATCGTCAAGGCTTACAAAACAGCTACAAAGGTTTTACATGAGTATGAAGAGTAATGCTTGTTAAATTGGCCCTATTATCACGGCACGTGATGAAATTTTAACAAGTGATAATTTTGAAGGAGTAATAGTAAAATATTACTAGCTGAACCCCTGCAAATACATCGAACAAAAGAAAGAGCTGCATAAGTGTTACAACAGAGAAGTACTTCATATTCAGTACCTTCGTATTCAATGTACTTCATATACATAAAAGTACTTCGTGAATGGAAGATCGAAAGCTCCCCAAACTTTTTCATCGTTGTTCAGTTCTCATCCTTCAAAACTAACGAAATGAGAAAGGGTTACAAATTATGTTACAAATCAATCTCTAATTATTGTGATTACAGTATCATATATTCTTCTTAAAATAAAATAATTTTATATATTTATCAAGGTTTATATGTGTACGTTGTAGTGGTCGAAGTTGTGTATCGCGCAATACACCATAATTTAAAAACGAAATGAATCATAAAATATTAAAATCAATGCAAAATTTTTGTAAGGACACCCATATGTCAGTCGATTGTCAAATTTGAGTTACGTAACACTCAGTAATCTTTGCATTTGTGCATAATCAACCTTTGAACAAAAAATATCTTTGCTCGACACATAACCTCATGAATGGATTTTCCTCTCAAGCCTTACTGTATTTTGTTGGTGTTAAAAATCACAAATTAATAAGTGACGCCCGAGAAGCATTTTCTTACTTTTAAAATATTTATAACCGAATAGATAGAATTTAACCGTGAAACAAATGAATAAAATAAATAGAAAATTAATAGAATAAACAGCAAATTTCAATAAGAGCCTGTGATAACACCTCTAGAATCCATAGCCTTTCATTTAAAGAAAACTGTCACGAAATTTGATTACGTAGAAAAAGCAAATGTCTTTCTAAACGAAAACCTTTAGCGTTTTAAATATAGATTTATATAATTAATGATGATTTGTGGTTGCACGAGGCGCAATGCAATTGAAAGAAGTCTACAAATCACGGCGCACATTTGTGGTGGAATACCGGCAGTTGATCTACCTAAGAGTGCGAGTGGTGAGTGGGAGGCACGGAGGTCGAAGAGTCGCTTCCGATTGCCAGTGGCCCACAGTGGCCATCGAGGATTCCCAGAGGCCATCGAGGTGCGGCGCACGAGGCTAAAGAAGAATCTAATTGCGCAAACGCCTCGCCACGCCCCGAAATGGAGAGCGACCGGCGGCCAAAGTGCGGGGAGAGCGACAAGGCACACAAAAGCCAACTTGAAAAGGCAAATGCATAAGTAACGAGCGGCGGTGGAGGAAGAAAGTGGCGGCACCATTATCGCTAAAGGAGAATCAATTAGAATGTTGCATGCAAATTTGTGGTTAAACAATGAAAATTATATTCATTCATTCTATCTAAAAATCTATTCAACAAAACGAGAAAGGAAGGATATAAATAATGAATGACCACTGTACCGTTTAAAATAAGGGTAATAAATGGTCTACACATCATCAAGATGTATTTTCTACCAATAAAATGTTTTAGCTCTGTATCGCGCCTTGCGACCGCGTTTGACCTTGCCAGCCGACCATCTGGATTGCAATGCTCTAGCTATTTGTAAATTATTCAAATGACCCTCTGAGTCTACAAAAAGGGCTTATTAGTCATGGAAATGCGCGTAAGAACCGGTCACATATGGGCTGAGATGCAACTAGAAAATTATAAAAAAAATCTCTATTGAAATCTGACCTTCTTAAGGCCAAAACTATAAGGAATTATTGTTAATACGATGCTACTATGACGCTGTTTTTTATAATATGAAATTACATACATCGTTTATAAGTAAAAATAATTCACAACAATAGGTTTAGAAAAAAACCTCTTGATATTTTTCTTAAATAAGTAAACAAAGACACATTTTATACGCAAATGTAAGCAGTCTTCCGAGAAAATACGTTTTAGCAGTAAATATATTCCTATTTGCTGCATACAGGGAATTAGTTAAAGCGGCCGAAACATGTATTGTGGACATTTATTACATAACTACAGACTCGTTTCAGTTCATCAGGAATCAGTTGAATTTAATATTTCTCTGCTTTTATCAAGTATGTTTATTCGAAATATGCTAATGTTGTTTGGAGTTTGAGATTTTTTTCAGTGTTCCAACTCGGGAATACATTTAAATAAATACCAGGATATAACGAACACTTTGTTCTTTCTTTTCCTCGATCTGTTCGTATTTGCACGTGCTAGAAATATCAGATAAGTAAACCCTTCACCTTAAAAAGGAGGCTGCGCGCAGCCGGGAGTGGCGGGGTGGAGGGCGTGGGGGTGAGTGGGGATGTGGGCGAGCGAGGAGCAAGTTCGCCGGAGGGCGCGCCGCGCCAGGCGTCTGTTGGCGAGAGCGGAGTGGCAGCGCCGGCGGCGGCGGAGACGTGTTGTCTTTGGAGTAACGATGTTTGCCCGCGCCGCCCCCGCCGCCTCAGCCGCCGCCGTCGCCGCCATGTGTGATCCCGCTGGGCGGCGGGCTTCGCGCCCTGCGGCTCGCCTATCACCTACTAGTACTACTACTTTCCGATTTTTACTGAGAAGTTTGTTAAGAATGACATGTGTTATTGTCAGGACCAAAATTCACATAAACTAAATGTTTTAATGTAATAATTTAGTGAAAGGTTTCTCTGTATTAATACGTATTAATTCCCTTTTTTGGTTCAATTTTGTACTTATAATTTATACAAATTTAAGATAAAAGGTATTTTTTCTGGACTGAATTATTTGTTTCTTACATTTGAAAACGTTAATCTGTTATTACGTGAAAATGGGGACAGTTTTATGATAGAGCGATAATGTCGCAAGTAGAAAACATAAGAAACCATTATGTAAAATAAAATTTAAGGTTTCCTTATAAGAATCAAACTAATCTAAATTCCAGATTATTTAGAAGTTTCCGAAACCTTCGTAGCGAAGACGTATTTATGATTTTTGCCCTTCCTTATGTACTGAATGAGTTTGGACACTTGACAATAGGAAATGACTCCCCAGTTGTAGGGAATAACTTGATGAATTCTCTCATAAAATGGAATTTTGGACTTAATTGGTTCTCATAAAAAACCACTCAATTATTATTATTATTATTATTATTATTTTAAAATATTATTCTGTAATTAAAGACAAATTTTAAATTTCTTTCAAGTTTTGGATTCTTTCAAAGAAAAATAAATTATACAAACATTATCGTTCCTTGATTTTCCATTCTCTATGGGGTACTTTTTCTCAACCATATACATCTCACAGCGAATACACAAGAAGTTGAAATGACGCGAAACATCGCGGACATCGTCCATGGGCCGTGCGCTCACATGCCAAACTCAATGAGAATTTGTAAATTTGTAACGACATTCCACGCCCGATGCAAAAGAATGGCACTCAGCTATTCTTTCAAATATCCCTACCGATCAACTGAACTAGCGACCTTCAATCCGGGGCGGGTCCCTGCGGAACACCTGCTCCAGCGCTCTGGTCCGCATTGCACCGCGCTTGGCGGCGTCCCGCGCAAACCCGCTTACGCGTTTCTGCGGACGCATCAAAAAGCGGGCGAGGCGGTGAAATGCGGTTAGGCGGGGGCTCTCCGCAGTGAGAGGGCGCTGACGCGGATGCGGAGGCCGAGCCGCGGGGCGCTTCCCCTGGGACTCTCAAAGGCCGCGCCGAGCGAACGCGGCGCTGCAGGGACGCGCCCCCGCGAGCAGCGCGACGCGGCGGAGCGCCGGCCCCCGGCCCGTCCACTGTAATTCTCTTAGAGGAAGGTAGGGCTACCTTGCGAGTGGCGGTTGAGAGGCCCTAGGCTTTCTCTTAGAAAGACCCAGAGAGAGCAGCCAGAGGGAGAGAGAGTGCCATGACAGAGAAGGAGGGAGAGGTGAACAGGGAGAAAAGATAAAGGGTGATAGAAAAAGAAAGCCATAAAATAATGAATGAGGAAACACCTAGAGATTCAAAATTTAGACAGCCAAATTGAGAATAGAAGAGAGAAAATGAAAGTGAGAGAATGGAAGTATTCTACTGTAAGAAGAGGATTAACAATCATGAAGCATGTGAAGAAATTATGAGAGAGAGAGAGAGAGAAAGAGATAGAATTTCAGAGTAAGAGGATGAGAGGAAATTGCCATTTTATGAAATTTGTTATGAAGGTGTGTTGAAAGAACCGTGAAAAGAAGAAGCGTTCTAATTTCAAGAGAACTCTAGAAAGAGAAAGACAATCGATAAAAGTATATTTTTAGCTGCTGAGTACATTTAATAGTCTTCTCTCTCGACCATCCAAACAATTTGAGTATTTCAATATGACATGAAAAAATTTTTAATTGTCATCGATTCATTTTTTACACGAGGATGCATATCAGTGGTCATTTAATATTGCACTCGCATGAAATAAATATTAAAATTATTATCCATAATGAAGATCCAAATACCGAAACACATACCTAGAATCATCACTGCAATGCTTCCTGCTACAAATAACAGATTAAGCCAATTACCAGGAAATGAGGAAAATAATTTTGCAAACTGTATTAATAAAATACAAAATTTTTAATTAACATTTTACCTCAAATGTATGTATGTGAATTTATCTATCATATGGATGTGTTCATTTCTAGTGAGGTGAACCATGCACATGACTTCGGAAGTCGGTCGAAAATAGATGCAATATGTTTTGTTTAGAATGTGATGTTTTTTTGGTGCAAGAGGGCAAGGAGAACATTCATCAGGAGGGGTTCTATTTATCACAGAGAGATTCATCATTTGACATAGTATCCAGATTAACAGTTGCAATAGCTACTATTGGTTCAGGTCTATACATAAACGAACTATGGCCTATCGGCTGACTTAGAGATGGTAGGTTACGGTACTGAATGACTTCTTTGTTTTTTGAGTTGTAACCAGTAACATCAATGCAACAAAAGTAGCAATTATCCGAATGATTCCTTGGCTCCATCCATAACATTGTAAAGGCAAATTTAAAGGATGCTTTATCCTTTTTTTCACTAATTTCTAACATCCTCTACACAAATATAACACACTCTATGTGGCGCCCAAGATTTGTTCTGATCACCAAGTTAAATTAAAAAAAACTTTCTAACAAAGTCTGTAATGTTCCGTTGGTGTTTTCAATCATAAATTCGGCCCAAATATAACAAAACTGTCAGGACTGTTCTTACAATCATGACTAGCCATGGCTAAACACTGCTAAACTAGTACTATCATATCTTCATAGCAACAATGTAAATACGTGAGCCTCCAATAAAACAAACACGGTATTGCTTGTCAAATATTTTACCAAAGAGTGGCCTATAGTACCCTCTTTGTCGTCCTAATGCTTTCTCATTGTAACTTCCTGCATCTCATACATTTCTAGATACTCAGAGCTACATTTGCATAGATATACAAAGAAAATGTTAAAATATGAAGAAATGGTGCCTGATACGGCATTTTTAATGTTATTTTTGGAATCAGCACACTAAAAAGGTTTTTGGTCGTGGGCCTGTGTTATTAGAATAGTTTTACTAAGGGCGTGTACAATTACTAAGGCGTGCACACTGGAGTTTTTTTTTGCATGTTTCAGCTTTTGTAAATGCATATATTTTAAAAGAATTAATCTTTTGAGGTGTTCTAATTTGTGTCCTTTGAGTGTTAGTGGTTTTAAAAGGTTTATATGTTTAAAGAGTTTAAGGTTTAAATGTTGGTGTTTGTATTGAAATGGAGTTTGTGGGCAGTGCGAGGCTACCATTTTTAAATAAATAGCGAATACGATTGATGTATTTGACCTCAGAAGTAGTGAGTTTTTACAATAATTATAAAGGATAATAATAACAACAACAACACTCGCAAGACATTTTACATATGGAGCGAATCACCAATCTTTTCTACATCCACCATCAGGGATGAAGATAAATTACGGTGCTGGAACATTAGAATATGAAACGAAGTCCCCATTAAAATGATGTGGCTGCCAACAGTATAAAGATAGTTTAGGTGTCTAGGCAAATAAACAACTCCTACCAGTTCAGTAGCCATATCATACTTCCACTGAACAATTTAAAATTGGTAAGATTCTGAGAATGTACAGAAGATATTTCTATCATTTGTTTTACTCCTGCTCGACATAAATCTACCAACGCGCTGTCCTTCAAAGGTCTCCCAATTGACAGGTGAGTCCACAGGAACCCCGAATTGTCGGATCGGCAGGAAGGGGCGGGCGCCGGGGCGACGTGGTGCGGGGGCGTCGGTTCCAGCTCGCGTCGCGGAGGGGATTTTTGGGCGTCGTTCTTCGGTTCGGCGGCGCGGCGAGGGGGCGGGGCTCGCGACAGGGGCCTATCGTTTGACACGCTTATCGGCGTTCCAGCCCAGGGCACACGCCCCCGCTAATGTAACCTAAATTAAACCTGACGCCGCCCCGCCGCGGGGCGCAGGTGGCGCTGCGGACGGCGCGGAGGCCGCGAGGCGGGGAGGGGCGGGGCGGGGCGTGGAGGGGTGGGGCCGGGAGGGGTGCTGAAAGAGATGCGGTTGGGCGGCAAGGGTGTAGGAGGAGGGCGGTGACAGGAGGTTGGAATTTGGGGACAGACGTGGTGGGAATTAAGGGTGGTGCGGAAGTCGAGGTGGGGCAAAAAAGGATATGTGACTAGGTGGATCAGAATTGGAAAAGGTGGTGGAGCTTTAGGGTGATGCGTATGTCGGAGGGGAACAAAGAGGATATGTGACTACATGGGTCCGAATTTGGAGACTGTCGGTGGCTGGATTTGAGGGATGTGGACTTGTCGGAGGAGGGGAAAAGATTATCTAGCGGCCTGAGTTAGTTTTAGAGCAGTGGTGTCAAGGTCTTCTACTGGTGGCTGTGGCACGCCTCGTGGCACCGTAGTATGCCATGAGCTTCTCTCCACAACTAGCGTCGGGAAAGGGAACTATTATGAGAAGTAGTAGTAACATAGGAATGGCGTTGTCTCTGGTGGCGGGGTTATGAACTGTGTAGAGAGGCGATTTCGTCGTGGCACTCGTGCCACGGACTTCCACTCGTGGCATTGACATTGACAACACTGGATTAGAGCATTTCCGCTGTCTCTGCGGCGCCTCTTACCGGGAGGTGATACTTGTAGGATTCGAGTCCCAATGATAGCGGATTTTCGACCCTTGTTAGGTAGTTATGTCGAATAAGTCGCTGGCTGGAGGAGAACTCTTACAGAGACTGCTCGGTCTCTGTAAGAACGGTAGTTTTCTGTGGCTTCTAAGACCTGTAGTAGGCGAATGTCTGAGTAGTACCGTAACAAACGGGCCACAGTCCGTGCAATAATTCCTTCCTCTCGCTCTCATCTTACATGCAGTACACTCTCACACATGACGAAGACAAGTTAGGAGTTTCAAGTTGTTTCGGCTGGGACAGTGTCCTGCTGGGGAAAATACAACACATGTCAGCATATAGATTGGCGCCGGATTCCACTCTCTACCGTGGAGAAACGCCGCTACTGCACGGGATAATACATTTACCACACTAACGGGGCTAATGACCTTGACTTCGGCAGAAACAATCAATCAATAATTCAAACAATATTATGAGGCTAAGTGGGGCACAATTTGGGAAGTTACGGGTAGTAAGAGAGGTGCGGGTGTCGGAGGAGGGAAGGAGAATATGTACCAGGTGGGTCAGAATTTAAGGGAAAGGCGATAGTTGGACTTAGGATGACAGAATGTTGCGGACGTCGGAAGAGGGCAAAAATATTGAAACTTGGCGTCAGTCGATGGTGAGAATCGACAGAGATGGAGGAGAAGTAGGTCGATATATGAGTAGGTGATTGCTTGAAGTTATGTCGTTGCATTGTTAAAAATGAGATGATAATAAAGCGGGGAATGTATTAAGTGCTGGCGGGATCATGTTGTGAATCAGTTGTTTAACGATCGAGCTGTGTTCCTTATGGATAGAATTTGCAGACTGAGGGTAAAGTTTGGAGACGAAGACGTTTAGGTAACGTGACATGTATACTATCAATTACTGTAAAAAAATCAATTAACTATTATTGATAAGTCTGCATGATTTATTTACGAACTAAATGGAAATAAACAAATCTTTTAAAAAGGAGAAACTGCGAAACAATTGCGACATAGTACACTTACATTAGTACCATAATAAAAATATTACATTGTTGTATAATACTTAATTGATAAGCTCTTTATTATTATCAATAATAAAAATTGTTTATTATATGCGGCACTTAAATTTTAATTGATGAACATTTATAAACAGGCTGAAACAATTTTGTTAAAAAACTATTACTGAAACTCACCAAACTTTGACTGGTGAGATTAAGTGATTCATGCTCACATGCAACACTGCCTTACAGTGAACATTGACGATTTTTTTTAATTCTCAGAGAACTCTTAGGATCTTGAAGTAAAATGCTACAAATATCGTAGGAGATAATGAAATGAACTTGAAATGTATTTCTTTCTCTTTCGTTCTAATTTTCGTTCCACTTCAACTTCTCTAATCTAATTAAAAAGATGCTCTTCTGGCTTAAGAGTTCTCAGTGACGATATTTTAGATGCAAATATCTTCCCGCAGAAATAAAAGGTATATTCGTAGGGATGGGGGTTCACTACATTGAGGGAATCCGTGGTTGGACACAAATGTGGGCCGTTAAAGACCGTCGAAATCGTAGCCGATGGCGCGCGTGGCATCTCCGGGGCCGTCCACGGTTCGTCTTCGCGGCGGCAGCAAGGCGCCGGGGATGTGCGGGCGGCGGCGGCGGCGGCGGCGGCGGGCGCTCGGAGCGGCGCTAGTCGATACCCGGCGTCGCGGCGCCGCCGTCGCGTGCTGCTCCTCGCGGCCGACGCGCGAACCCGGAGCGTGCGCGGGCGCCGCCTCCGCCGCCTCCGCTCGCGCCCGACGCTGCGCCGCCGCCGCCATGTTGCCCGCAGCCGGCGGCGGCTCATTGATTTGCCGTCAGCGCGGCCGCGCCGTTGCCGCCGCCGCCGCAGCCTCCGCTGCCGCCGCCGCCGGCCCGGGCTGCCGCGTCTGCATATCTCCTGCACACCGCGCGCGCCCCCGCCGCAGGCGGCGCGCGAGCCTCTTCCGCCCCCACTCCCGCCCCCGCCTCCTCCCCCGCCTCCTCCCCCGCTGCCTCCACCCCACCCCGCCCCGCCGGGAGCAGGGGGGTCGACGCGGCGTGGCGCGGCTCCGTCGGCCCGGGACGGCCCGGCGGCTTCGGGGGGGGGGAGACGCGTTAGGGTCGTGGATGGGGGCGAGAGCGCGAGAGGGGCGTTAAAGAAAACGACACTGCAGAAGGAAGCGCTGGGAATGCGGGATTGTCCCAAGTTTCTCTGAATAGTAACCCCTAAATGGGTAGGTTTCCAGAATGTGAGAGACGTTAAGGTGGGAGCTTTCAAATATGTAGGTCAGGAAGTGATGAAGTGAATGTACAATTGAAATATACTTGTGGTTCATTGATTGTATTTTTCCTGACCAGGAGTGACTAAACCTTTTGCTCACAGAATGCCTCCAAATAGCTTCGCATTGACATAAGTGATTGTGAAAGTGCGAGGTCATCTGTTTTATTACCCTCTATGGAAGACGTAGGTTTAAAAAGCGTAGGTAATTTGCTAAAATAGAGAAGTTGAACATCAAGAATGAGGAACTTCCGCAGAGAGAAATGTTGATAAACACACCTCTTCAAGCAAGGACTTATTACGACGCTTCTGCGAGGGAGAGTCGTAATAGGGAAAGTGGAAGGAGGGTTAGCCGAGAAGCGAGGGGACTGGGTGAAGGAGAGAAAGCAATATGGAACACGTGAAACGAGAGCACTAGGTTACTGGGGGGCGAACATAATGTATGCAATGTATGAAGTAATAAACTATGTTAAATGAAATATCTTTTGGTCCGCGAGATGATGATAACACATTAGGAACAAAAATGTTGCGGCTTAAGAGGAGAGAGAAATAAAATGCGTAGTTATGGAAAGTGCCCAGTAAATAAAGAAAACAGCAATCATCAAGCAATATTAACCTTATATTTAATTGCTTTGAAGGTATTCTCGCAATACAAATATTTAAAAAAATTGCATTCAAAGTAAATTCAAGAGGAAAGAGTGCAGTTTTTTCAATATTACACTACTTGATTCAAATACTATTCGATTCTACACAGCATCCTTAAATTTCTAAGATTTTATTCAATTTTCCAAAAAGTTCTTATTTAAATTAATGCGTAAAACACAAAATATTCCGGGAACGACACAATGAGTCTTGGTATGTTTGCAGCAAAGCCAACATTGCATCTGCAATGACCCCAAAACGAAACATTTCTTGCAAAGCCATTCCCATCTTACTCTGGCTAATTTAATCCGACTTCCTTTGTTGCCTTTCTCACGAAGATATTCCAGAACATTAACAGACGGCTAATAGATAAACGGCGTCTGCCAGACGGCGCCGGAATTATAGGGGGACGAGGTTTCTCCCGCAGTGCTGTCGTCATCGCCGCCGCCGCCGCCGCCGCCGCCCGCGTCGGCACCGCCGTTCACCGACCCGTGAGGTCGCCGTTCCGCCACCGCCAGCGCCGCCCGCCGCGCCGCGCCGCAGCGAGTGTGAAAAGAACGAACGCGCTTCATTACATGTGGCGGGTCCATTGAGAGCGGCGCCGGCAGAGCGGCGCGGCCGGCGCGGCGCGCTGCGTCACTTCGCAGTTCCACCGCTGTTTGTTCTCTAATAATAAAGACAAGTTGACACTACGTATTTATAAGACGCGTGGCGCCGATATGAGACGCGCGAATGAACGTTTAAAATGAGAAAACGAATCTTTGACTTATATGAATTAGTGGAAGGGGAGTCATTGGAGTTATGAAAAGGGAGATAATGTTTCCACCTAGGAAAAAGAATATAATTCGTTCATTGAGTGTTGTCAATGAAAGAATATTATTCTTTCATTAAGTGTTAACAATGAAACCGAATGTTATTAGAAAGTACACAGGTTATAATGAATTAAATATTATGATTAGTTTGTTTGAATAGTTAGTTAAAGTCGAATGAAACTATTTTTTTCTTCATTGTATCAACTGCGGCAGTATTCCTCCGGTCTTGATAGCAAGAATATTTGTCGAAGATTATGCAAGGATTTCGAAATAACTGATAAAGTAACATGTTTCACTATTATGATAACTGGTAAACTCATATTTTTAAAATATTACTATAAATTAAATTAGAGATACAAATAATATGCCATTTTACCCAATCATACCTAAGTTCAATAATCCGCTATAAAAATGTGATTTTGGTTTTGGATTTCAACAAAATATACCTTCTTTGATCTCGCAATCTTCAAAACCATATTTACATTAAAGCGTTCGATGATCTCAACACATATTACGAATCGGAGGGAGCGATATTACGGTTGTATGGATTTGTAAGATTTAAAATATGTCTCTTCGACTGTCGCCAATAATTTGTTGCAGAAGCGGTGTTGGGGCTCTCAGTATGTTGAATAAGAATACCTCAAAATTTGTGGTACTGAATAATTTCCGTAATAATGGCCTGCCAGAACATCATCTCTAATTTTCTAGCAAATCGATCTGAAAAAATTTGCCGGTTCAATTACGATGTTATTTATTCCACATTAACATCAGTAACATCAATTAACGTACTGGGAGGACGATGTTTGTTCTCCTGAACTGTATTCCCTTGACAATATATTATCACCACACAAAATGCTTTTACAAATTTCTCGAGGCTTTAGTACTTCTGGTCACAATTAATATGTGCTTGTTGATTTAAGCTGTTTTCATTGTGTTATAATCAACAATATCTTTCGGCAGCCCATGTTAATTGTTCGCCTTGTCAAAACCACATCGTATTATAGAGGGAGTTTAAAAGGAATTGAATATCCATTTTAAGCAGTAATGTCAATTTGCTATTACGCTTTCCAGCATCTTAAATATTTTATCATACAAAATTGATAAAACAACATGATTTTTATTGACTTGACGAAAAATAAATAGAAGAAAAGCGTTAAAACGTACTGGGAGATTTCATGTTTTACTGTGCCATCCGTACTGATTTAAGTCCGGTATTCTTTCAAGCAAGTTGGAACTCATAGGTGATCCTGTTTTAAATATTAATGAAGGACGTTCAAGTGTCAAAGAGCAACATAGTTAATTCAAAAGGAACAAAAGATAAAAATAATCTCTGCTATAAAATAAGCAAATATATACTCTTCATCGCATAAAAATTGTATTAAAATTCTTCTTATTTTCTTTTCTGTGTCAATTGTGGACTTATTTGCTGATTTCAAAAAGTTTATGTGGTGCAAATACTGTATCGCATTACCTTGCGTCAATATGCGCTTAAGTTAATCCATTCATTTTGTTGAGAAAATCAGACAGGTGAATGATTATGCCAATAGTAATCGAAGCGAAATCAGTCAGATACGTCACATATATGTCAATCCTGATACGAAACCCATTAATCACATAAAGCACATACGATAACAGAGAAATGGCAAGAACACAACGCACATTAAGCACGAATGATCATTTTGTGAATGAAAATTCTTCTTCCTATGAAAAGTTTACATTTTATAACGCTTCCGATACTTTTGGAAAACAAACATGACTACGAATAAAATTAGAAAAATAAAAGTAATGATTTTGAATACACTATTAGCTGTCTTAAAATCACATGCAATGTATCTGGAAGTGATCATACTGAAGAGGCAGCAGTATTGTGTTCGTATTTGAACCGTCAATGACAACGGCCGATTCGGACATGGGCCGTATCCAGTACGTCAGCCATTTCTCTCAGCAGCTGGATCATTCACGCCTCTCGCGCGCGGTACCTCTGCTATTGACTCTAGAGTGTAATGCGCGATCGCACGATACCACAGGACGTGAGGTTTAGGGATTTGAGGGTTACGCGATTTCGTAGGGGGGCGCGGGCGGCCAATTGTGATGGGCCGGCCTGCTTTCGGCCGATGGCCAGGGGAGCAACGGCTCAATCCCGCTGGAGCGGCCGGGGATGTCGTTGCGAGCGCGAATCTCACGAGCTGCGGCAGCGATGTGGCTTAGTGTCCCGGATGTGCAATGCCACATCGAACTGCAATAGGTTTGCCGTTAGTAACATACGACATGCCAACTGGCCAATAGACTAAACAAAAGACAATAACGGGATGGAAGGCTTGCAACGGCCTCGAGGATGTCTGTTCATACAAGAAAAGAAAATAAATATGGGGTCGATGGACGAATGAATTATTGCTGCATACTTCTTTGAAGAGAAAAACAGCATTTTCAATATATGATTTTAACGAGTTACGAAAAAAATAAGTATACCAACCCATTGGAAGATTGACGCGGGAGCCAAAAGGAAAAGGAGCGGAATGTCGTACATTAAAAACGAGTGATGCGGAGAAAAAGATATAAAACTTCATGTTTGGTTGACAAAGATAGTCACAGATCAAAAAAAGTGCGCAAGCGAGGTCAACGACCCCGAGACGCGGAGAGCAAACGTCCCACTGCAGCGCAGGCGTCATGATCGCCGTCTACTAGGTGTCGCGCGCGCGAAGCGACGGGACGCGGCGATAGAGGCCATTGGGTGGCAAGGAGGCGCGGTCGTAAGGGCCTCAGGTTGCGGAGGACAAAGGGGGCGGGCGCCGCGCAGCGTGGAGTGCGGCGGGGAGTGGCAAGAGGCGGAGACGCGGAGATGACACGGACGCAAAAACGAGCGCGGAAACAAAAAGACAAATGAACGCAATAAAGCGCAGAAAGCGGGCGAAGATAAACAATACAGCCGTTCCCGTGGCCCGCCTCTCGTGCCCGAAGAAGAAAAACACGGACCGCGGGCTGCACGGGGGGAGGGGAAGCGATGGCTGCAGCGGTAGCGGTGGGTGCGGCGACTGCTGCTGCGACGCCAAGGGTGGCGGCGGTGGGGCGCGACGGCGGAGCGCGGTGGTGATGGTGACGGTGGTAGGTAATGGCATGGGTAGCGGCGGTGGCGGCGGCGGCGATGGTGGCGGAGATAGCGGCGGTGGCGGCGGTGGTGGGGGGTGGCGGCGGAGGCGACAGTGGTGGCGGTGGCGGCGGGGCGGAGGTGGCGGCGGAGGCGGCGGTGGTGCCGTTGGCGGTGATAGCGGCGATGGAGGCGGAGACGGTGGCGACAAGAGAAGGAGAGTTGCGGGCGCTGTTAAGGCGATGGACGACGGCGAGAAAAGGGAAGTTGCGGCCGGGAGGATGGGCGTCCGTTTCCGACGGATGTAGCGGGTGGGAATGAGGAAGGAAAGGAAGAGTTAGTGTCAAGAAGACAGAGTGATAAAGAGGATCGGAGATGTGAGATGTTAGGGCGGGGGCAGATAGTCTTTGGGCGAGTTACAGAAAATAAAGAATGGACGTGACTAGAAGAAACAATTCGAAAATGTGAAACTGCAGTATCTACAAAAGCAGGGAAGATTTTAATATAGCAAGGATAACATTGCGCTTTCATAAAATTGTATTTTTAGCCCAAAATGCTTTACTTCTACGCTTGTACTTGAGCGACAATTTTTAGACAACACTGACAGATACAGCCTCTACATATTTAGTTATTTTTAATGTATTATTAATATTCAAGTTCCAAAAATATATTAATTTATTTATTTATTACTGTTGCAAAACATGGTTCTTCACAAAAGTAAGTAAATGAAAAATTGTGACACGATTGGAGCTTAATGATTGCATTTGACTCAATAGATACGAAAAATCCTTGCGTGCCTAGAGTTGGGCAATGCTCTAGTAGGCGTATTCAGTAGCAACGGAGGAGGGGGGCGGTGGCGAGGGTCGGGCGAGCATGCGGAAACAGCAGTGACGCGGAACTGGCGGCCGGAGCAGCTGAGAGGCGTGGGCAGCGGGGCGAATCGCCCTATGAAGGCGCGAGGGCGCGGGGGAGGGCGGGCCGGGGCGCTGTATCCCTCCGCGACGGCTCGCCCTCGCCCTCGCCCCCGCCGCAGCCGCACTAATGGCCTCGCCCAGGGCGCCGTGTGATCGCTCATGAGTGTAAAGTGCAGGCGACGGCGGCGGCGGTGGCGACGGCGGCGGCATGCAGGGACCTCGGCCCTGGCCGCCCCCGTCCCCGCCTTCATCGCCGTCCTCGCCACGGCCGAAGTTTCCTCGGGACCACGAAGTGGTGGGGCCAAGAGCAGTGTGGGGCGACTGCGACGGCCTATGCACACACAACACGTGCGGCCATGCATCACGTCCGCCTAATCCCTCGTGGCCCTACCGCAATCCTTTCATTACGACCCCCCTCCACCTCGCCCGGCCCGCCCCCTGCTGCCCCCGCACGCGCCCCCTAGCGCCGAAATTACCCCCGGCCCGCACCTGCGGGAGCCAGCCACCGCATTTCCATAATCCGTAAGCAGCCACCGCCGCCGCCGCCTGCAGCGCTCAGAGAGGCACGTAATTTAAATCGTGCCGTCTTGGGCACGTGACCGCCGTCCGGGAGTCCCCGTCGGCACCCAAGGCCGTCGAACTCGTGACCCGAGGGCCGCGCCGCGGAGTCGCGAGACTGTCATGTGCAGCCTGCGCCGCGACAACGCCGGCTTCTATAAGGGTTCCGGAGAGATTTTCCGGGAGATTTGTGCCGCGATGCCGGGAGCTGAACTCGCGGGCCCGCCTTGAGCGCCCCTTTCCCCGCTTTGGTGCGTCGCCTCCCCCTCCGTTCTTCCCTTTTCCAGACCCGTCGCTTCTCTCGGTCTCGCGGGGGATGCTGTTGGGTGGTTATCCCGACATCGCCGCTATTCTTATCTGCGCGGCTCCGCTCGCCGCGGCAGCAGGTTCGTCTCGCTCCGGCGGGCGGAAGACGGGAGAAAGCGCGGTGCCGGACAACGGGCCAACGCCTGCAGATGACGTCATGATGCAGTCCCGCAATACTTCAGTGAGCAGTGGGCCTCCGCGACCCTACTCCCACTGCCACTCCCAGGCGGACAAGAAATCCGTCTCTCGATAAGAAAGGAAGTTACAGATTTTGATTACACTGCCATACATTCTTCTTTGTAAACTGTTATTGTATACAATAATAATAATAATAATAATAATAATAATAATAATAATAATAATTTTATTTCCTTACAATTGGACTGTTGTCCGGTGGCAAGTTACAAATACAATAATCTTAAACAATATTCTAAATGTAATACAGTAGTAAAACTAGATGATAAAATAACAATAATATTAATAATAAAATGATTAATTATAAAAGAGTACTCCTAATTTTGATAAATTAAGAATGTTGAAAGTAAAGAGTACATTACAAACAATACAGTAGTTATTTATGCAACTAGGGCGCTAAGTAGATGCCTTGGCCCAGAGGGGTATTTCCAAACCCGAGGGCCTCTGGCCCGAGGCGTCAGATGTCACCCGAGGGGCAAAAACATCTAGTGACGCCCGTGGTGCATACAAAACCTTGTGACTTACTAGCTCATTGCTGAATCAACCGAGAATTCTTAACATTTTATAATTTTTTTCTTGGGTCTAAAAAAAACGAATTGTACTCGTAATTTGTCAATATGATGTGAGATAAACAAAACGGCGTGTGTATCTAAGAATTGATTAGTTCGTACAAAATGAAAAAGAAATTGTGAAATCCGCGGAAATTTTCCCCAAAAACTAATAAAGCTACGGAAGGTGGTTTCCAGTAAAATCTCGAGAAATATTTGAAAATGATTATAGGGTAGATGAGAGTTATATGGAAAATAACCATGTGAATTGCGCTGATGCAACGGTCCTTTTAGATTATTTGCCTCAATTGCCAAAAGCTATGTAACATTTTTCGTAACATAAAAAGTAACATTTCGAGGATGTTAGCTAATGTGCCTGACGCATCTTATTACTGCAAGTAGTACTGCTACTCAAGAAGCACACACGTCTCTGAAAAAGGTGATACGTAACAGTGAAATTTGAGTGACAAGTGGCAATTACAAATTGACGGGAATATTCAAAATTGCAATTTTCATATCAATGAAGCAAAATAAAATTTATAACAAGTTATTTTACTTATTTGAGCATTATTTAATTTATTTATTATATTTGTTTCCGTCTTAACTTTTAATAAATAAATCGAATTCATAAAAAAATTGTATGTTTTGAATTGGTATTAGAACGGGCACAAAGTATTCAAAAGGCCCTAGGGTATAAAGAATCTGGTAGACCCACAAGGGTATTAACAATGTTAACTCTTATATAAATGTTTAACTTATATATCTATATTGTTGATATAACATAGTTATGATCTATAACAATATTGTTATATTATATTTTGTTAGTATGTTAATTTAAATATTAATTTTAAACGTAAATGGAGGTAAAATGCATAATTTTTCAAAACAGAATTTTAGAGGAGTGTATGGTTTGTGATGAAATGGTTTCCAAATTGTTATGAATTTGAGTGCATAGGGCAAGTAAGAAAAAATTCCAGAAATAATTACCTAACACGGAGAATAATTTTATTTTGTTGAATTTTAGATTTGAAGGTTTAAATTGACTTTTACAAGTTACCGGTTGCGCAGTAAGCAGTGTAACCAGTGATGTTTTTTTCGGCGGCTAACAATGAAATAAAGTTTAAGAAAGTTGAGTGCAAAATGTAAAAACATATACTCGGTACTGGATTTTGGAGAAAAAATTTTAACACAAAGCAATCGTAGATATTTGAGAGGCATTTAAATCATAGCTGAATTAATTTGACCAACGGTAAACAATTTTTCCATAGAAGTATACATAAACGTCTACTTTCTAAGTTCAATGGAACTGTTTGCATGTATTTGTCATAAAACACTCTCATAAAAAATAAAAACCCAAAACCACATCAACAGAAAAGTTAAGGAAATATTCCACCATTTCTCTGCCTTTTGGGTCCGCAGAGTTGCTCGGAGTTCATGATGCGAAAGAGAATATTTGGACGTCGTCCCTACGACCGTTGAAAACAACTGACCGGGAAATTAGCAAATATTTATGGGATTCTTCATATTACATAAGAGAGGGCTGATCTGGAAAGAGCGGCGATAAAGGGCTGGGGCGAATCCTCTCCGCCGCGACCCTGCGCCAATGCAGTGTTTGTCCCGGACCGTAAAAATCGGCAATAAAGTGTTCTAAATTCGACGATCAATATCTGTGGACCGCCCGGGGTCGGAAAGCAGCCTCCGCCGCCTCCGCGAAGCCGTCCGCGGCCGGCGCCGCGCGCCCGCCCGCCCGTGACGTAGCTGCCCGCCCGGGCCTCAAATCTCCATCGCAGAGCTCCCCGACGCGCGCGCCGGGTCGCCGCGGCTCGTTAAAACGAAATTTATCGAGATCAAACAGACGCCGATACCTCCTGCCCGCCCACACGCCCTCCCCCGCCCAAGCCTCGCTCTGTCGACGCGACCCACGCGCGAGGGGCTGAGCGTGAGGACGACCCCGAGGACGCAGCGGGACGGGGACTGGAGAGGGGGAGGGGAGCGAGACAACGAGGGTGGGAGCGGAGAGCGCTCCGGCACCAGACGGACGCGAGCTGTTTTTGCTGCAGTCGCTCGAGGCGGCTGAGCGGGGGGCGGGGGCGGGCGCGGTGGGACGGGGGCGGGGGCGGGGAAGGGGCGACGACAGGCGCATCGGCGGCGGCGACGGCGGCGGCGGCAGGGGGCGGAGTGCGGGCCAGCCGCGGGCAAACAGGGACTCAATACCAGGCGGAGGCAATCGATGGGGTTGAGCCTCCGGCCGGCGAAAGATTGGATGTCTTGCCGGCGGGGCAGGTGGCCGCGGCGGGTGCGCGGGGCGAGGAGGGGGCGGGGGCGGGGGCGGGGGTGGGGGCGGGGAGCTGGGAGTGCGGTCGATAGGGGCGCATCTGAATGCAGCGCGGAACGAGTGGGAAGTCGCCGCGGGCAAGCCGCCTCCGTCGCCGCCCCCGCCCCCGCGCCCGCCCCCGCCTTCGCCCAGACACCCAGGATTCATTACGGCGCACTGCCTCTCCGGACAGCACTCCGCTGCGCCCACGCCGCCGCGCCGCCGCTGCGAAATTCCCATCTGCCGACGCCCGCGGTGAGAGCGTTCCGCTGTATATTGGAACGTCCGAAATACAGCCTCTCTATTTTTAACATTGCTTCTGCAGTAAATGTTGTTTTTATGCGGCAACCAACAATGCCTGGGATTGTCATAATATGATGGACACGGGAATGTGTTTTTATCTTTGTGCACTCGACTGCAAATATGAAAAATTCTAGTTAACAGTGAGACTGTTTGTATAAAGTTTAATGCTATAATCCAGGGGTGTATGTGTATTGCCGTTTACTGAACAAACAATAGTAGTTTTAAAAATTATATATTTTATTTTTGTAATATTGATGTACAGTTAATTAATAGAGTTTCAATTCCAATGTGTGTTCGTCATGTGACTTAACATGGGTTTGGTAATTTATCGTTGATTCATGGATGAGATACTAATAAAGGAACAGAATAGAAAGTAGAAAATATTTGCGTGAATTATGTTTAAGATTTGCTCATTTCATAGCGTAAAAATGTGCTTTAGTATACGAAAGACCTAAATAAAACATTGTTTTACATGCATGTTTTACCAAGTTTTTGGAAACAACATGTGTTGCACATAAAAAGTAGTCGATGATCCATGGGCACTCAAAACTTTGGACCGATAATAAACAGACCAGCTTCAGGAATATGTCCACAGGTGTGATTTTTGGCCTGAAGACATTAACCATCTATATTTTCAGAGAAGTCTGCATGCACGAAAATGAAATACGAAGTACAAAAAGTGAACAGTTTTATGAAGTTAATTAGTTTCCGCCAATGAATAGTCGAGGTGCGGGAAAGTATTATTAAGTTGAACATTTTGTTGTGACAAAAACGTAGCTTATATTCGTTTCATATCATTAACTATTGCAATTTACTTTACCTTACTCATATATCCATACTTTAGTATAGTAAATTGTAGGTAGTTGAAGTAGAATGATTCACAAAAAAGGCACATAATGTTAAAACGATAGTCATGTTCTTAAAACTTATGAAACATAAGGAAGCATATAAAAGTAATGAAACAGAAAGATGTAAAAGCAAAAACGTTCCGCGAATTGACAGATGAGGGAATGAAACAAGATGTGGAATATTCAGACCGAATACACACCGGCGGAAAAGGCGAAGCGTGGAGGGAAACATAAGCAGAAGATGAAAGCTTGAAAAACACTCGCATCCACTCCGGCGGGGCCTCGACGCGAGGGATCTGCGCTGTCGGGCAATTAGGCCGCACACATCGACGGGGCGCCTGCCGCGCCGCGCCGCGCCGCGCCGCGCCGGGCTGCCCTAAGCGGGTTACGTAGCGCTGACGCCCTCGCGCGGCGCCGGGCAATCCAATTCGCGGCAAATCCTCCCAGAGATGGATGTGCGGCCTGGGCGCCCGCGCCCGCGCCGCGCCCCGTGTGCCGCGTCCCGCCCCGTCCCATCCCGTCCCTCCCTGTCCCGCCCCGCCCCGTCCCGCCTCGACCCGCTGCGCCGTTCCGCACCACCCCCGCCGGGCCAGGTGTCGCAATGGCCCCTCAGGGATTTCATAGGGCTACCTGAAGGAAGTCCATAGTGTTTCCATGTGTCACACAACCTCACGCTCTAATGGGTAGACCGTGCCATGCTAGGTGGCGTAACGGGCCAGGAGAGACTTTGTGGGTCTAGCTGGAAGAAGTCCATGGTGTTTCAGGGCGTCACCCGACTTCACGCACTTCATGGGCAGGCACCTTCCCTACCTTTCCAAGTGTCGTAACGGACTCGCGGGGATTTGTGGGACCACCTGGAAGAAGTCCAAGGTGTTTCAGGGCGTCATCCTCTAATGGGTAGGCACTTTCCCCCTGCCGAACCATGTGGCACAACTGGTCCGCAGGGACTTCACAGGCTTTCTTGAAAGAAGGCGTTTATGATCCATGGTGTTACGCTCTAATATGTAGACACTGGTGGTATGTGATAGGGTGAAAATGATTTATAAATTTGTTTTATCGCTTCATGATATTTAGTGCACAGCAGAAACCATAGCATTAGTTGGGTGAAATACAGAATGTGACATAATTCGCCATAGCAAACTGTTACAACACTCAGCAAGAGGGAAAATGGCCAAGTTTTCAATTCTAGAGGAAATTTTTGCACAGAGTGTAATGGAAATGTAGATGGTAAGTTTGGGCAAGACTGTTCTTTGCACTGAAATATCATTCCCATTTTAAAATTGATTGTTTTATTTTCGGTTTCTTTAACAACTTCGGTTTAAAATTGATATCCTTTTAAGAAAGGTTGAGTCATTTATACCCAAGTAGTATTACCATGCAATTATACTCGATAGTATACTCGATATGTTGAAAAAATGCAGACGAAAATGAAAATAAAAGAAAGTAAATGTGTAAAGTTAATAGCAGGCGAGTTATTGTTCTCCGAAAATCAGTCGAATTCTACTTGAAGTTGATGGAAAAAAAGAATCTTTGAATTGTGGGTCATTATTATAAACACTTAACACACTAATTTTGAATATACAGTCTATGAACACACTGTTTAATCGCATCTGTGTCGATCAGAGCTAATTCAGATTTTTTTAAACAGTAAGTAATTTATTAAATATTTCCTACATTTATTCATATATTTAAGTTATCTGAGAGGGTTGATATTCGAGTAATGCATTTCTTTTATCAACATGTCAGCAGTTGCTATTTTAATGAATTCGTGAGACTGCCTTTAGCATGATTATTTCCATACAACCGAAAATGTGATATAATGTAATATTTTTAATATTTTAAGGCCTTTTGGGCATTTACAAAATGTCAAAGGTGTACTAAACGAATTAGTAAAGGAAAATGATATCCCCTCCCACAAACTCGTGATAATACACAACAATCGTCGCAATCCGATCGACATAACGCGTCAAGATATCTTCAATGGCGTTTTTCCAGAGAGATTCCATACAGCACTATCAAACCGTTGTCGCCGAGGGGTCGTTTTTCCTGGGTCAAGAACGAGGTCTAAAGAAAACCGCGAAAACATGAAAAGTAGGTCGGCCGCCGCAGGCAGGCAGGCAGGCCGGACGGCCGAGGGCGCTTTGTGAGGCGAAGGGGCGGCGGTGAAAGGAAGGGCAGTGATTGAATTACGTGTCGAAAACGAGTTTAAGACAGGAGAGAGCGACCTGCGGAGTTTGAGCGCGCCGGAACGACGGCGGCGGCGGCAAAGGCGACGGCGAATATCTCCGGAACTCGGGGCGGGGAAAAGCGCCGACTGGAGGATTGGCTCTTGAAGCGAAGCGGTTATCGCGTTGCGATCGCCGGAGGCCAATGGCTGGCGGTGGCGCGCGCGCCGCCGGAGGCGATACTTTTATCGAGGCCCTGGACTTCTTTGAGGGGAAAGTACACAATGGACGTTAAACTTTCGTTGGCCTTTAGTTTCACGAGAAAGTGCGATCCAAGTTGCAAGTAACACTCGGGAGCCTTAACGTCATGTGATTCACACAGAGATAGGGGTAGGGGGAATCAATGTATGAATTTAGGGAATTGGCCCAGAAGGAGAATGTTCACATTGTGATGCCTGGATATACTGCTTGAACTCATTCAATATTTCTAAAAACGAAGTTGTTTGTCATGCTACAAGAGATTATTCAAGAAAACAATCGCAGAAGAACTGTAATTTCTGAGGTGTATAAAGGGCTACACATTAATGGAACCATTTAAAAATAAAGATATAACAAAGGTATTGGGTACATAAAGCGTACATAATAATCTAAAAGTCATTAAAAATGGCTGCACGAATTAATTGAACAAGGCGAAACTGTCTAAGCGGGCCTTCTATTACAATCCCAATGAGAATATAACGGTTAGAAAGTCGAAGTTAGAGATTATCTTTGCTAAAAGAATTTGCCGGAACAGGCTAGAGTAATGTTCGATAGTAATGCTGATTGATTCAGGCCGTGTTACCTGCCTTGGCCATTAGTTCCGTTAGTATAGTAAATGTTTTATCCCAGAAGGTTGCGGCGTCGCTGCTACTGTTGTGTTATCATATTATTAAAATTATTTTTCGGCTTTTTCGGGTGGTTTAGAGGTTTGCGACAGATGTGTCTAAGAACAGTAAGACTAGTAAGACTAAGTAAGTAAGTAAGACTTCTAAGAACAGACTGTGGGTTCGAATCCCGAGTAAACAAAAATGTTTTCAGTTATTCTTTTGAAATGAGGGGCAACCCCTCATATATTACCTCTAGCTCTATTTCCGTTACTAATGTCTTGATCTTGCCGTTAACTAGTGTAGTAAAGAAGATCTTCTGAGAAAACTGTCTCCCTGATCCCCAGAATGATACGAGTATTGAAATGAACCTAACCCTTACCTTGGGAGAGAATATCTGTGGAGGATTTAGATGATTCCGAATGCTACCGTGGTGAGGTTCGGGAGTTATGTGGACTTTCCATTGGCTAGATCAACCTAGAGATTATTGACAAAGAGCGGGAGCTCTTGGAGTTCCTCAAATTCTTGGGGTATCAGTTAGAAGTTGGAAGAGTGTGGAAAACCAAGAGTGGACATCACAACGGAGACCCAACTATAAAGAATAGGAATACTACATATACCCAGAAATAATCTTGCACTGTTAACACTTCTAATACCATTTTTGCGAATGCGTTCACATAACAATTTGCAGTAACAAAACTTTTTACTTGCAAATATTCGTGAACATAATGTAAAGTGAATGAGGATTAGACTAGGTTTAGATTATAACTTTTTTTATAATATTCTCAACAAAATAGTAATGTAGACCATTCTGCGCAAAAATGCGAACACAATATTGCAGTTATTAAGTCCTTACAAGTAGACGTAGTATTTATATTTCTTTTAAAATACAAAGTATTTCACTATTTCAAAAGTTTGCTATAGCCTTGTTCACAAACTTCTGAATATTTTATTTTCGCTTTAAAAAACAAAATTTCGACCCAATGTTTTTACAGACATCTCTCTGCTTTTCTATGTAAAAAAGAATCCGAATATCAGAGTTTCTGACGCGATGTTCTTCTTTCTGCCCGAGTCGGACAGAATCTCAAGACGCGCGCCACGATTTCACTATCAATAGCGGTCCGGAAGGAGTTGTCGGAAGCGTGGGGTATATATAGACGCGTCGATTCCAAATCACAGCGTATTGGATCTCTGAATTGAAGTGGATCCAGTAGATCTGGGCCAGCCCGCATTTCGTATAAGGAGAGCCCGTGAACCATATATTTCCGAAAAATATTTTAGCACAGGCCTAGGTTAATGTTTCAACAAAAATCAACTGTCGGAAACAGACAGAAACAGGCAAAAATCAAAATTATGCATTTCTTAAAAGGGTTTTATGGGCAAAAATAAAGTTTTCAGTTCACAACTTTCAAATGTAATATTCATAAACCACTTAGAGAAATTGTAAATATAATTAGTATTATTCCTATATTGTGAATAAGACCAGGTCCTTTTTTCTTATTCTTTAATAATGTCCTTAATTTAAAAAGAGGGCAACAAAAGAACTTCTGAAAATGTTTAGTGTTATATTTTTTGAATACATACAATGATACACTTTTTGGAGTTCCAGAGCTTCTAACCAGGTACATTTAAAATCCCAGAGAATTAATTCTGTTTGTAATCCGAACACCACATCAATCGTGAAATCACCACATTTTCTGTTTGAGGAATCGCATAAACGTTCACGGTTGCGTCACATTTTACAATTCATTCAAATTAATCAGTTACACGATTGCCTGCTTGTTTTACCCCGATTAGAAGCATAGCATACATAATCTGTGAACAGAACTTAAAATGTAGGTCAAAATCGATATGGTGTATTTGATCATTTAAATCTTCATTGAAAAATCCATTCACTAACCATTATATCTTTAACAAAATTTGTTAAAAAATACGAGAAAAATGAGATTATCATCAATTCAAAAACGTTTGCAATATCTACACATTTGTTATGTTTTGACGATTCTGACTGGTTTCTAAATTGCTACTAACGTACAAAATAAAAACGTCATTTCGTCATTGCTGTTTATAAGCTTCTGTACTCGTGTCTACTCTGGAAGCTTAACACGAACTTCATCGCTTGCAGGAGGTGAAAGTCTTAATTTTTGAATCAACTTCATTGATATCTGCCAGAATCCTTGTCTTATTCATGCAATTATTTACATTATTATGATTATTTTAGCTGCTAATTGATATTATAATTTAGAATTTTCCGTTTCTTATTTTAAATGACAAAAATATTCTGTATAAAGTTTAAACATCTACTTTTGATTCGAAATAGAAGTGACAAAAGTTCATGCTTTAGTCGATCCGTATTCCTCTTCTGTATTTCGCTGCACATTTCCATACTGAATTAAATACACTCTCAAAATAGAATAATATTAAGACTCGTCTGAGAGTTGCGCCACTTCAAGCGTATTTCTCTCTGCAACCACAAGTCTGATTGTGGAAGTCCCGGTCACGAACGACTGGAACCGCCAGATAAGAATTTCAGCAAGTCAAACAGACAGTTTGTTCACCTCCCGTCTCACACGTCTGCTCGTTTCTCCTCCGTCTTCTCTGATTCCCCCTCCCCATCCCCTTCCGGGGCAGCCGTACGGCCCTTCGGAGCGTATCTGCGCCGTCAGTCTGGACGTCTCCTTGCTAACTCACTTTCGTCTCCCGCTCTTCAGATGCAAATGGCAGGAAGATTAAATAAACTTCTCCGGATATCGAGAGCGTACTTACGGCCCCGGCCGCCAGACGGCAGGCGTGTTATTAAATCAGCGCGCAGTTGTTTCCCGCCAGCCCTCGCGCCGACAGCAGCAGCAGCAGCGCCGCGACGGCTCAGGCGCCCACGGCGACTCCGACGCGCAGACGGAGTGTTGCGTGTTTTCGGGCGAGTGAACTACTTTGGTTTTCGCCTCGAGAGTTTAGTGCATGATACAGCTGGGGGCGCTGTTCCTCCCCCGATGGTACGTGAAATCCATCAGCGACCTGCACGTACACGTAAGCTTCCGCGGCTCGAGTTCATAACATCTCGGCTGTCCGGGTGACGCCGCGTCGTTGGCAGAGAGGTCGTTCCCCTACCATGTCGTAGGCTTCCTCAGGGCAGTGACATGACATTACATGCGTCCAGTATTATATGCTGTTCTGCCTAGGCGCTCGGGTATGGTAGGTGCGCCGTGATTGGCGGAGAGGTCCCTCCGATTGCCTGGCGGATGGGGCCAACCCAGGCCCCGCGCCAGTCGTCCCCGTAGTCGGACGGCGGCGAACAGCCCCTTGACAGTCCCGAATGGATGGTAGAAGGGACTTACAGACGTGGTTTAAATTGACGTGGTTATGACCTGCACGTAGGCTTGCGGCGTTTTCCTTTAAGGTATCTCTCCCATCGAGGCGCCACTCGAGCCAAGATAAGTTAACACCCTGATTGATCTCTCGACAAGAGAGAGACAAGGAAAAGAATAACGAAAGGAAGAACTTAGTCGGCATCTACTGTAAGATGATTGCTTGAAGTTATGGAAAACTAGCGCTCAGAGCACATGTAGAGACAAACATTCGCCACCTTTGGAACCTCAGGATCTCCCGGTCAGATTTCCTGGAGCGGCAACGATTGTTCGGTTCATTCTTACATAAACAATCCTCCTCCTGCTCTCAATGTCATTCTTCTGCCTTTTCTTCGATCGCATACAGACGTCTTCGTTCTCTGTTCCATGTTTGCTTCTTCTTCATCTTTACTTGCTTTTCCCAATGTTATTCCTCTCCTTCTCCTCGCCTGCGTGTCTCACCTGCCTGCCGCCGCCGCCGCGCGGAGAACAGAGCAACTCTGCGCTCCGCAAGTTTAAATTAAATCCGCCGACAAATGAAGTCGGCTAATTGTTCCCGGTGGCAGGGCGTAAACAGCGGCGCGACGTGTTACTCCGGGGGCACCGTCGCTCCGAAGCCGCCCCGCCCCCTCTCGCCCTCCCCCCAGCAGCCGCTCCCCGGCGGATCCGTCTCCAGACGCCCCGCGAAACCGAAAGCTGCCGATGCAGAACTTTTCCTCGCCCTTGAATTAGACGGCACTCAATCAGTCGGCGTGAACGCCGATGCGCGACGGGTCAAAGGCATCGTCTTGCTGGAGAAGAGGTTGGGGAATGTTTGGGGTAGAGTGGCCAATGGAAGACAAGGGCTCTCGCTTTCCGTACGTTTTGAAGTACATGTGTAATATGGCTGAAAAGTTGTCACCGGTCTAGGTACTCTTACTCGTAGAAATGCAACCTTTATAAACTCCTAACATTCAAGGTTATTGTGTTAGACAATTCTAAAATAATAGTACATTAATAATAGAACTTAAGTTACGTACCATTTCATTAAAAATCAAAATTAAGTTCTTCTTGGGCATAGTTAATTGACACAAAAAATAAGGTGAGTCGGTAAAATCGTAAAATTTGTTGAGTATCTGCGCTACAATCTATATTTATATAATTCTTCATTATTTAAATAATTTAAAAATAAAACTATTTTTAGAACATTTATTAATTATAAAGTATTATCATTCATTTTTCGTGAGATATTTGGTTAAGCTTAGTTGTATCTTTTCAAAGTTGTGATGAACATTTTTTTCCACCAAGAATATTTTTAAGATGAAAACATCAATAAATTATATTTTTTTCATGTAAATTACATGCTACATATGATTTGGTTTTAATTTACTTGTTATGTAATTTTCATTCTAAAAAGTTTTTGTACAACTGAATAACGTAGTGGATAACGCACACAGCGATTTTTTAAAGGTTTCCAACAGCTCAGTTTCGGTGAAACAATGAACAACAGCGGCTTCGTTTCCCTTTCAGAGGAAGCTAATCAAAACGACAGCCAGCAGCGCGAGCTACATATTTCAAGAAACACACACTCCCTCCCGCTGCGTCCGGAGGGGGGGGAGCCGGCGATCGATGGTGGCGCCACAAGCGGCGAAACCCCCCAGGAGCCTCGCGCTCGCGTACGCTACTAGCAATATCCCTCCTCCCGCGTCAGTTTTCATAGAACACGCGACCCACTTCGCGCTTTAATACGTGATGACAAATGACGACGCCCGCGTCCGCCGCCTCCGCCGCGGGCGACGGCAGCGCCGCCACGCGGATAAAGCGTTTAATAGTCATTAGAAACGGGGCGCAGGGCGTGTCAACACGCGGCCGCGTTCGTCGACGAGACGTCGGCGGCGGGCGCCGTGCGCAGACGGATGTTTATCTTTCCGAAACCTGACTAAAAGGGTTGAGATGACGGAATGAATTCATAATGGCGCATTAAATTTGGAAGCTGACGACGTCGGCGGCGAAGCAGGAGAAGCACCGAGGCTGTTCTGTCGTCGCCGCCGCCTCCTTCGCCCTCCGCCGAGACTTCGTTCCGGAGCAAAATATAATGCTGAGAAACAACTAGCCGTGCGAAGAGCTGTTCTCGTGTAGCTCGTGAATTCGACCTGTTAAGGAATTTTGGTGCCCAGGGAAATTATGTAGATGAAATATAAAATACACTACGCTTTTACGAGAGCTACAAATGAGTCGGTTTCGTAACAATGAAAATCCGAAAATTACCAAATGAAGTTATGCTAATTGGAAGTTATTCATATTTTACTATTGCATTGCATTGTTATTCAGAAATTGTTCATACATGTTAAAGAGTATGTTAATACAGGAACTGTATGGCGAGTTTGTTATACAGCCTTGTTTAAAACACTAACATTTTGTTAAATGGTACCGTTTATATTACTTTAGTAATGACATGTTATTATGTCTTTTATATACCACTACAAACGTATTTTCTGGCCAGATTGCAAAATAAAATATATCTCGAAACTGACAAAAGAAACTTGTTTTGTTTTGAATGTTCTGTTATGATTCAACGCCATGATTTTAATAATTTGTTTCGATGATATGGAGTTTAAACTCAAAAAGAAAATTTAACACACACGTTGAATACATTGAAATTCATGGACTAAAACTTACTGGAACAAATTAGCCAAAATGGTTTGAGTACATACATCAATATCTTCAAATTATCTTTCATATTGTGTACTTCATTGATCTATACCTTCTCAGTTCTTCACGTGTTTCTATTGAGCATATTTGTTTCTGGTTTCAAGACCCCTCTACAATAATTACAGTATTTATCGGATCGCGTGTGGAGCCCACACCGCAGCATCAGGGTATTACTCCCAACACCGACGCGACCACTGAGGCAGCCGCACAGCGCTGCGCGTATCGTGTTTCCGCCGTTGACACTCACCCAACCCCCACGTCACCACGCCCCACCCACCCCGACTCGCTGCGCCGCGCCGGGCCCCTCTCCGGGAGAACGGTACCCTTCCCTCTGTTGGCTGCCGCTGCCACCGTCCCGCCCCGCCCCCGCCCCAAACCCCACCCCCGGGCGGCGCGGGAGCTGGGGCGCGTTGAAAATTCATAAGCTCGTAACCGACGTAATTATTCTCCTTAAATTACACGAGGGCTCGTCGAGAGGAGACACAAAATGATTTTATTGAATTAATCAGCTGCCGCGCTCCGCCACGCCGTTCGGCGGGTCATTAGCGCCGGCGAGAATGACCCGGACGCGCGTCCCGCCCCCCCCCCCCGCTCCTTCAGCCGCTGCCCGGCGCGACTCCGCCGCTCTGCAGACCAACACCTGGCGCGACCCCCTCCCGCTTTAGCAGGCCACTGTGAGGAAGACGGATTAATCGCTCTGCCATCTTTATCAATATGGATGAGAACGAACCGCATTCAGCTGCAACGTAATTGCTCGTTAGATGCGACAGATACTAAAAATGCATTGAGCTCAAATCTGAGTACGATTTCAAGATTTTAATTCATTTTAATGTACTGTCGCTCCGTTTTAATTTTCAATTGAATATATGAATGGGGATAGATCATACTGAGATTGCGAAACATTGATGTAATGCAAACTAAATTATGGTTAAATTAATGGAGGTATATTTCTGTATGGACTTGCTTGCTTTTTAACCTAAATAGTATTTTTCTTTCTGGAAACACGATAATTTACGGACAACAGGACAATGTATAATCAAAAAGCATAAAGGCACAACTAATGAACCGCATCTCTTTGTACAAATTCTAACAACTGTTGGATTTTTATTATGCCCACGGACGTTTTGGGATATGTTGTTAAATAATTATAATAAACATAAACAAAGAGAACTTTTATAGGATGTGTGTGAAAGCTTTGAATTTTCACATATATAACCAAATCTTGGGATAATTTCTAGGCAGTGTATTGTTGTATTTCAATAGTATTTCATATTTTCGTATTTCATATAAATTCTTACTGATAAATCCACTATGAAATTTTTATTACTTTTAATTATACTATTATTTTCCCTTGTTTATTCTTTCAATTCCTTATACAAATTTTTCGGCATTTTGAAAATGTTTTCGTTTAAATGTACTTTTCTTACCAAGTAGTCGGAAAATAAACATATTGGTGTGACCCTTTTGAAGAATGTAACATCGATGAATAATGCTCTATAGTAAATAAGGTTTAGGCCTTTACTTAAACACCCATCTCAATTGAAGAAATCTCATTGATAATAAAGTTATAAAAGCAAAAATTATAATTACATATTCTTAAATCAATAATCATACTATTTGCTAAATTACCATACAATACATCCTTACTGCTTAAAAAAACCATCATTCGACCACTTCTTTTGTATGCATGCCCAGTATTGATCAGCACTGTCAATTTGAATACCAAAAACCTCCAAGTTGTCCAAAATCAGTTCCTCCGTCCCATCACGAATGCTTCATGGTACATCTCCAATGCGCAACTTCAAAAAAAGAATTCCTGTGAGAACCGATAACCAACCACATATTTTTTTATCCACCCTCTTCTTTCAAAACATCCCATGTATACCCAATCTAACCTCTCTAAGACTGTCATAATTCAATACACAAAATCTGCATCAAAACAAATTCACGTTTCACCCCTCCCTTAAGACATTCTCAGATCTCGACTCAAAGTAGAGTATCATGTAAAGATACCCCTAGCACCCTAGTAGTAATTAAGAGAGAGAGGGAGAGAAAGAGGGAAAGATAGGGAGAGGAGAGAGAGGAGAGGGAGGGAGAAACGGAGTTCCTACCAGTCATCGATACCGTTTCGCTGGAAGATGCCTCGGCTGCCGCTCCTGTGGATTTCCCCGTGGGATGCCGGTCTTGCAACGTTTCGGCTTTGCCTTATCTCTCACGATTAATAGGAAAAACGAGAATCATTGGGTTGAATGTATCCGAATATCTTCTGTAATACGCTACACGCTTATCAGCCCGTATTCATTCCCGGCTTCTCCGATCTCGGCATTATTAAGAACATTGCGAAAAGAGAGCTTTAGAAGAAATACTCAATTTATGAGGAGTGATAGTACAAAATAATTAAGTATTGTAATATGATGCAATAATATAATAACATTTCCGATTATTTAATAACTACAAGTAAATACAATATCTTTGAAATAGTATTAATCAAAAATAGATGTTATAACAACAAGGATTTTTCTCTTACGAAAACAGTGTTTTGCTTCGGTTTTCTAATTACGATATGTAATGTATTTCATACTTTTTGTAATTTGATTTTAAATTGCGTGCATCTGTTTGTTTAAGGGATGTTTACATTTCTGTGATTATTTTTATATTTTCTGTATTTGCGATATTAATAGTTTTGGAGAACCGGAAAGGCAAAGCATTAATTCATATTACAAAATGCAAAGTAAACATTGCCAGAATATAGTTTACATAATAAAAGAAGACAAACTTGTGTATATGTGTTCGCCTCTTATTCGCAGACGAGCCAGGGCATTATAGCTGTTGGGAGAGGAAGGACGACTGGGTCTTCGAGCCCGCAGATCCATCCGCAACAGTGTTGGATGAACAGTGTGCTATGAGTCATAATCTGGGTGCCAATGTTGTACCTATGCGTGATGTCCCGAACTGCGGCTCTGAACAATGCGTGACAGCCTCCGCAGCCGTCTGGCGTCAATGGTCAGTGCTCCGAACATGGAGAGACGCCGTGTTTATTGTTTATTTCTTATCGTTTCATTACTTTTTAATCGATATTACAACAGCGGCACGAGAGCACGCAACAAGACAAGTTCCCCTTACTTTGGGATCAAGGCCTCCGTGCCGTCAACATTTATCACCTGTTAAAGTCAGAAAGGTCGTATGCTATTCTCATTTTGACGACGCAGGAAATTCTTATGAAGAACTGATATATCAAATAACGCGCACGTCGCGTGTAACCCTCGGCGTTCCAGGCGCGAAATCTGATCGAAGTGGGAGACACTAGTAGTCATCATGTAATTGCTCCTAGGTGGATAAACCATTCCATGAAAATTACCTTTCAAAAAGCTCTTTTTACTAAGTTTTTCAATTATTTCAAAAGTATTCCCTTCATTCTCATGGATTGAAACCTTGAAATCTTAGTGGTGTAACAATGCATACAATAAAGCATTGAAAATCCTGTGTCTAGGGTATCTAAAAAATAATCTTCAATGCTTTCATATCGAAAGACATTCTGCTAATATTTGAACAAGCTTTAAAAATGTGACAAAAATCTCTGGTACATATACAGGATTATCCTGACTTAATTTAACATTAATTTTTCAAAGTCACTCCACTCTTTGTTCCACTCTTTTTCCACTCTAAAGTTTTTCCACTCTTTTTGACATAATTCACTCTTAGCACACATTAATCTATATGCGTGACTTACGTAATTTTAAGTGTGACACATTATATACATTATAGGTGTAACATATTAATGCTCACAATAATCATTGCACGTTTTTTGTGAGAAAACGTGAAATGTTCAATAGATATTGTTGGACAATTTATTTATAAGTCATCTCAAAGAGTGTTTCGTTTTCAAGAATATAATTTTATGAAGATATGTTTTACCCTTTAAACAGTTACCTACATTTTTCACTTTCAGTGACCTTTCGTAATCCTCGGGACTTAATTGATGTACGAGAACTTAATGGAAAGTATTCCCAAAACATAACTTGCATTTTGAATTCTCTTAACCTATAAATTGTAAGTAAATTCTTCTGTAATTTATCGTCACTTCTTATAAACATAGTTATATTCACCAAACCTCTATACCATATGTAGATTGTTTGGTTGATGACAAAAGACTTTCTATCCAAGGATGTTTTTTTTGTCGTAATAACACAATGCCTATCAATTTTACTCCAAGGCGTCCTCAACCCTCCGGCGGGCGCGTAGCGGCACTCAGTGCCGCATTCTTACATTTTTGTTGATTTCGTGTAAATAATTCAGTGTCAGCACTATTGAACTCATAGTCATTCTTCATTCATTATATTTTCAACTGGATGACACTCAAATCACGATTTTAGACACTGCCAAACTACAGTTATTCATTAGTAATACGAACTCTGCAACGGTTGCGGCTCTCCGTACCGCACGCGCTTTGTCATATCAGTATAATATTTTAGTATTTTATCCATAAAATTATTATTGCTGTTCTGTTATTGAGCTTTATGACACAGATTTTGGAAGTACTAACTACAAATTCAAATTTAAATGCATTGTTTCCAAAGAAACATTTGAAGGAACTTTTCATCGTATTTATTCCCTGACATGTATCACGAATCAAGTCACGGAGGAAGCGAGTGTTGAATCAGATTCTTATTAATATTATTTTATTTGGTATTTAGTTAGTTATTATGAAATAAAATGTATAAAACACAAATAAAGAATAAGTTTTTATTTATTGTCTATTCTTCATTGCATAAAGAAAGGTTCCATTAATTATAGACAATCAGATCAGATGATAATAAAATATATTTCATACAATGTACCTGATGATGGAGACAAATGATCTCTGAAACGTTGTGAAACTCCAACCTGTAAAACTCCAACTTCGTTTTTCGTCAACTTTGTATGAAATATATTTTATTATCACCTGATCTGATTGTCAATAATTAATGGAACCTTTCTTTATGCAATAAATAAAGAATATTTCCTTCATATTCAATAACAAAAGTAATAACTCTTGACGCAAATATCGAAGAAGATAAATGCAATACGGTCTGCCGCACGCGCCTGCTGTAGGGAATGATGGGACGCGCCCGCCGGAGGGTTAATCTGACGCGTCTGAGTGAATCCGCAATTTCATTCCTCCGCCTTCCTTCATCCGCACTTTCCCCGCGGAGCTATGCTTGCCGGAGGGCTATCTGGCGCGCGGCGCTGCCTGCGCCGTGGCGCCGTCGCGTTGACCCGCCGCCGGGCCGGGCCGCGCCCACCGCGCGCGCATGGGCGGAGTGCCGGCGCGTGTGCGTGCGTTTGCTCACGTCGCCCGGGCGGCCGCCGCCCGCCCGCGCGCGCGCTGCTGTCGCACGCACAGCTCGCCCCGGGCCAGGCGCCGCCCGTACGGACAGGACACGGGAGGGCAGCCGACGTGGTTGGCGACAGCTGGCTAGGGGAGGACCGGCGCAGGGATGTGTGACGTGTAGAGGGCGTGCAGAAATGAAGGGAAGCGAGGCAGAGGAGATACGAGGAGAGGTGATGGATACACAGGTGGAGAGGTGTGCAATGAAAGGCTGTGCTAGAAAGAAGAAAGAAACGCGATGGAACACGAGGGGCGGGAAGGAGAAATGGAACATTAATGTGCGGTTGATTGATTGATTGATTGATGTTTCCGGTCACGTCAACTGCTACGGTTATCAGTCCTTTTCCTGTACAGCAAATTTGTTCCCGAGAGTTGGCGGTAGCTCTTCACTTCTCCACTGGATGATGCGATACGGCGCCGTTTTACTCATCGGCTTGCGGTGTATTTCCCTCTAGATATCTCCCCCGGCGAGGCAACGCTCTAGTGGAAATTAGCTCTAAACTCCTGTCTCGTCCAACGACATGTGTGGTATTGTAGTGCATAGTAGTAAGTGTTAGTGTGCATGTAAGGAGAGAGGATAGAATATGGAAGAGGAAGGAAAGATCGCGAGCGGTTAAGGGCCCATTTGTTAGGGTACTGATTCGGCATTCGCTTGGTATTGACCGGGGAAAATACTGAAGAGTAGTTTGCCTCTACAGTTCTCCTCCAGACAGTGACGGAATTCGACTTATCTACATAGCTCACATCAAAAACTGACACCTTCGGGATTCAAACCTTAGGACCTCCCAGTCACATTCTCTGCAGAAAAGGCAGAAATGCTATCTCAGAGCTACACTCAAGGTTTAAGGTGTAGTGATGCGTCGGCGAGATATAAGCGAAGATGACCAGAGAGCTGACGCGCGGCGGGGAGGTGACGGGGCGAGTCTGGACGGTGGCAGCGCGAAACGGTTGCTGAGCAGGGTGGCGGCGGCGAGGGGTGGAGGGAAAGAGGGGAGCGGAGGGTGGGGTGGGTGCGGGGAGTTTGGCGGGGCACCTCCGCCGAGCGGGAATCCGGCGCGGCCGCGCAAGTCAAACACGCACCCGGGCAAACAGGGCAGATTTATAGCAAGAGCGTCGGAGATAGTGCAGCCAGCGGCGCGCAAACACTCCGTCCAGGGGCGACCTGACGTCGCTCGCGGCAGGGCGGGGTAGGGCAGGGCGGGGAGGGAGAGAAAGGGCGGGACACGGTGTGGCGGAGCAGGACCGGCGAGGCGTTATGGGGCGGGACGAGGCAGGGCAGGTCGGGTCGAGGTAGGGCGGAGCGGGGTGAGGCAGGGTGTGGCGGGGCTGGTCTAGGCGGGGCGGGGAGAGAAAGGGCGGGGCATGGCGTGGCGGGGCAGGACCGGCGAGGCGTTATGGGGCGGGACGAGGCAGGGCAGGTCGGGTCGAGGTAGGGCGGAGCGGGGCGAGGTAGGACGGGGCTGGGCGGGGAGGGGCGGGGCGGGGCAGGGCGGGGGGCAGCGCACGTGCGAAGCTTCCTCTGCTGCCGAGGCCACGGGGATCTTTTATACATCTCGACTCTGAAGCGGCGAGAGCTAGCTTGCAAGATTCAGGATTCCGGGTGCCTTCGGAAAGTAAATCACTTTGGTTCAATATGAGAGCTCCAATTTTAAGGTACGTGACTCGCAAAGTTAAGTCCACATCACACTGGTGTAGTCAAGAGACGCAGCGATGTTTTTCAGGTAGATCGACATGGTGTATCAAAGACACATCGATCTCAAAATATTTTAGATTATTTTTGAAAACGCAAGCCAATCATTCATATTGGATAAAAATTGACCTAGTAGTTTTATAGTGCAGGCACAGATAAAGGAGGCAGAGACGGCATTATCTCAAGGCACAGCGTAGTGTTTCGAGTTCAAATATTGCCATGGCCTTGGGAAGATAAAGAATCAACCTCTTATCTCATTACATTATGCAAATCATCATTTTTGAATAAACAATAATTATAAATTATTGAAGAATACGAAATATCAGGATCCTGACTATAAGGCGCCAACAACACATTTGAAACTTTTGACTATGTTCGAAGATAATGGAATAAATTGATTTGATACAAAAGATAACTAGTGGTGCTACAGAATGATACATACATTCTCGTTCTAGTTAGTTTCCGTATCTCTTTAGTCCGGGCTATCTCTTTGGATTTGTCCCAGCGTCATCTCGGCTGGCATCTATTGGAGCCTAACGGTCACTTTTCCAATTTTTGGGTCCAATACGCGTAAAATTGAAACATGGGTTTAAAAGAATTATGGAAGAGTAATAGCAGGTCCTGCACCCAAATTTTCGTTAAAAACTGTGATGATTTTTGAAAAAATTTGAAGAAAATCATTTAAGCATTTTTCTAACAGTGCATTTTGAGGCTCACTTTAACCCACAACTTTTTTGAGTTTTTGAGAAACCCAAAAAAATATTAGGCAATTGTAATCACAAATGCGATAATAATAATGTGTAAGAAATGTCCATAACATAAATACAATACTAACAACGTGACGCAGATATAAAAATTATAATTGTGTATTTTTAGGAACAAAAGGAGACAAAAAAAGGTTGTTTATGTCGACTTATAGAGTGGATTTATCTTTAAATAAAATTAAAGAAAACGTTTGGAACCGTTTTTGAGAAATGACGTTTGAGAGTTTCTGAAAAGACGACTTTCTGAACAGACAATTTTTGAATTATGGAGAAACTTAATACAAACCATTTAAAGTCCTTTCATTCACCAAAGCAATACAAATTGCCTGTAATGCACAATATTACTATGTCACAGAGACATTTAAAAAATTACATTTTTGTGTATTAAAAAAAGGATACAGCAAAATAATGTTTATGCCATCTTATAGAATGCATTATAGTACTATCTGTGAAAAAAGACTCAAACAATATTTTGAGCTGTTTCTGAGAAAACCTTCTCTACAATATTTTTTATTATTGCCCAGATTTCACTCAACATTACGGGAAACTTCTTACATTTTCAAAAAAAATGCACACGATATTAATTAAAGAACTGATAGTGGAGAACAAATTTCATGTGGAAAAACTCTCTGTCTTGATTATTGTAATTGTCTTGACTATTGTAATTGACCATCCTTGAACATCTTTTCAGTCGTTTGAATAATCATTCCATAAAAGAATTTCGTTTTATTTCATTTAACGCAATTGTTACACTAAAGTTGTGAAGTAGTACAATCAAGTGCTCATAATCCAAACGACTTGAAAATATTTCAGTTTGTTGATAGCCCTGTCGGTTGTGGAATTTTACGATTAAAGCAGGTTTTCACGTTTAATTGATGGGCTTTTTTCATGAAAGTTTCAGGCTATTTACACACTAGAACAAACAGACTCAAATCATTCCAATTAAAACTGCTGTTCTTTGCATGGACATATGAATGTGTAATCAATAAGGGACGTAGATATTTCATGTAAAATTAGCCTAAAAATATTTTAACATAAATCAGTACTAAAGGAGAGATCGATATAGTCCTTAAAAGTTAATTATAATTTATATTTTGAACAAATCGCAGTTTAATTCCTCATGATATTATAGTTATGATACGTGAAGAGATTTCCCCTGTAAAGGAAAGTTTGTAACGACTCAAATCTTCAAAGATAACGATTTCCGTGTCTAATTTATTAAATGGAAATAACTTTTTCGAACTGCGCTCTGCGTGTCGAGTGAAGAATGACAAGGTTGGAAATATATAACAAAACGGCACTCCGTATTTGATACCCCCGTAAGATTAGGGTCGCGGGCCGCAGCTTCTCCGCTCCGCGCCAGGCGGACGAGCAGGCGCCGCGCCCGGTGTATCTCCGTGGCCCCGAGGTAATATTTCACGGCACAAAGGCGGCCGAGGTCCGTTGAATTCCCGGACACCGAGCGACGAAGGTGGCGCCGAGGCCAAGACGCCACGACGGCGCCCGTCGCCCCCGTCGCCCCCGCCCTCCCCGCCGCCCCCGCCACCCCGCCGCCCCGCCGCCCCGCCGCCCCCGCCGCCCCCGCCGCCCCCGCCGCCCCCGCCCGCCCCCGCCGCCCCCGCCGCCCCCCGCCGCCCCCGCCGCCCCCGCCACCCCCGCCGCCCCCGCCGCCTCCACCGCCCCCGCCGCCCCCGCCGCCCCCGCCGCCCCCGCCCGCCCCCGCCGCCCCGCCGCCCCCGCCCGCCCCCCACCGCCCCAGCCGCCCCGCCCGCCCTTGCCACCCCCCGCCGCCCCCGCCGCCCACGCTGCCCCCGCTGCACCCGCCGCCCGCGCCATCCCTACCCTCGTCGTCTCTCTCGCCTCCCTGCCTCTCTGTAGACGACCTCATCCACTCCTCGGATCCTATCTCGCCTCTTATTTCAGAGTCCCCACCGTCTTATTACCGCCATATTCTCGGTTTCTCTCGTGCGCGCCGTCACCTTTATCATCGCAGTTTCCTTCTTTCCCCCTGCTCCATCTGCGAGGAGGCCGCCGCCGCCGCCGCCACCCACCAAATTGTCGTTACTTCTACTCTGGAGGAGTCGCCCACCGGCTTCTTCACGGTCGGTGTTTGAACTCCTTCCCCCTACAGTCTTCGCCGTTTACATGGCGCCCGCCACCTTGGTGCTACTATGTTCGCTCTTTCCGCTGCCGTAGCTGTCACTACTTCAACTTCCTTCGTTTTGTCCCTCTCATCTTAGTCACCCCCCTGCAGCGCCAGAGGTCGCAAAATTCTCGGCGAAGCTTCCTCGTATTTCGTCGAAGTTCTCGGCTCGGGCGCTGAAAACTGTTCGCAAGAATTTCGAAGACAACTTGCTCTGACAGATACTGTGGTTAACTTGAGCGGAACTGAGTTGTTGAGTAGTTCGAGTGCTACAGTCAACCATTTACAGGTGAAAAACTCTCAAGAAGAAACGAATAAATTACGAAATAGTAAATTATTTAAAAAAAGAGGTGAAGAATTCAACTTATCAAACGACAAATAAATGCAAAATCTGTTAAAATAATCATTGAACATTTTACATTTGCAAGATTCAATTTGAAAGTAAATGAAAGGGTAGTTTACGAGCAAATTTTCTTACTAAAGCACCAAATCACTTAGTAGCCGCCGATAATGTCGCGTTACCAGATAAGAGATATCTAAACGACCTGGTCCCTTCCGTAAACATCACTTCCTTCTTTGACTCCCTCCTCCTAGACCGTCACCACTCCGTTCTCGACTCTGAAGCGAGAGGTCGATCAATAGCAATAAGGACCTCTATAGTTAGGTAACGACAAGCAGTCACTCGAGATGTTTCACCCAAATGGCAACCACGTGGTATTTGATAAGCTTCTGCTTCCCGTTCTATAGTGTTTGCCCTCTTTTCAGTAAACTTTATCTAATAGAATTTGATGGAGTAAATATCGATTCATTTTTCTACCGAGAGAAATAATTTTCTAATTAGTTGAGATTGCCACTTGCCTAACTTCCTTCAAAAGACAGTGGATCAGTTATTAATCATCATTAAGGATAAAAGCCTAATCAGTATCTTCTCTATACATAAAACAAAATCGTGTTAGTTACACCACTTATAACTCAAGAACGATTGAACCAATTTTAATTATTTCTGTTTTGATGGATTCATCTCCGCCCCGAATATTAGAATAACTATTAAAATATCGAAAAAATTCACAAAAAATATACTGGGAAAAATATACAAGGAAGAATTGAGTAGAATGATCTTTAGACTAATAAACGAAAAAGAAAACGAGGGTATTACGACAAAAATATTAAAAGAAAATTATGAAATATTAGAAGCAGTATTATTGAAAAAAATTAATAATTCATTAGAAAAAGGGATCTTTCCGGAATCATGGAAAACTTCCACAGTAATACAAATTTCGAAAGTGACAAACATAAAAAAAGCATCTGAATTTAGGCCAATAAATAAACTACCCACGTATGAAAAAAATATTAGAAGAAATAGTAAAGAAGCAGTTAAACGAGTGTATTGAAACAAACAAAATCATAATGAAATGAACAGATCAAGATTCAGAAAAAAAAAACAATCATGTGAAACTGCAATACAAGCAGTCTTAGACGAATGGAAAATTAATATTGAGGCAAGAAAGAAAGCAGGAGTAATCTTCTTGGATCTCAAGGGGACATTAGAAACTATTGACAGAACAATGCTGAATGAAGAAAATTTACAAATACGATATCAAAGGTGACGTTCAAAACTGGTTAAATGCATATCTTATAAATAGGAAGCAAAAATTAAAATATAATAATATAAAATATAATGCCGAATACATTAATATCTCTTTAATGTAAAAGCAGTATTAAGTTTCGTGTACTGATGTATAGCAAATCTTCATAGAATGTAATTTAAGCTTTAAATTTAACGAACAAACACATTAATCGCGTTTTAATGCACAAGGTACATTAAGTTTAATGAAGTCTGTATTTACAGATAGTCATAAAATACAATATTTCGTGGTATTATAATAAAATACAATATTTCGTGGTATAATTTATCATGTCAAATCTTAAAAATATTTTTCAAAACAGTTTCTACATGAATCTATTTCATTTTTTCTTGAAAATGTCCCTGAATTAGGGACAACTCAGTATCACAGACACATAATGAAAAACAGGATTTCTAATATCGGAATTTCATTCATAAAGAATGCAAGTTGCTGGACACAAACACCAATGGTTGTCAATGCAATTGCGACTTCTAGAAGTTTGATTTGTATTTGGTTCCAAATAATCATCTGTTTCACTTGCATTTTCTTCATGTTTCCATTTAATTGATTGTCAATTTGAAGTGATACATGATGTGCATTAATCCGAGAGAAATACGATGAGAGTAGAGATTAGTAAACCAAAAATTAAGGATTGGTACAAAACTTCATTTCAACAATATTTGTTTCAAGAATTTTATATGGCAAACGTTAAAGGACGTACTGTATTTCAAACACAAACATGTTAATATTAAAATAAATGATATTCCTTTTCTAAAGGTAACTCGATATTAAACCACACTAAAAACATATTTCAAAAAGCCGCTTTCAATCGCATTTAATCCTCAGTGTGTGGGAGAGCGACTGCGAATAAATGCGCGCGCCATGTTCTTGAAAGCGGGCGTGGCGCTGCGCGGCGCCGCGCGGGGTCGCCCGCCCCCGCGATCCTCTTAAATAAACATCCGGCGCTCGCGCGTGTATTTGGATATCGGCGCGGAAATCGGCCGTGGAGCCGCGATCGCGCGCAGTTCGCACGGCGCGACGGGGATCGGGGCAGCGTCACCCGCCATTGCCCGCTATCGGCTCACAGGTGCGGTAGGGGTGCACATCGCAGCGGAAAAGGAGGAAGCGCGTCCCAGGCGAGTTCTCGGTTTGCTTTCGGTTCTCACGTTGCTTTTTGGTCATTAACGAGCCATCATGATGCTGTGTGATCGTGCGCAAGTATGGGAATCACTAAGGGATAGTAAATTAGTTAAATCACAACCCCGTTATAATAATTACCAGTACGCTCTATCTGTCCATTTTCAATATTAATTATGCATCTATTGTTAATTACGCATTAATCCAATATTAGTTACGACCGTTTTATGGCACACATAAATTGTTAATTATATTGCAATCCAATAACAGTTAAATAAATTTGCGTAGAATGCTTGATAACAAAAAAATTAAATTCCGTCCAAATTCATTTCCACATTTTTTAATCAAAACCTATGTGACCTTTGAATTCAAGTTAGCTAGCAATCGTATCGTTGCAATCAATATAGCAAAGTCTTGTTTATAGAGTTTTACGTCGAATTATTTTTCCCTTGACTTATTCTTTAACATGCATTTAGAACAATTTAACACCATTTAATATACATTTCAGAACAGTTAAAAGCAATGTTTTTCCAATAAAAGTGTGAATGTCTGAGAAAAAAGAACATATATTTTAAGAACGAAATAATCATGTCCTGATGTTCAGGAACAGAACGAACATGAATAATTTACTTTAGCAAAATAAAAAAACAAAGTAAATACCGGTCAGTAATGAGGAATGATTCTAGAAGATAACATCATTTTAAAGGATATTAAAATGTAATTCGGGCACAAAGCCGTTCCCGGGCAGCCTCTTTGGAAGATTAAACAAATGAATCTCCTTCAACATTCAAAGGAAGAGATTATCTTCATAAAAGAAATCAATGTCACATTTATAGAATTCATTGGTCAAATATTAATTTATCACTTTGCACATTGTTCAATAGATAAAGAAAGTGTCTTGAGCATTGCATTTTTTATCACATCACCGCCGCGTTTTATGTCCCTCGGGGATCGACGAGACTTTTCCCAGCCCTGACAATGTCTACCTTTCGCGATCACGTGCACAGTCCATTTTAACCGAGGTAAACAATAAATCCTATTATTCTTTCATATCGATTAGTTAAGCGTGTTATTATTCCATAACATTTTTCATGATTTATCCGGACGGGTAGCGAAGGGAATGGGGATGGGGTGAAACGTAATCTGTTCAGGCCCCCGGCGCTGTATCTCTGTCGCCGTTGCTCCCCCGGCGGCGAGCGGCGGCAGGGGGTGGGGGCCGGGGTGGGGGCGGGGCTGGGGTTCGCGTGAGGCCGACACTTTGGCGCGGCGGCGGGCGATCGGAGCGCGGGCGTTTGCGAGTGGCGCCCAGGGAAATCGAAACGCGTTCGGTTCCTGTCGACAGGGAGAGCAATGGCGGTGCTCGCTTTTGCCTGCTCCGCTTCGGGAATGTTTGCGCGCTGCTAAGCGACGCTACATTAGCGCCTGGGAATTCGGGCGCGCGCTCGACGGCGGGGGCGGCGATGAGGAGCTTGCGGCGGGAGGCCCTGGAGAGGGGCAGGTGAGGTCTCCCGCAGGTAGGAGCGCGCGGGATGAAGAAACGGGCCGGATGAAATGGATGCGCGCGTCCCTGTGACGAAGGAGGTGCAGTGTCAGGGTGAGAGATCGGTCGATAAAGAATGATAAAGTGTGGAAATGGAGAACATGGAGACAAATGAAACAGACTGGGATGACGGGGGATTGAAAGGGCGACGTAAGCGATCCGTTGAGGAATTGAAAGTGGGGAAGATGGGACTGAGTAGCAGATGAGATGCAGTGGCACGCCGGCGACGTCTCGGAATAGTGCAAGGGGATTTGTATTTGGGGATTTCTACTCAAGAGAAAACATTTCAGGAATACCTCAAACATGGATAATTTTAAAAAATAGCAAAGAGCATTGCAATCTGCATATTATAACAATTACGAACGTGAAACTTAAATGTAAATGACAGAAAAAAGCATACGTTTTGCAAAACACGGATTAGAAAATTCTATGCAAATAAAATAAATGCCGTTAATAAACTGTCGAACAAAACGTAAAAGTGTGATAAAAGGACACCCAAAATTGATGGAACATAATATCATATAAAATGAAAAGATGTAAATTTTATACTGTGAAGATGCGGGAAAAATCAGATTGGAAATATTACATCAGTGACACCTGCTTATTTTCAAGAGTATTAAAAGATACTTTAGTTTAAGTAGTTTTATATTCTAACATATCTGAACAAGTGTTGGTATACATTTAATGTAGTGAACAGAATGACATCAGACGATGATATAATATATTTGCGATACGATTCAGAAAGGCGAGATTCAGAAATTATAGCCATTCTAGATGTAACCCGTAAACATGACGCGACGAAATCAAGTACCATATTAATATTTCCTCATAAAGAATGGTTGAATACAAAATCAAATTATTTAAACACTAAATTTTAGTTTGTTTTGTTTTCATTTCAAACTTTCATTTTCCCTTTTCATCGTACTTCCCTTTTGTAAACCACAAAAAGATCCCTAGAAACCCCATCGAACTACGACATAATTAGTTTACTTCGCTCTCTTTCCAAGATATTTGAAACCCCTTATACCATCACAAGATTATTAACACTTCACTACAATTAACAAAAGTATTCCTCCCAGCTTCAATTTGTGGCTTCAACTCATACAGCATGCCAACTACTCATCAACTTTAAGACTAACTAACAAATGATTGAAAACTCCTTTCACCTAGAAACAGCATACTAATTAGTATTATTAACTGGACATCGAAAAAGCATATCGACAAAATTTGGCATCATGGTCCTTATTTATAAATTAATTCCAAATTGGAAATTCCTACTTATTGTTCAAAATAATTCAAAATTTTCATTTCTAATCGCACTTTTCGTGTCAAAATTAAATTCCTCTTTTTCTCGACTATTTTCAATTGGCGCGGGGCGTGCCCCAATGGTCCTGTCTATCTCCTCTTCTCTTTAACATCTATCTCTCTGACATTCCCAACTTTACGTACTCAGAATTAGCCTTTTTGCTGATGATACTGCATTCTTCATTAGTCATAAAAATTTAACAACTGCCAAAATAGACTACAATCCGACCTGCTTTATACAAATTGGACTTCTAAATGGCAGATTAAAATTAACATGAATAGTCAAGCTAAAATCTTCACACTATGTAAACCAATCATCCCTGCAGAAATATTAATTCTTGATTCAAGCTATACCCTGGATATCACCCAACACACCTATTAAATATCTTGGACTCCTCTTAGACACTAACTTAAATGGAATGCCCATATTAAAAACATTATACATAAAACTAACACTAAAATTTATAAATTACACTCCCTCATTAATTATAAATCACCTATAAACATTCACTCAGCAAAATTAATATATACCACAATTATTCGTCCTACCCTTACTTATGCTTGCCCCATCTGGTCCAATGCTGCCAAAACCCATATTAATAAATTACAAATTCTCCAAAATAAATTCATCAGGAAAATATTCACGCACCCTGGTATATTCCCAACTCTCAACTCCATAACGAACTGAAATTGACACTATCAACTCCCTAATTCGTTCACAAAGCCTTAAATTTTTCAACTCCTTAGATGACTTACAACAGACCCGCACTTTCAATTTAGGACAAACATATCATTTTTCCTCGACGTATACTATCAAAATTTCCTAAAGATATATTTCATCCACCATTAATTACTACATTTACAACATATTATCCTTCTATTCAAAATCTTTTATAAACTTCTTTTTTTTCATAGCATAACCTTTTCAAAAATTTAATTGTTAATAATTCCTACTACAGGTTCCAGTGAGTATCAAATCGCCAGTTATTTGTTTGTAATGTTCAAACCCCTGAAAGACAAATATGTCGAACAGGTAGAAATAAATTAAAAAAAACTTTCATTTTCCATCAATAATAGGTTTTAACTGCGGTGCTCTAGGGAACCGTCAAGCGAGTTACTGTCGAATAAAACACTGTCAGAAGATATACTACGTTATCGGAATTTGACTGCGCGTCTACCGAAGATTACATCACTGTCTCCTGAAATTGCACGTACGTGAGCGCAGCCAGCCCGTATAGGTAACTTTCCATTCTTTGCCATGGGGAGAGGGAGCCGTCTTACCTCTCAATGGTGGTCCTCTCCATCTGTCGTATTTTTATTATATTTAATGTTCTTCAATCATTGTTTTTGTTTTAAAAATATTTTCGTACTGTGACATACATTCTTTGTAAAAATTAATATTGATGGTAATTTATTGTTTTCTTTTCCCTAAACAACATGTAACATCCCATGTCGCGATCAGGGATATTTAATCTTTCTGCCTTTGAAGATTTCGAGTTTTGAAACGTGCGATTGCCCGTGTGGTGGAGGCTTCCTTTGACAAACGTGAAAGAGCGATGGTAGCCTCTCTGGTTACTCAAAACAAAATAAAAGTGCGTAGCCGCGAAGAAACTCGCATTGTACTACCTACGATGTCAATAGTGCTGTATTTTATTACGAACCGGCCGGCTTTTAATTTTTTATTGTTTATTGCAACGCCCAATTCCAAAATTAATTTTTGGCCGCATATCCTTAAGCCAAATAACAATATGCCAAAAAACAAATCGTGTTTCTATGTTGTTTTGTTTATCAAACTTTATGATATAATATGGCGGCGAATTAAATTATGTTTAATATTACTCATTGAATATAAATATAAAGCGGTCATTGATAGAGAATAAGTTGAACGCAAAATTTTGGGACAATGAGACGAAGGCATTAATATTTTGTGATTTTGGAAGCATCAACTGCTATGATCATTAATCCAGTAAGTATAGCGCACGATATATCTAAGAAAGTGGCGGAGATTCCTTCCTCACTGTATGGTGAGACCTGACGCTAACCTACGCGTTGGTATGCGGTGTGTATTCCTCCATTTATCTACTCCAATCGAGCGCCATCCAAACGAGACAAGCTCTAAGATCCCGACTGGTCTGATGCCAGCAGAGCGGCTGGCCTCTAGAATTCTCCTTTTAGATGTTCAATTTGACCTAGATATGTAGCTGTTAAGGTTTGGGATCCAAAACCTTGGATCTCCCGGTCAGAGTCACTACAGTGGCAACTTGTTGCCTAAGGAGAAACGGTAGATTCAAGCAGAAATTAAAGAAGCGTTGCGACCTGATTTCGCCGTCCGTGGCAGGCTGCGCCAGCAGTGATGAAGAGAAGGGAAGCGCCGCCGGAAGAGCGTCGGTGATCAGGGTGGCGACGTCCTCATGATAGGAGCAGCGCGTCCCGCCCCTAGCTCTCTTCTGTCGCCGGCCCGTTCCGCCGCCGCCGCGCCGCCCGCGCCGTCCCGCAGATTTATCGCACCTGCCGTCGGCACCGCGGCCGGCCCGCCCTGTCGCGGTGACGGGCGACGGCCCAGCGAGGGGGAGCGGGGGCGGCGGCGGCGGCGTGGGCGTGGGCGATGGAAACCGCGAGGGAGGCGGGAGCGGCCCGGGTCGACCGTGGCGGCAGATCGACCGTGTATTTGCGCTTTGCCACGGGGCACGGATGGACGTGGTGTTTACGTTGATGGACGACGTTCCAGTTTTGTGGCAGCCTCCGGCCGAATGACCCCTACCAATCAAACAAATACGATGCAAACCCTTCCATTCCCACAGCCTCATTTTAAGTTAAATGGTTGACCGAAGGAAGGCCTTTCGATGATTATCGAATTAGTTCGTCGTATAAGGTGCGTAGAGAAAATAGTGAAGCTATATGATGGAATTTTTACGTGAATATATGAAAACATGTACACTTTTGAAACTTATTTTTTCTTCGGCAACGTGCTAAAAATTGAGAACTTTCAAGATTATTTAAATTATGTGAACAAAAATTTAATAATTTTTAAGTAGATATGCTTTATTCCTGTATTGGAGTTTATTAGCGTAGAAGTACGGGTTTCAAAAGAGCTAGCTTTTCACGTAGTTAGTCTAGGAAATTTTCTTTTTGAAAAGCTGGAACTGTGAGAATAGGTCAGTGTTTCAAAATGCAGGCGGCCATTTCATTACAAAATAATCAAATATATTCACCACTCTTTACTATTGATATTGATCAGCTTTACTAATGTATCGTAACATCCACATTACACTTTCATAAATTAGAGCGTTTTAATCGCATTAAAATGTAGAGATAGAGACAATTCTCCTTAAAAACATGTGTATTGCGAATGTTTATAAAACTACACACGCATGTAGTTTGCGATTATTAATTCATATCTCATGCGATTATTAATTCACATCTCTCTTCATTCTATTCCTCTCTTCTTTGAGCACTTTTTGTCTGAGTTCTGTTTGTGTCCAACTTCGCGATTTTCCTGTATCCACACTTTTTCAAATCTTTCTTCAATCTGCTGCGAAACTTTCCCGGGGGCTCTTCCGGCAGTCTCCACGCGCATCTTAGCTCGCTTTTGTCTCGTTTCGAGGCCGGAACTGCGCTCCACTGCCTGCTGCGTTGCAATCTCGCCGCAGGATTGCTTATTACTGCGCCAGATACATTTTTAAATAAAGCCTAACGATGCAATCTGCGGGTGTGCGGTCGCCGCGCTGTTGGTCGCACCTGACGCCCCCTCTCCCTCCCACCCTCTCCCCCCTCCCGCTCCCGCTCCCGCTCCCGCTCCCTCACCCTCCCGCTCCGCGTGGCGGAAGGGCCGGGAGGGGCGCTGGGAGGGGAGGGGAGGGGAGCTTCGGGCATTAGGGCAACCGGAGCTGCGTTGTTGGGACGACGAATGGGATGTTTGGACGGCCGGACGGAGGGGGAGGACAATGAGATGGGACACGCACCGGCGCTGCATTAGAGCTTCCGCATCCGCCCAGACACAGAAGGTGGAGGGAGGCGACGCGACGTGCGGCGCGAGCTATGGGTGCAGAGATAGTTGCCAGCCAACGACCAAGTAACTAGCGGGTTTGTCTACGCCAAACTGCTTATTGCAAATAGTAAGGAACTGTCTATGCTTATGGTTAGGACCCTTAACTGCAAGAATATCGGCGGCACAACGATCTTCAAATAAGTCAGGTATCATCTTTCTTCAGTCTGTCACTAGGTCGGTACGGGACGGATGGGAATTTTAAAAGATGATTTCATTGTTTTCGTATATTAAATGCACACTTTATTTGGTCCCGTCGGGTCGGGGTGATCCGTATATTGTGCCGTATCTTGTTCCTTGATAATATCTTTTGGACATTCTAATATGCTGCACTGTGCGTACCGGTAAAAAGTCATCGGCTTCTTTTGATAGTGCGCGTATGTACACCGGATGGGGATATAAGTTGTCTGGAGAGAACACAATGGGCACCCTACAGTGTGCGGTATAAACTAAGATGGTGGATGTAGGCTAATGCTTTTTCATGGTCTTAATAATTCTATGTTACTTACTCAGTCATAGCTACATAATTTAACATATAAATCAATAAGAAACATTGGGATAACTTGGACATATTCTGCACCACAACAATAATAACATTATTGACAAATTCCTATATTAAAGAGTGTACACCGTAGAAAGCTTACTTTTTTGTTTACTTTTTCACTTTCATTTCTGTGTTTATAAACTCTTTATCATTGACATCGCGCGCAACACAAGACAAATAGTCAGTAAAAGCGAATTGTAAGTAATTCCAAAGTGTCTGTACTCTAGAGACTGACAGTCCCGTATCGTTCTACTGATTGTAACCTTTTTCAAAACTGATGTCCGTATCGTACCGCCTCGCAGTATCGTATTGGCCTAGTGTGTGCTAAGCGTTGGTTAATTTTCACTCACCCAGTGTTCATTAGTAACCTTCCTAGAAGCGCTCGTAAAAAGACAAGTGCCATTCTGAAGTGATGTATCGCAACTATGAAATCTTTACAGCTTCACACTCATTGTGAGCACTCCTTGGCGTATTGTGAGAAAGCATAACTTATTAACATCTTGGGTCTCTCTTACTACGAATACGATTTTCATCCCAGAAATTTGATCTTAAGGAATTTTGAAACTACACAATGAAAATCGATTTTAACAGTTGACGATAAATCAGTTTCTCTTTGAGTTCGTCACGCATATCAACACGAAGTGTTAATAAAATCACATGTTTAATGAAGTTTTATGTAATCTTTCTATGAATTCAATATCATGAAAATTTTTCATCAATTAAAACGTGAGTAATATTTCTCCTTTCAACTGATTCGAATGATGCAACTTGTTTCTGGAATCTCAGAAAGGTAATCGGCAAACTCGATACAAGTACGAGTAAACAAAATACTACTGTTAAGAAAACCTGAGTTTTCAGACAAAAACAACTCTATGAATTCAGAAGAAAAGTATATTACTTAAAAATTCGGAAAAAACAAATTTCATTAAATTTTTAGTAAAGTAATTCAATAACTCTTCGGAACAATTTATTTTGGATATAACAATATAAAAAATATAAATTTTTATTAAATGTTTTGATAGTAAATTCTGTGTTTTGAAATGATAAAGGTTTATTTTCCTTTCTGCTTTCTATCGATGCGCGAAAATATTTGGTTATTAACAATGAATCGCAAAATGTGAACACATACCTGAAGCGAGGTGAAATGAGGAAATAATATTCACGAATTCATCAAAATTGCTTGGTACTGAAACTTTTATTCTGGAAATTTCGCTATGTGGTCTGAAATACATTAATAAATTTGAACATGTAATACGTAAAAATCAATTTTTGTTGTTCCTATTTTATGCGCCGGGTTCATCTGATTCCGTTAAATTTTGTGAACTTATGTTTGTACTTGCGCGAAGAATATAAGAATAGTTCTATGGGAACATGCGTATGTCCGTCGTATGTAGACGCGCGTTAATTATTTTAATGCGTTTACGCTGACTTAAGTACCCCTGAACAGAAGCTCTAAGCAACCCGCCGTACCGTCCAGTATTAAGTGCGTTTTGCTGCATATTCTGCTCCTGCGATTGTGAAAAATCGGCCGGGAATAATTACTTGATCCATATCTCGGATATATGAATCAACTTTCTCCAAGACAATGTCAAAGCGAACGCATTCCAAACTTAAGGGAGAACGTTTTAACATTAGGATATTTCGCGAAATCTTAGGATACTTCACAGCCAAGTCCAAACCAAGAAGAATTCCATACTCGCGAGAAAGTCTTTCATCTATTAAAATTTTTGCTAAACATGATTAACAATCACGTGACCAGCAACGTTTTAAGTCTAATACATTGAAATAGCGAATCATTGCCGGTCCACTATTATGAAATATAATAAATAATTATTATTAAGCTCTTCGAGAGATCGAAACATCGAACAAGAGGAACTAAAATAAAAAAAACAACTAAAAGCACTTTTAAGTCAATTCAGCTGTGAGACACACATATGGTCAGGGTCTATCCGTATCACATGAAATATGTATAAAATTATTCCGTGACCGCTCAAAAAATTTAAACAAGGGATCTCCAAAGTTAATGCAATTAATGATGCAATTAACGGATGTCGCCTGAAACTCACTGCGAGAAGCAGAGGACAGAGAATAGGGGAAACATGCTAACCCCCAGGTGCCCGTAATGCAAAATGTAACGTCAATACATGCAATCAATTTGTGAAATGCCACAGCTATTTCCGCTTGTTTTCCAATAATTTAAATGAAATATTGTTTGTAATCCGCTTTCATATGACATTTAAGTTCTACATAACGGCATTCATTTTGAATAATTTACCTTATAATATTTATTTGAAGATGACTTGAATGCCGCTTCTCAGGAAGGTATATTCACTGACGCTTAAGCATGCGAATACCTATCATTTACGGTGCAGAGCGTTTGAGCTTGCACAGAGCTCACTACGAAAAATATTGTTGAAAATACCGTATTTACTCTAAAAAGAACGCTAAGATGTTAAAGAAATCTCAGTTAGCAGATAGCTTCTTGCAATTAGAGGGTTCAGAGAAGTAACAAGATAAGCCAAACTGGCCACAGCAGGCCAGCGTTCTACTGTAATGTTGATATCGATTTAGATGAAAGTGTGGTCTTGTAACTATATATGACTTATTCTCATAACGAAAAGCTTGGGGGCAATAAAAAGACAAGCCAAGAGATATTATCATTTACGAATAGCAGAAGACCTTCTGTGGATGGTGTGGGTTATCTCGTTAGTGCCTCAATAATTTGAAAATGAAGGTTGGAAACGACAGTTACGAGTACAATGCCCGTCCTTCCGGGCCAACAGCGGGGGGAGGGGAGGCGACTCGCGCGATGTCTTGCGGGCGCAGCAGTGTGGGAGGGGAGGGGAGGGCCGCTTAATTAATGGCGCTGTGTTTGCGCGCGCTGTGTGCGCGGGGCTGAGCCGCGCCGCAACGTGTCCATCGGGCGCGCCAGGTGCGCGGGGCGGCCGGTGGCCTGGCTACCTTGGCCACCGCCTCCCCCAAATGCCTTGGCTGCCCCACACCCCTCGCCCCAGCAGCATGGCTTTCTCTACTCTGTTGGCTTCCGTTTCATTTGACGCGTTTATGCACTTCTGCGGGTATCGACTTTGATAGTAACAAGTTAGCCTGCCTGTAAAAAAATCGACGTCGCTGTATATGCCGCATTGTGTGTGTTTTTTTGTAAAACAGCATACAAGGAACTGAAGAACATTTATGAGAGATGAATTTAGATTCTTGTTTCTTATGCCATACAAAAGAAGACATTTTGGACGTTCTGTTACATCTTTGGGAGATTTTCTATTCCGTAGAACCAGTTGTCAGAAACGTTCACACAAGGGTTTCATTATGAAAATATTACTTCTAAAACCATAATTTAGAAGGTGGGGTTAATTAAATGATTGCTGATTAGGAGTACCTCAGGGAATACGATAATTGTTTCTCGTTAGTATAATGAATGCTTTATCCAGAAAGATTTCGGTGTTTCTCCCCTTGTAGCTGAGATCTGGCGCAGAACTACATCGGCCTGAGAGGGATTCCATTCTCCAAGCACCACCCGGAGCTAACTAAACTCTCGGCTGATCTTCTGATTGTATAGAAGAGTAGTGAATGTAAGTGTGTGTATGTGAGTGAGAAGTTATGACAAGGAAAAGGAAAGAAAGATTGCACGTGGTCCATTTGTTAACATACTGTCGTGGCATTCGCCTAGTATTGACCGTAGAAACCACGGTAAATTACCAATCAGAGCCGCCGATTGTTAGAATTCTCCTCGAGACAGCGAATGAATGCGGTTTAGATATGTATCTAATGAAAATCCCGTTACCCTTGGGACTTGAACTCTAGGACCTCCAGGACAGTTTACTTCTAAAACTGGGGCAATTCTAGTTCTAAGGTAACTCAGTTTAAAAAATTGCGGAATATTTCTATGCAACTAGTAATCTATATTATTATTATTATTATTATTATTATTATTATTATTATTACTATTAGCGTTTTCGGCCATTTCTGACCCACGCTCCTCGTTCCCTTGCGATGCCCAGTTATATTATATCCTGGAAAGAGACGTGTGTCATTATATAGATCAGCTTTTCGGCTGTATCCCTTAGTAAGACAGAATTGCCTTGAACTATGAATTATGAGGTGAAAGAATGATGACGAGGGGTGAAGGAACTATCACAAATACAACCATGCAGGACTCTAACCTGTAGCCTCCTCGGCGAAGACAACGGCAGTCGCAACCGCCTGCGCCACGGAGCCGGCTAGTAATAGACCTGTGGTCACGGCGTAAAAGTTATTAACCTCAAAAAATCTTTGTTTGGAGAAAACAAGGGTTAATTTTTATTGAGCCAATGCTTTTTCCTATGCTGAACGCTATTTCCGAACGCTTTTTATAGTTAAGGACGCAACATTTGAATTGGGGCCGTTTTACTACAAAATGAAATATTGATACTTAACTTGTAGTTTCAGTACTTTACCCAATTATGCCAAAAATTGACTTAAAAACTTTTACCCTGTGAACCACAGATATATTAATATGAATAGTGAATAGTTTATCGTGAATTCTGCAAAACAAACCCAGTGTTGGCCCTGTGGGTTCTGATTAGAGCAGGCCGCGCGCGTGAGCCCTCCGCAGGCGTGGGCAGGTGGCGCGGGAGCCGTGGCGTGGTGGAAGCCGGAGGGCGCGATCGGCGGGCGAGGCGGCGGCGGCGGCGGCCGTAAACCCTGCGACTAAAGGCGGCGGGTTCCGGGGATTGCGGCTCCGATCGCCGTGTTTACCCGCCGCCGCGCCGCAGCGCTGCCGTATCTGCGGCCGGGCGCCCGCCTCCGCCCTCGTGCCGGTCACCCTCTGTGGCTGCCGGGCCCGCACTTGCGGAAGGAACTTGGCGGTAAACGACGTGAATCAGACGGAGGATTTCGATAGCCGCGCTAAAGAAGACGGGGAAGGCTGATTTTCTCACAAACCGCTTGCAAATTAATTGATTTTCTTTACGAGTATATTTCAGTCGACACAATTCCATAACTTGTGTCTATCCAGTATAAATAAAATATGCTATTTACGGCACCTAAAGTATGGATAAAATCCCACACAAACGATGCTCCATCGGATCGATAAATTCTATGTGCTCAATATATTGAATAGTTATTTAAAATATATTGGTTGAAAAATAGTTTGAACTACAATCACAATATTAGTTTTGCCATTGTCAATAATTGACACGATATATCATCATAAAAAATTGTGATGATTCAACACACTAAACACATCACATCTTATCACTCTACAACTTGTGATAAGAAGACAGTTTCAGAGTTCTGGTCTCACAACATATACTCTTTGGTTCCGATTCACATGGGGTGAAATTAATAAATGGTTTAATTTGAAGAACACTATTGATTTTTTTACAATGATAACGTAAAGTAAGATGTGATAACACTATTCTTTTCAGATATAACCAATTTTCTCTTTTCGCAAACGGGATGTCTTAATTTTAAAGCTCTTCTCTGAATTTAATTTGAATATTTTTCATAATTTTGTACTTTCAATCTTTATGCGCATGTCACAAGCGATCAAAATTCAATATGGGAATGCATATACTCACAATATAAATGTATACATGCGCAGATGTTTGTAATGGCATGCCCTAAGGTTATAATATCGATGTTTCCTGGTCGAGAAAGAAGTAAAAAGTATCGTTTGTATGCATTCCTGTGATGCACGGTAGATATTGACAGTTTTTCAATAAACGACATAGTACTGTATTATTGAACATGTATATTTTTTTTTCAAAAGGAGCAAATATGCTTTGCTAATTAAGATATGTATTGAACGAATGTTCCAAAATTTACATAATCTTGCACACGTTTTAGAAAATATTTCTGAAATATTCAAGTAACATTGGAAATAGCATTAGTGGAAGATAATTTTTCTTTGAGTTTTAATAATTACTTGAAACACGACAGTCATGCCTTTTTTGTGAATATTAAGAAAAGAGAGAATTCAAACTTATTAAATTAGTAAGAATCTATAGCATATTGTGTCATAGAGCTTCTTCAGGATTTACAAAAAGTATTCTCAATGATTATTAATATAATAATTAATAACTTGGATACCACAAGCTATTATTATACACAATTATTTAATATTGATGCATTATAATAAATAATTACGATTAAGTTAAGTGCGGGTAAAATTATATATTAACAGAATATACATATTGTTCATGGGTACCTAAAAGTGTTACCACTTACGAATAATTATTCTGAAACAAACTTGATTTAGATAACGTTTTAGTGTGAATGCTGCTTGTGCTCTTGCATGAGCATTTTCTTTATACATCAAAGACAGGCATGACATAATGTCTAGGAGTTTATGGTGTAATTTTACTTGGCTTTAACGGTTAATGAAGCAAGCACGTCGGTTAATAAAGTCCACAATTTCATTGCTTCTAAGAGGAAAAGAAGGAATTTAAAGTAAATATAAAATACCCAAAGAAACCTATAAGGAATATTTAATTTTTAGGGGGGTGAATACTTTGAAAATGAAAACTCCCAAGCCACGAAAAAACAACTCAAGTTAATGAGGACCGGATTTCAATTACACTTGCTCGATTATGAGAGAACCACTCAGACCTACGCGATATAGTCGCTTCCTAGAAACACCGCATTCTGGTCGTGGAATTTGGAAAGCTTCAGAAGCCCCGACAACGGCTCTCCAAATTCAGGGAAAACCATCAGCCAGCAAACTCGCACACCACGCATTTCGAAAGCCATCTCGCCATCCACAGCAGAGACGCCGACCGCTCCATAAAAGCTTCGCACAACGCGCCTTCCAACGGAGAGGGAATGAAAGTCGCATTAGGCGCGGCTGCGGTGCATGCCTCCGGATCGCGAGGGCGGCAAGAGGACGGCGAGGGCGGTGGCGGCGATGAGGGCGATGAAGGTGGCGAGGGCATTGAGGGGACGGCGAGAGCGGCAATGGGGCCGCGATAGCGGTGAGGGCGGCGAGGAGACGGCGTGGTTGGAGAGAGTGGTGAGGGCGGCGTGGGTGGCGAGGGCGATGAGAGCGGCGGCTGTGGGACCGGAGGACGGCGAGTGATCGACTAGGTGGAGAAGGAGGGGGGAGGGGCGGGAAGAGAATGAGGGGACGGCGAGGGCGGCAAGAAGACGGCATGGGTAGTGAGAGCGGCGAGGGCGCCAAGGGCGCTAAGGGCGGTGAGTCCCTGGGCGGCGAGGGTGGCAAGGGCGGCGAGGGCGTGGGCGGCGGGGCGGCGGGGGCGGCGGGGCGGCGGGGCGGCGGGCGGCGGGGCGGCGGGGCGGCGGGGCGGCGGGGCGGCGGGGCGGCGGGGCGGCGGGGCGGCGGGGCGGCGGGGCGGCGGGGCGGCGGGGCGGCGGGGCGGCGGGGCGGCGGGGCGGCGAGGGCGATGAGGGCGATGTTGGGACGGTGAGGATGGCGAGTGATGGGTTAGGGAGCTTTGGGGTGGCGAGGGCATGGGAAGGCAACGAGGAGGGCGACGAGAGCAGTGATGAGACGGTGAGGGCGACGAGGAAAGGGCTTGAGCAGTCAGAGCGGCGAGGGCGGGGCGAGGGTGGCGATGATGATGGTGAAAAAAACAACGATAAAGGGACAAAAAGAGAACGCAGAGTAAAGATTCTGCTGAACGTCGAAATATGTTTAAAATATTTACGTTGAAACTTGAAAGCTCATAATTAACTCAGTCATAAAGAGTTGATTTTCAGTGCATGCGTCACCAAAGCTTTGAAGTTAGTGACATGCATTCTGGAACTTTTTGAATACTTTGAGTCAATAAGTGACGCGTCAGTGTACGCAGAATCTCTCCATTTAGAGAGTGAATATACTTGTGAGAAGATTGGACACTTTTTAGGGATGATGTTCCAGAGTTTTTAGAGGAGCCGATCTGGATGCTGACACTTAGACGTTGGAAAATATAATTGACATTAAGTGTGTGACAGAGAGATATATAGTAGCAGTAATTTGTAATGAAGAGAACGGCGTAATAAAATTAACGCCTACGTTGTTAGAGCCAGCTATGGCTATTTATCACATTGACTGATTACACAGCTTGCATTGAGACAGTACCGTCATTTAGGGTAATGACCATGCTCACACTGTAAGTAACAAGCATTAGGGTATTCTGAGTTTTATTTCATGCATTCAGGCCGAGTGGCTGTGCGACCGCTAGCGGGTTCCCCAGCAGCGGGCAGAAATGCAAATCTCTCAACCCACTGGTATGTTTCTAGAGGATTATCGGGGGGGGGGAGGTCTGCTCGCAGCGCAGGCACCTACGCTAGATTTCCGAGTATTCCAGCCTGCAAACGACGGACCCGACGCACGTGTGACTCCCACGCCCGTTGCGTAGTCTCATGCCCCGGCGGCGAGTGCAACAGCTGCCAGCCAACCCGCACTAACCTGCATTTGCAACACATCCATCCTCCAACGTGACCGGCTGAAGTGGCTCAGGATATAAACTGGTGTCAATGCGGTGCCTCTGACCGGAAGTCATAGGGTTCGAGTCTCCACGGTGGCAGGATTTTTACACGGGCTTTAGAGTTAGATCGAGTTCAGCCACCGTGGAGCTGCTCTGATCGGTAGTTATCATCAGGCGAATGCCAGAGCAGTACTTTAACAAACGGGTCATGGTTTGCACGCAATTTTTCTTTTCCTCTTCCTTGACCTACCCTCATCTCTTACGAAAACAAACTTACTCTTCATTGGCTCACATATAGACCAGTCAGGAGCTTAGAGCTTGCCCCGGCTCTTGAAACATACCTGGTTGGGAAAAGACCGCTTGAGCCATTGTGTAGGTTGGCAACAGATTTCACTATTTAGAGAAAGAGAACACAGCTACCTGGCGTAATAAAATATGCACGTTACGGGACCAATGGGCATATTAGTTGACTCACCCAGAAATAATCAAGAAAATAATAATTCAATCCACTAACATTGCGTTGTTCCATTGTGATCTTAGATGCACTTACTTCCCCGTAAGTAATAGTCTGATTAAGAATTAACGAATATACTGGGTTATTTCTGTCCTTCATAGTGATATTTTCTGTCTTTTATTTACTAAATGTTGAAATATCGTATTTGAAGTTTCAGAGGTTTCCTTCCCTCAAAGTTTTTGCACCCCAGGTACTCGTGTAGCTGTGAGAATAACTGGGCGCGATCCATAACCCGTTTGTTAGGGTGCTTTTCCGAGATTGGCGTGTTATTGCACGGAGAAACAACGGAAAACTACTCATCAGAGCAACCGGCCGCTACAATTCTGCAACAAGCTGAAATCGACCTATCTGGCAAGCGTCGAGTATTCGGTACCGTCTAGACTCGATCCCTAGGACCTCCCTGTCAGTCAGAAGCGAAGCTGGCTCAGAGATACCTTAGCCAGTTCCCGACTGGTTAGAGGCATTACTCCAGTAAGAAATTATTAGGCAATGAATGGTAAAAAGGATATGTGGGATTTCGCCATTTCCTTCCATAAAAATCTTTCCCCAGTGAAGATTTGAATCCACATGTTTTCTTCTTCTTGGAGTATAGACTGGCGTGTTAGAGCCATAGGTATACTCAACAGCTTTTCTGAGCACCACCTACTTTGCCTAAGATTGAGATACTCATGGGGACTCCAGAAGTTTTGTAGAAACTTTCAGACCAAGACTCGAGATAAAATTTTCAATTGTCTTTTGTTTTTCTTTTCGGATAAAATAAAGGTTTTTAACTGGAAATGCACAATAAGAAACTAATAAAATGAGCAGCGTAAGTTGATATTGGATCATTAGCGAAACTGACATTTTCAATAAGTTTTCGTTATGTTTTTATGTTATTTTTTCCTTCTGACAATTCTTTCAAAACTGACAAAATGAGAGAACGTTTATTAAAAGAATTCACTGTATTACAATGATAATAGAAATTTTATGTTTAATGGAACAGCGGTTTTCGTTAATAAAGATTTATACTATGTAATGAATTGAATATGTAATGATTGACCATGATTAATTCACAGTTTAACAGATGTGGCATTATTATGTAGGTAGTGTGACAAAGAATCAATTAGTCTGGAAGGTTATAATATAATAATGCATTATTAAAAATAACTTACTGTAAATTTGATCATTAGAATACATGACACTATATTTATAACACGTTCATATAAATCTATATGAATGAGAAAAAATGATTTAATAAATATTTTCGAAAAAAATGTTCTAATTTTCACACGAAAAATATTTTACAAAACCTTACAAATTATAGTTTCTAATGCAGGAATCATCATGAAACAAAATATTAAATGTTTAAGTGCTTCTCTTGATAACCAAATGGATGCAAGAATGGCGACGAAAGGCCGATACGATGGATCATAATAAAATATATAATGATATAACGTGATATATAATTAAATATAATCAATACAAAACTTCATTTGATATAATTATTTTTCTTATTTAGTGTAACACAGAATTTATTTCGAAATTTAGTGAGTTTATTTCGAAATTTAGTGAGTTTAAGGTGTTATTAAAATATAGACTTGTTTAATTCATGATACATGATCAATTGTAATTCCAAAGTTATTTTCGGTCAGTTCTTTACAGAAGGTTGCAAAAGCTGGGAAGCGTATAAAGAAGCAGCGTTACGGGGAAAGGAGCCTCATGAAGATTGAAATCGATTCTTTGTGGGTTTAACCATTGCCTTTTCCAGAGGCCAGAGTTGAGTCGTAACTGTAAAGCAAAGAATCGCCATATTGAGGTAGAGCGACCCACTTCGACCTCGTATTCCACAGGGACCGTTTTAAGACCTCCATGTGATTTGTAGACTTTGTGCGACCACTGAGTCATGAAAGAGAGAAAAAGATTCCAGAACTTGTGGATGCTTCTTTTGATGTTGTCATGGGAATATGTATGACAAATAGCCTTAGCGGGGAGTAAGTATCTAAAGTTCTGTGAAGGTGAGAAGGTTCAATTTCCTTCTAGGGGCGAGACAAGGAAGTAAAGCAAGAAAAAGTGCAACACGGAACCAGCTAAAGCAGTTCTATGCAGTTGCAATATATAAGTTGAGGCAATGAAGATTGAAAAGAAAAATAACTGCACATAAAATCAATTAAGCAGAAAACACAATTTATTTATTATGTATAATAAAATATAAATGATTGAGTACTATAAGAATTAAATTGAAAACAGCAAATAACTGACTTACAAGTACAATGCCATAAGTTATGGCTACTCTAATGTATCGGCCAACATAGTAGAAATTACAGAAATAACTACATGCAATTAAAAGTTACTTGAAAGTGCTTCGCAATGCTTGTAACAAGTTAGTATCTGGTAGAGAAGAGAGAAGATAAAAGTAAGTTGATAATAGAAGTTATCGCTTTCTTAATCATAAAATAAACAATGTTCATGAAGCTAATACCCTCCAAAGTCATCCCCGGGTGTTCCGCTCAGTCATATTTTCTAATTGTGAAAAAGGCGTTCCGTACCGTCGGATTTGCTACTAATCAAAATGTAAGTCTACTACAGTGGTGTCAAGATCTGCTACTGGTGGCAGTGGCACGCGTTGTGGCATTGTGCCATACCACAAGCGTCTCTGCGCAAATAGCGACGGGAAAGGGAACCCGCCCTTTTACAATGCGGATGACGGTGGCGGGGTAATGAACTGTGTGTAGGCGCGATTTCGTCGTGGCACTCATGGCACGGACTCCCGCTCATGGCATCGACCATGACAACACTGGTGTACTATTTCTCATCCACTGCGCGGCAGGTTGGCAGCGGATGAAATATGTTCACGTTTGGAAGTCTAGACTCGTCTTTAAACACTATGATAAGGCAATACACTATCATACATTTTCCATGAACCACCTAGCATTTACTAACATATCTGCCACAAAGAGCTGCAATTTACGCTTCTGATGGTTTTTTAACTTCACGAATATCCATCATTGAGCACAGTCTCTAGCATATTAACCTTTTTTCGCTACTAATCTATGTAGTGACGGTTGGGCGCTGGTGGCATCTCGTACATTGTCAAATCGGGCTGAGGGCAAATATTGAGCTACTCTATTGTTTTCAGAAAGAAACGACGGGAGTTGTCATGTCTTGGCAAATGGTTCTCATTGTATGTGGCAAGCAGAGAAAATTGTATCTCCAAACATTGCTTGTTTCATTATTTTAAAACGATTGAAAATTAGATTGACTTCGTGTAACCGCTAGCTTCAGCGTTTACATTACGATGCCTCCGAAACTTCTAGATCCTGCCGCTACGCACTGATTCGCTGAACTACGTAGTTACGCACTTACATGAACTGGAAAACATTATAAAATATATTTATTTAAAACTGTGAAAGTGAATGTTCGTTTTGAATTTATGCAATGAGTAATTAACTAAGGCTAAATATTCAAGCACGAAATTACGCTACCTGATATACCGGATAGCCAATTGTAAACATGTACAATTAGTCCTTTTTTGTGGGTTTAAATAATTATTTTTAAAGGGTAATATTTTAAGAACTGAATATTTGTTTTATTTTCTAAGTGTGAATATTTTTCTTGTGTATGTGTTTTTGATTTTGTTTGCATAGGTATTGTACTTTTTCATTAATTTGATTGTTTTATACATTGTTTTAATTCTATGTGTTTGTCATTGAATGTTAGGGTGATTACTGTCCTTTCTTGATTTGTGTGTTTTTTGGAGAAAGAATACACTTTCTATTGAAAGAGCAAAGTGGTACTAGATTATTGCTTTCATTTCCTAATCGAGAAAACGAATCGCCGACCCCGGTCACAGTAAAAAAAATACCTTTAGATGTTAGATTTTCGTGACATCCAGTGTGAAGCCGGATGCCATACATCGAGCAGTTTTACAAGTTCGAATCATCGAGACTCAGGAACCAACAGCAAACTGAAAACCCGAGAGATGACGAATTGACACCCAAGACCCTGGAGAAGTGAGGTATTCAAGACGGTTGTGGAGTCTGAGCGACAAGAAATCAGTAACGTTGAAGTCTTGGACTATCAGGAGTCCCGAAAACATCCAGTGATAAATTAAAAATATTACTCAAATGACCCAAAAAGTAAATACAGATTTTTGTTCAGTAACATACGGAAATTATTCGCTTTTAATCTGCGAGAAATTCTGCATTGAAATAGTTCTAAGCAAACGTAAATCTAATTACGAAGTCTCTCAAAATGTTTTTGTTGAAAGACGCTATGATAAAGTATATTGTTATGACTCCCACACATCTTTACATAATAGTTACTTTTATGTTCGGATAGCCAACTTTTATATTTGAAATGTATAGTAATAATAGTAGTTTATGCAATTACTTTATGATGTTAAGATTTATTGCGTGAGTGCATGTTTTAAAAACGAACGACGTTAGGAGCGAGTTTTCAAATTTGTACGAATGCAATAAAGCAACATTATAAAAACGTTGCATACTCTATTTTTGTATAAAAGCTTTATAAATTTATAAGAAAATCAAATTTATTTTGAGATACAACTTTCTTGTGACGTCTCGGGTATTATGCCATCTATGAAACAAAACGATGATCGGCTGTTCCAATTACCGCCACCTCCCCAAGATTCTCTGGCGGCCATTGGCTGAATGTGTGATGCTATCATTTGTGCCGTAAAATATAAGTCATTATTTGTGCGTAAAACGCCTGATTATGAACAATTGTTTGCAACAGAAAATATCGTTTATATTTCTGGAAAACAAAAAAATAATTGATTGTAATGTTAACCGGATTTTTAAATGTGTTGACGTGATCTGTAAAATTTCATCGTTAGGAAGAGGTAGATGTTTATGAAGTTGTCTTAATTCTGGTAAACTGGAGAACGGTCATAGTTTATAGAAGTGCCGTATTTCATGGATTAATGCAATATTAAAAGTAATAGGCGTTGTGAATTGACGATTTTGTATGCTAAGTGCAAGCGTCAGTAGTCACTCAAAATTGGTAAGCGCAAATAAAAAATAATACTGAATTCCAGTTGTATATACTAAAGACGCACCTCCAGTAATAACGGAATTCAAATAACTTGAGTTTGTTGTCTGACATACTTGTGTCAATTAATATTTTAAAGAATGAAGATTTTCACGCCACCTTTTGGTTGAGGTAATACATCTGAACGTTTAAGCATAATTGGGAAGTTACAACTTTATCCTCTGAAATGTGTTGGATACTGCGGACTTGGACTTAAGTTCAGCAAGATGCGACATGTATAAATAAAAATTCTTTGAAGAAACACTCCACGTTCGACCGAACTACTAGCGACAAAACTGTCATTTGGAAGAGCGTGGCGGAGCGGAAGGCCACCTGCCCGAGGCTGAGTGACAGTCCGGAAGGGGCGGGGTGCGAGGCGCCCCCTGTCATTCCTGTCAGGGACGTAATTAAACGGAGCGGAGGGACCGCGACTCGTGTGAGGGGCCGGGGAAGGGGCGGGAGGGGGGCGCAGAGCGCCGGCTGCCGAAGACGGGGCGAGGGGGACACAGGGGAGGGTTTGTTATGCGAGGAGTTATCTTGCGGCGACCGAGGGGCCGCGATCCGGCCAGCGCAGCGGCGGAGGCGGCAACGGCGGTTCCATGAATTTAAATATGACGGCGCCGCGCAGCGCAGAGGCGAGGTCACCAAGAAGCGCGCTCCGCCTGCGACGCCGCCGCCCCCGTTGCCTCCGCCGCAGCTCACGCGAAAATACAGAAATTTATCGCCCTGCCGTGGCGGCCGGGGCGCCCGCCGCCGCCACCGCCGCCGCCGCCGCCACCCCTACCGGGGGAAAAGAGGCGGGGGCGTGAATCTGAGGCGGGGCCGACCCTCGTAATGTACGTCTCCGCTCCGATCCTTTCACCCCGCAGGCGTCCCCGCGCCCCCGTGACCCGGCGCAGCCCCCCTCCCTGCCCCGCCCCCGCCACCGTCCCCGCCCGCGTCCCAGTCTCAGCATGCAGAACGCCGCCCAATCTAGAAGAGTGCAGGTCGGGCCAGCTTGAAATACGACTGCTGCAGTTTTACCCTACACGAGAAATATTAATACAGCGCGGGGGCGGGTGACGACAATGCCCAGGGGTGGTGAGGCCTCCGGGTGCGCCACAATGGCGAACAGGGAGGGGAAGGGCGGAGGGGGATGGGGGGGCCGGGGTGGAATGGAGGAGGGGGACGATCTCGAGGACCTTTATCAACATTCGGTGGACGGCGCACCAAAATTCATTTTCTGCAGGGGTCTTCTGGGAGGATGAGACACGGCTGGGGATGAAGGCAGGATGTGTCGCACTCTCTTCACAGTTTGGCGTATCACTACCAGAGAATATTGAGCACCGATTTTTCTGCGACGAAAGTGGAAAATGTTTATATCAAAATCCATATCATTTTTCATACATGTAGTTATATTTTGCCATAATGATGAATTATTGGTCTGGCATAAAATGACGGTTGCAAACAACAAGATATGATCCTAAGTTGTGAATTGATGTTGCATCAAAATATAAATATTTTATACTAAATACATTACTGTGTTTAAGCTTTGTGTGTCTGGGAATGGTGATAACAAACACGAGAAAGAGATATATAGATGAAATAATCTGATGGTTTGCATGGATTCGAAAACTTTAGATCATCCTATCTTTTACTGCATAGGCAGATTTCTTATTCGATTTCATTGGTAAAATAAAAAAGGAAAGTGTTTTTTTTCGGAAAATGCTTTCACGTGAACTTTTAGGAAAACAAAACATGAATATGTCACTACAGTTCACAAAATCTTTGATTTATCTATTAGTTACCGTCACTAAAAGTCTTTCTACAAATTGTTATATTTGAAAATATTCATGAGGTAAACAGAAAATTATAAAGCATACAATTTATTTGTTGTATTTTTATTCGTATGGATACTTTATACAGAAATCTAGTAATTACCAGCCGACGAGCACTTCGTGCTGTACTAAATGTCCGTGAGACATGGTTCAGGCACTTCAATCGAATATGTGATACACTTTGCTGGATTCTATGGAGTCCTGGCAATTTTTAGTGCCTGTCATATACTTTCCTATCCTTCTCCCAACTAATCATTGAAAATATCCGTAATTCTCACACAGTGGTCGCAGTGCTGAGATATTTCAGTGAATAAATCAATGGAATTAAGGGCTGCGAATCTATTATATTTGCGCAGCAACCCCCGAACCGCAACCTCACCCTAAATAAATAGCCGCTGCCATCGAAATACCTTTTGAACGAGTCTGTACATATAAACGGCGTATTCGGCGAGAGCCTTTCTATGCTTCTCTATTGTAGCTGGCCTGGCAATGCGCAGTGGGGTGGGGTTGGGGCGGGGGGCGGGCAAGGACCGAACACAACGGCGCCGCGGCCGCGTCCGGCTGGTCGATGGCGCACGCGCGCTCGCTGACGTCAGGCGAGGGCGGGGGCGGGGGCGGGGCGGCTGCAGGTGGCGGCGGCGGCGGCGGTGACGACGGCCAAGCCAGCCAAGAGCTTCTCATTAGGCGGGGCGGCGGCGGCGGCGGTGTTGGCGGCGGGCCGCGTTGCCGCGCCACCGGCAGATTATGAATTCCGAGTGCGGGTAAAAACTGAGCGTTCGCGAGCAAGTTCCGGTGCTGATTAAGAATGTATCCGCCTAAGTGGCGGCAAGAACGAGCGCGAGAGGCAGACGGCAGCGGCAGCGGCTGAGCGCGGGTGTCGGCGGCGCGGAGAGCGGGAACGGGGGGGGGCGGGAGGGTTGCGTTTTTGCCGCGCAGCTCCCGACACGCCCCGGCAGCTCGTTAGCGATAGCCCCCGCCCCGCCGCCCGCCCACCCTCCCCTGCTCCCCGCTCCCTGGCGGGCGCCGCGCCGCACTGCGTATGCCCCTCCCCGGCCCAAACGCCGCTTCCGCCGGGCAGGGCGGAAACGCCGTCCCTTCCGCTGCCGAAGCCGCGCGGAGGGTGATGGAGAGGTGCTGGGATGGGATGCGCTGCTTAAGAGGGGCGCGCCAGATGAGGTTTGGCCCCGCGACGCGACGCGCGGCGGCGGAGGAGGGCTGGCGCCCGCGCCGAGGGGAACGCCACGGCGAAGTTGCTCACGAGGAAAGGAGCCACCCGCTTCTGAGCGGTTTTATGCCGGTGCTCCGATCGCCTGCTTTCGGGGGAAGGGAATGGCAATTAGAGATACAGAATTAATAGAACATTTGACCGATCGATTTTACAGTAAGTTCAAGTAAGTAACAACCAAGATAATGTTTTGGATAGACTTTCGGAAAACAAGAGTTGTAAAATAGTAATTAAGAAACTAACAAGTGACAGGAAGAAAGGAATTATTATCGAAAGAACCTAATATCTTCTTTTTATGATTCCATTTTTTTAAAAATTTGTATTGTTACGGAAACAACAACAGGAATTCAGCGCGACATTATTTTGTTACAGGATATAGATTTAATGATGACGCATTGATAACGATTTTTCTCACACAGTTTTGCATAAAAATATAAAGAGAATTACGGTCGAAGAGAATGACATATTTTGCAATTCTAATCGCTTCAGTTTAATTAAATGTACGATTCAAACAAAAAATGACATCAATCTTAAATTTTGATGAATGCATGCGGTTTCTATATATAGACAACCATAGTATTGCCCGATGAGAAGCGAGAGATCAAATCTTCCAGACAAGGGACTAACGATCTCTTCACCCTTCGGAGACCCATAGGGCTGGAAGGGAACGCACGAAATTCAGAGATCCAGGGCGCTCTCTTCCGCCGTAATCTCCCGGGGCCCCGCTCCTCTCTGCACTGTTTCCCGGTCCCCGCCCCGCCCCGCCCCGCAGCCTTTCCTTCAGCCCGCCCGGTGCGCGAGGGCGCCCCGCGATAAAAAAGACGGCAGGCGAGCCGCCTCACCTGAGGGGCCGCGCCATTAGACCGTCGGGCGCCACTTAACTGTCCGGGGGGGGGAGGAGGCGCCCACCGCTCGCGCTCCCACGGCCGCGTCCATTCCTTGGCCCCCGCCCCCGCCGCCCGCGGCCCTTGTCCACCTGTTGTCCGAGCGGCCGCCTCGCCGGGCGCCGGACAATGCCTCTGTTTGCTATCGCGGGCGGATCCCTAAAAAATGCATTCGGCCGATCGTGAATGGCTACGCGCCGCGGAGGAGGCGAGCAGGGCGGGCGGAAAAGGAAAAGCGGGGGGTGCGGGAGGGGTGGGCGGTGCGATCGAGGTAGGGGGCGGGCGGGGCGAGCTGGACGGGCGATGCAGAAGGAGCGGGGGGTGCGGGACGAGGCGGGTGATACGAACGACGTGGGAGGCGGGCAGGGCAGGCGGAGCGGCAGGGCGGGCGGTGTGGGCGGTGTGGGCGGGGCGGGAGGAGCGACCGCTGTGAAAGGGGCTCTCCGGGAGATTGGTCTGCGCGTAGTCCGTGCCGCGGCGGGGAGCGTTCCGCGCAGACTGGACCGGCTGCGTGAATGGGGCTGCGGCTTGCGGTCTTCCTCCGTGCGTTGGCCGTGTCGATCCAGGAGAGGGAAAGGCGGGTACTGTGAATTCATGGCGGGCTCACCCTGCTCCCGATAGCCTACAGATAGGTGTGCAGTACTTTCTCTCCAGATGCATAGAATGCACAGATACCGCCTTTAAACTTGTGAGAGGATGTCGTGGAATTGGTTTCTGAAGTTCAAGCTTTAATGATACCTTCAGTTCTTTTCACATCAACTTGGAAAGAGAAATGAATGAAAGTAAATTCACTGATAAATATTTTTGAAATCGAAGAAAGTTTTGAACTTGATTGAATAAAACTCAGTAAACTCGTTTAAAATGATTCTATTTTTTTACTTCATATTTAATATTATACAGGATGTTTAATTGATAAAACATATTTCATATTTCTTTTCAATTGATTTTTTAAATATAGCAATTTTCTAATCAATTACAACTCTGACAATGAAATACATCTCATATTCAAAATATCTCGTTTACTAAAGTCTGCACCGAAATTCAACGTAAAATGAATTAATAAAGAATAATTTATTTCGAATCCTTTAGGTGAAATATATAATTTAGTACACCTTCAAAGTTGAAAAGGCCAAACATATTCTCAAGGAAGATAAAAAGATGTCTCTACACATGAAGCTATTTTTCACAAAACGTCATTTTTGTATTTAACTGGTAAGCAAAAGAGTGGTGACTCATTAGGGATGATTTATCACAGTATTTATTCGAAACTACTTATCAACTGTCAATCAAACCACGTCGAACAATCTGAAAATACATTGAAACAATCTAAAACGTAACAATTTTTAATCGTTCACGTCGTCCTAACGACATTATAGCTGCAAAAACAACTGATATTTGCTGTACTATTAATAAAAGAAAGGCCTTCTCTGTATTGGAAAAATGTTTGCAGTCACATGGATGCGCCTGCCTTAAAGGACGTGATGTCATCCTAACGCAGAACATATTGTACCCACACACCGCCGATCGTTACTTGGCATCGGAAAGAACGTATCGATTCCCTGCCAGTATAGGCGTATCGGTTGCACCCTCGATACAGCCGTCCTGCGAGCCGTCTCCGATACGACGAAGCAGGGGGGGGGGTTCGGTCGGGGCGGGGGGATGGCAGGAGCCGGGCATGGGGCGGTGGCTTGGCGAGCCACTTCGGGGCGGCGTCCAGCCTCTACCTGGCTTCACAGAGTCGCTTGCCCCTCGCACTAATAGAATTAATTCCCCATTAGTGATAGTTGGGCTGATTAGCACGCCGGCCCGGGATTTGCTGTCCAGTTACAAATTAGCCCGACAGTTTGAATACAAACACGCCAGTTAAACATGCGTTTGCACGCGCGCCGACCGGGACTGGTCGGCATTAAAACACACACGAAATATCATTTACAATATCGGATTTGAGCGAGGCTCGCGTAGCAAGGACAACAGCCCCAGGCGGAGTTTAATTGAAGATTATGTCGCGCAGCCCTGTGAACCGCCTCCTCAGTGAGTGATCGACGCAGAGGGGCGGGATGAAACTGGCAGGACAACGGCGTTTTTATCATTGCAGATTTCACGCGTTTAAAAATAGATTTTAGTGAATGTACTTGTTCAATTACGTTGTTCATTTTTTTACGTTTATAAAGTTTATTGGATCACTCATACGTAGGAAACACTACACATAATTGTTCACATATGTCGACAGTTTATATACATATTGACGAAATAAATTTGCGAATAAAATATTCAAAATTAGACATAGACTCGTGTGAAATGCTAACACATTACTGTGTGTTCTTTGCTTTTCCAACTTCATATAGTGCCGTTCTTGTGTTCGGGAATTCTGTGGTTTGTTTTATATGTTGCCCACCGTTGCAATGAAAATCCCATAAATCTTTGCCCTTTGACAGAAACGCAATATGGCAGTAATTTGTTTGTTTTATAATATTATGCCTCCGCATATAAAATTTAAATACACAATGATGAATGAAACATTGTAAGCAATATACTGATTTATTTTACAGGTCATTTTTGATAATTCAGAACGAAAGCTTTTTTGTTTCATTTGCTTCCCATTTATGTGTTTTATCACTGTCGCGTTTGATCGTATTCATATATTACGAAAATAAAATATATCACATACCGGGCACAATATAGTGACAAGATAGAATACAAGTAATCTATTTATACGAAACCACAAACAGAAATATGCGCTTCAGTATTGTAGCTAGATCCGAGAATAAAAGAGAATAATTCCAAAACCACCAAACGAATCTTAATGAAATTTGTTACTGGCGAGTTTTAGAATAATCCGCCGGTGCAATCCAATTTAGGTTAATATCGGACGATATTTGTTCGTATTTTGCATGAATATTTAAAAGCATTTCCGCGACCATTTCGCTGAATAATATCGCTCTCCGGGCGACGTATTCCCAAACAACAGTTGAAAAGAGAATTAATGTTCGTATTTTTGACTAATAACCTTACGCGAAAGAGCCTAATTTCATTACGTGCACGCACGAGTTTTCAATGTGCATCAAAGGTTTTTGTCGATCCGGGGCGGCCCGGCGGCCTGGCAGTTGCTGGGGCGAGTCTGCAGTCGGCAGTCTCATAACGCGCTTTCCCATAGCGACGGCGCTCGCTCATATCGTCGCCACCGCCGCTACCGCCCCCGCTGCCGCCGTCAGAGCGGACGGGCCGGGCCGGAAGCCGACCCCCTCGGCCACCGCCCGCTACAGCGCTCGAGGCCACTCGAAACTTCGAACCGCGTCCGCAAACACGGGCCGTGGCGGCTGCGCAAACAGCAGCGCGGACGGAGCGGGGCCGGTCGAGGCGGCGGCAGCGGCGACGGAGGCGGCGGCGGCGGCGGCGGCGGCGGCGGCGGCGGCGGCGGCGGCGGCGGCGGCGGCGGCGGCGGCGGCGGCGGCGGCGGCGGCGGCGGCGGCGGCGACCGCTTCGCTTCTCGCCGGCAGAGTCTGGTGCAGAGGTGGCGAACTAGGAGGGTGCGGGTGACAACGTCTGGTGGCTACAGAGGGGCGACGGAGTTCTGTGAGTGCTGCTCGGGGAGGGCGGCGAAAGAAGGGGGCGTGGCGAAAGATGGGTGAACCGCAGGAAGAAGTGGAGTTTCTTTGCGACCGAGGCGATGGCGTGGGACGGCCACGTGTTCGCGGAAGCGATCTCTAGCTTTCTCACGAAGAAAAGGCGGTGGGTATCCCTCTCTGCGATGAGTCAATTTCAGCCGTGGTTGTTTTATTGTTCGTACGATTTTATTTTGTAAGCTGTTTCCTCAGAAACGGGAGGAGATATTCGTACCTTTTTGAGAGAAATGGGAAAAGCAAAGGGATATAAAGAGCGTCACAAAAGAACACAATATCCCTCGGTAAAAAAGCGTTCGCAGCCCCATTTCTTCCCCAACCAGCATACTGTCCGAAATGGCGTTCTTTTCAACCCTATACCTGGATGCTTGTGTTCTACGAATTTCACAACGGTTCGTGCAGGAGAGTCGTGAAATCTATAATGGAAGATACCACACATAATTTATGTGTCTGAAAAAGGAAGAGGTAAAAAGTTTTTGAAAAATATTGAATGAGGTCACGTCGTAAAGATCGTGGAACGCAAGTGTGACAAAAGACGTTTGCATATTCAGCGCGAGTGAGCTAAAAATACATACTTCCGAAGAAGAAATTTTAATTATTGCAAATTTAGGACTAGAAAACACATGATTCAACATTGATTAAGATGAGCGAAATGTAAACATACTCATTTCATAGATACGTACGTAGTCAAAAATTTAGATGTCAGTTAAGACAAAATGTGTTCTATAGAAACACATAAATTTATTAAATGTAGTCAAAGCAATTTTTTTGAATGCGAGAAATATTATGCAACATCAGTACTAAAAAATATTATCTACAAAGGTGAGTTTAACTCTCTAAAAAGAGAAAAACACATAATTCAATCATGGTGAACTGCAAACGTGATATTCGACTGGTACATCACACTCGCAATAACATTTTGAACAAACCCAACAGATGCGGTGACTAAACAGTCACTGTGGCCAGACTGGGGACACAATGGGGCATCGTAACAACTACATTACGCGAGAAGAGACCCGAATTGTGGCAACGGTGTCGGCGGACTACTAGGAAGTTGCGTGGCGGAACGATGCGTAGCTGGTTGGAGCGTCCAGGGGCGTGGCGAAGCAGGACTGGGAAGCGGAGCGTGACAGCGCGAGCGTACGGAACTCCAGCGCCCGCCGCTTGTCAGCGGAGTAGAGAGCACTATTAGAAGCCGCGCAACTTCCCGACCCTCAAGTTAATATTTAATGAAGAGAGCTTTACTTTTATGGTGTGTTTGCAGAGTAACGAAACGAGTCGTAGGGTCTTCGTATTAATAATTTATAAAAAAACTTCCAGCAATTCGCTCGTGATTATCGGCACATTACTCTAGGAATTTTAAACTACATTGAGTTCTAAAAGAGTTAATATACTGTCGGCGAAATTTGTGCGATGAAGTGCACCCAGCAACCCTATCGATGACGCGTGATGAGGCTATGTTCATAACCACTTCCTCTCAGGGCATATTACATTAATTAAATGTTTATCTATATCGCAGATCGTCCACAACTCTCGCAGGCAATTTGGGCGTAAATGTGCAGTGAATATAAAACTCTCTCTACATAACTCTGGTCCGTTTTACTTTGTTTTAGTGGAACAAAATAATAAAATCAATTATAAAATAAGATTCGAGGATTAAATTCACAGTTTGCAGTTTGCAGCAATGGCACAGTTTGCATCACATGCCTGTCGAATTCAGAAAAGAGAACAATTTACAAAAGTTTTCAGGAACCCTAAGCAGTGCAATATATCAAATCATCCCAAAGTATTCGTATAAATATATTAGAGATAAGACAAATTACACGTGGAAAAATCATCATATATGTTTATTTAACTTCTATTACAAAACGTGAAAACACTAGATCTCGCTTTTTTCTAAAGTTAATTGTATTATTATTGTAACTAAAGTTACTTAGTGTGCATAAACATAGTGTGTCGCCTCGTCTAAGAGTGGGCGTCCGTATGTGACTTCCACTCTGGTCCACGTGTTTGAATACCTCGTGCTTAGGAAAACTGTTATTCCGTGAGATCACAGAGCTCCGAGAAGCGGCGTTATCAGCCGGGGCGGTCGCGCCAATTAGGGGAGGAAGGAAGGAGGCGAGAAACTGTCAGACGGACACGGACAGGTCAGAGGTGCGCGTCGAGGAAGCGGAGATATTGTGCGGAGTGACGTGACGCGAGAGTGACGGTTAGAGAGAGATAGAGAACCAGGTAACGAACTGTTTGTGGAAGTGGTACCGATGAGTTGCGGCTTACTGAGTTTGTAAAACACCCATTCAACCCTAATAGCAACGGCTCACGTAAAAAAAAGTTTTCTAATGTTTGAACTGTGGAGGAAGGCCAAATGGAACGTTCAATAATCACGTAGGACCTTGACTGCCATTGAGGCCAAGAGGTTGTCGACCGTCGGGACAGCAGGCGGTGCCGGCTACTTCATCTGGAAACCGTTTCGGGTCTCGATATCGAGATCCGAGGCGATATCGAGGCCACAGCCAAGGAAATCGGTCTCCAACGCGTTAACGGTAAGTACCAGATAGATAATTTGTGCATTATCACGTTCTCTGAATTATTCTGTGGACGTAAATGAACTGTGGAAAAGACGATATATTGCAGTAAATACTGTGGATTATAAAGGTGAAATAGGCATTGCTACTTTGAAGAATATATGAAGGTCATATGAAAAGTCTTGTAGTGATTTGTACGCTTTTTTTGTGAACATACTTTTGGCTTGAAGGGATTTATACTAGAGCGAAAATTAGTGAAATAGAATCATATTTATTTGGAAGTAAATCATGAGTGAATGAGGAGCCAGGGATCATTATTAAAAAGTTAAACGGGATTAGGTCGAGTCCAGCGACGAAACGGAGATTTAAGATTCATATTAGAACACACACAACTGTGTCATTTTTTTAATGAAGCTATGCCCTGCGTTTATGGTGGTGGAAAAGTATAGTGATTAAGGCATTTTACAATTACTGTGTTATGAGTATGTTGGAGGGGGTGTCGGAGGATACTGTGTATTTGAACCTCTGTATTAATTTACTTAAAATGGTTGTTTTTATTATGTCAAGTGAAGTAGATACCCTGATCATCAGTTATAATGACTTCATTTACTTTTCATAAATATTGTTTGTTGCTATGACTTCATTCTAGCACTGCTTGGTTCTGCTTCTATTAAGTAAGTGAGAATAGATATACTGTAGCAAATAAATATTTGAAATGGTGCAATATAGTTAGTGTTGACCTTGCGATTTTATTTCATGTTTTCTGAAGAAATTGAAAATCCAATTATCTGTATGCAACATGCTGAGAAACTAAAGACAATACTGGAAGTGTTTTTAATTACTTTTATGAAAGTCAAAATATTCAAAGTCATAGATAACTGAAAATCAGTACGAACCTAAGAAAAATACCCTTCTATTTTCACGTGCCTTCATGACGAATTATAAGGCAAGTTTTTGGAGGTCCCTTCATTTACATTTGTTAGGTAGTGTGGAAAGGAATTTGATAAAAGAAAAAACAATGGTTAATCAATTTTGGTTATGTTTCATGTAGAGTGCATGGAAGTATTTGTAGCGTTACATTCAGTGACGTCAAAATTGTCTATTAGAGAGCAAGATTTTGAGTTATAGTACTTCTTTCAAAATACATTATTCTTTTTGGTGTTTTCTCTTGGTTTTGGGGCACAGGAATTTCTGCTGCATGTGAATAATTGGGATGATATGCTTGAAGTGCAACATCATTTCTGACAACGCGGAAGAAGGGTAAAAGATACCCGTATATAGTATTATTAAATTCATTAAATGTTATTGTTGTCCTTTACAAAAAGCATTTGAGTTTCCTTTCTTTCAGCAGAGCATGGGCAACGAGAGCAAGACTCTCGACCTTGGTCCCCTATTTCCTATTTAAAGGAAATCAAAAATAAAGTAAATACAGTTTGCATTTTTCGTCCCCCGGGGGCAGTGCGACCCGTGTCGCCGCCCACGCAAAGGACAGCCGGCTAAAGGGTACGTCACAATAAAAATACATGAAATTTAAATTTGAATTTAAACTTTAAAAATTATGCACATTAGATGTTGAAACACTTTAAACATTGCGCTTTTGGTATTCAGACATTACCACTTGTTTTAAGACTCATTGGTTTGGTCTGTTTCGCGTTTCATTAAGATACTAAGCATAACTATTTAAGAATTAAAACAAAACGATCAGTCAGTTTTGTGAATCAAGAATTTCACATTTATAATATGCAGTGTGAAAGTCAGACAAGCAAAAATCAAAAACAAAAATGAATGATTATTTTGTGATTGAGGACGCGTGAACTACTAGGATAATTAGTTCTTGTAATGCATGTTATATCTCAGGATGTGAGACTAGGCGCAGGATCAAAAATAAAAGTATTTGATTGTTGGACACTAACATTTGACACTATTAGATATTTGCTGCGAGAAATCGAAGGTTTCGACTTTATGGTGTCATTTTCCACGTCTAGTTTTCGTTTCAAGGCGCGCGTGATATCTCCAAATCTGTTCATCGACAAACCCTTTTCCTTCTGAGGTGAGTGCAAAACGAAAAATTCTTTTCGCTGTCTAGTTTTGTTGATTTCCACAAAAAATAACGTTTGCCAGTGTAATACTATTCAAAATTGTTTTTCATTTAAATATTACACTATGAATTCTTACTTTTACTTACACCTATTGGAGAACCTTTTATTGACATTATGGTTATTGTTAAATGATAATTATTTATAACATTTTTACACACGATATCTGAATAGAAAATAAAATTGGTAAAATATTTGCAATATTAAACATACACCAACAGTAAATCACTAGTTAATATCTCAGTGTATTTGTTATTTACTTTATATGTTATTTATCCAACTTGGAAAGAGTAATGTTGTAAATATGTATCCCACAGCCTGATGAGAGAACAATCAAGTTCCGAAACGTTGGCGAACTAAAAGGAAAATTTTTAATTGTTGACCAAAAACCATGAAAAGATTCCTAGAATTAATAGTGTAGTCGGAATTCAAGAACTGTTAATGAGGTTCTGCTAAGTGCATTATGTTGATCGGAAACGTGTGTCTGAATTGCCCTTATCTTTGAACATTACCCTCCCCAGGTTCATGGAGGTTGGGTTTGCAACGCACCTTGGCTGGCTTCCTAGGCGATACTAACAGCATTAGCGTGAGGCGGGTGATGTTCGCTTCGCTCGCCGCGCAGCCGCTGGGCCGTGTCCCTTGCGAGCGTCGTTCGGGCTCACCCCCCCTCCCCGACGCCGACCGTGCGTCCCCAGCGTGGAATGGTCACGAATTAAATTTAATTATTCAAACGACTGATATTTGGTTACGGAAAATTGATTATATTTTGCAGTGGTATTATGTACAGTCAGTTTATTAATGTTGACGTACGTGAGCGAATTCTGTGGGCAGTGTAATAATTTCACGTTCACGAAACGATTCAGTGCTATATCGTTTCAGTGACTGGAAACAGCGGGCATGCATAATAAAACAATAGTTGTTATAGATTATTCTGGGTTGTGAGTCAAAGTGCTTTAATGAGGTTGATGTATCGCGCTATGCGACCGCATATCTCCCTCGTCCTGTGCCATCCGCTTTTAGGGGAAGAAGGGTTAGTGGAGACCGGTACGATGTGGTGACTAGCACAGATGGAGGGGAAATCATATTCAGAATAATTCATTTGCCTGTCGCTATTACATTTTATCATTGATGTATCCGGATACGAAATAATTGTGAATAAATAATCTAAAAACTCATTGTTTCAGTACAGTTAGGGAGTATTCCGAAGTTAAACATTCACAACGTAAATTAAAACACGATGAACAAAAGAGTCGGGTATTAAAATGTTCACAGTATTCGTTTGAGATAAAAATTCACCATAATTGTGTACATCGATGTATGAAAAGTTGTTTTGCCATAAATTGTGAGTAAACTTAATAAAACGCGTTTGTTAAAATGAGTGGAACCTTAATCGGAAGAGGATATTACATTTGGCGAGTTAATTTCAAAATGTGAGTTGTCCAAAGAAGGAACTGCTTGCTTTTAATAGCAATCTTTGTCTGATTCTGAAGAAACGTGTTACGATATCATCATAACAGCTTACGACCACAATCAGAGGTCTTTCTTGGGCAGAATCGTCAGCCGACGCGGTGGTAGCCGAGATCTCGGCGGAACGACGTTCTGGCCGGGTGCTCCTTAACCGTCCGCCTTCCGCGCTCGCGCTAAAACCGGCACTTTTACGTGCCACTAACTCGCTCCTAATGCTTGGCGTGGGTAAACATTGACCCAGGCGACTGCGGGTCGGCGAGCGCCGCCGGCGCCTGGACCGCCGCGCCGCGCCGCCGCGCCGGGTCCTCGCGCGTCACTGCCTGCTGAGCGGCGGCGGCGGCCTGGCTAGGGTCCCTAGATACAGAGAGTGCTGAGCATTTAACCCTGGAGAGGTGGCGGTTGCTAGAGTTACGTTAGAGGTGGCGCGGGTCATTTCTGACCCCTTTAAACTATTTCTTTTATAAAATTATATTTAGCAAGAAATAAGTGCGAAATTAGTTATTTTAATAATAATCAATCATTTTAAGGTCGTATAAACATAATGCACTATTATAAACAAACATGCATTTGAGGAATTGATACAAATAAAACGGCAAAATTATAATTTATCTTTCATTTTATATAGTTATTCCATTTACATTTTTCTGAATATTTCAACGACAAAGGTATCAGAAAATTCAGTAAGTTTCAGTTTTCTAACATTGTCTCACATAAGTACAAACAATTTCTTGAAAATGATTCAAAGCCAATTAATACAACTTAGAAGAAGTACGAAATTTAAGGCGTTTATATTGGTTTCACAAATATTTATAGATAAATTATTACATATAAAATTTTGAAAAAATTTCAGACAAAAGGTAAAGAATGTGGTGAAAGGTATGTGAAATGTAAGGTTCTGACTCGCAAAATTAGGCAACTGCAGCTAAACAAAGATACGTGGGGTCACAAAAGACCCCGCGCCAGCTCTTCCGGGTTAATACCCTCTCACCCGATAGCCTCATCAAGCAGAGTTCAGAAGTTGAACAGATATGATAACAATTAGACATTATGGAAGTTTTCAAGAATATTAATATTGGTTTGAGATAGATTCATGGTTCTCAACACATCACAATACCACACATTTCCGATTCTCCCGACAACTCGATATAAAATGGCGGGATCGATGGAACAATGGAATGCGCTACTCTCTGTTTCTAGGGTCTCTAGGCCTTGGTCGACGCGACGGGAAGCGGCGGCGCGCGCAGCTCAACCGCAGACAGGCGCGAGCCCCAGCTGAACGCCGCGCCCCCGCACGCGCTCCCGCTCCCTGCCCCACCTGCCCCCTGGCACCCACCAGCGCTGCCGCGCGCCGGGGGCGGTCGGGGGGATGCAAATTCGGAGGAGCGGCTTATGTGTCCTATTGAATGATTAATTAGATCGTTTCCTGGTGCGTCATCTGATATGGTCGTTAGTCGCGTAAGTGTAGTACATGTTTTTATTCCGGAAGGTAGCAACGTTCCTCTCGGCTCATACGGAAAATCCGGCGCCGTCTTACACGTCACCTTGCGGGAGTTTCCCCTTTTAGATACAGTTCTCAGATTGGGACCGCCCCATCCTGCACAAGCTCTAAGCTCCCGACTGGCCTCCTGATATGAATAGTAGTGCAGTCAATGAAGTTGTGTGAGAGGAGACAAGGGCAGACGATGGGGAAGGAAAGATCGCACGCGGTCCGTGGCCAAATTGTTAAGGTTCTCAGGAATTCGCCTGATATTGATCGAAGGAAACATGGGAATCTACCGATCAGTATAGACTGCTCCTAGAATTTTCCTCCAGTCAACGGCTTCCCAAGCAATCTAGCTCGTGTTGAAAATACGTTACCGTCGGGATTGGAACTCTAAAACCTACCAAACATGAACATTCCGGGTGATCGACAATTTTGGGAGGGAAGTAATGCCAATCTCAATCATTGAGAAGTAATGCTCAATCTCCGCCCTAGAAGTAATGCTATAAGTAATGCTCAATCTACTCTAATGATGAAGATCAACAAAAGAAAGCATAATCAATAACCAATGTTTTGAGTATGAAGGCAAACAAATCACAATGAACACAAGGTTGAAGAAAAGCTGAAAGTGCATTTATTTCGTATGACCAGATACATAAATATTCTTGGTCAAAACTATAGAAACAACCTCTCTGAATTCTCTGACGCCTCAAATTCTTAGAATTACGTAACTCAATTAGTAGCCAGTCAATAGTACAGTTTAAATTGTTGGTATTTATCATTAGAATCATCTTGAGTTTATTCCAAGGAATATTTCAGGTTCTGAAGTAGTTATGCGCCTTTACTGACATTTATCTGATTTACCCGACAATTTCTGTTTCATAAAAATTTTAGCAGATATCAACACCAGTACCACAGTAAGTAACAATACCAATAAAAATCAAATCTTTAATTTTAGTGGTGATGTTGCTCAGAATTCTTTTTACGTAGTAAAGAAATCTAGCATTCCGACCGTGATTTGTCATAGAACTCTTAAATACATTTCTGATTCAAAAGGTAATGTCATATTTTTGACAGTTAAATCTACCATCTCTCTTTACGTACTTATTCTTCACGACGATTCAGCTGGGCCTCTTTTCGCACTTTTATGCACTCTTCACGATCCTCTCTCTCTCTCTCTCTCTCTCATAGATCTATTCCGGACCACTAATACGTCACCCTCATTATCCATTTCCCAACGGGATCCACTTCATCCTTTCCCCAGTGCCTCTTCGCTTTTCACATCCACCCTTGAATACATTTTGCTAACAATCTCCCACTCATCGAACTCTCTTTCACCAGCTCTCGTCCGCGCACTCGCCCCGCGCATCCACTCCATCGGTAAGCGCTCTACCCCTCTCGCGCCTCCCCTCTTAACCCACGGCGGCCGCTTCCCCGCTCGGCCACCCCCGCTCCGCAGCGACCGCTCTTCGCTGCTCCACCCCTCCCACGCCGCAGAGATCGTCATTCCCCGCTCTGCCCCTTTCACCCCCCCGCCGGTTCCTATCCTTGCTCCTCCCCGTCCACTCCCCTTCGATCGCTCTCCCCGATCGCTCTCCCCGGCATCGTACCTCCCACGCTGCAGAAATAGCTCTTCCCCACTCCGCCCCTCCCTCCCCTTGTTCCGCCTCCTCCCTCTCCTCAGCGACCACTCTCCACTCTTCCGCTCCGTCCCTCCACTGCGCAGAGATCGCCATTCCCCTCCCAGCCCCACCCCTCTCACTCCGCACAGATCACCCTTCTCCCCTCCACCCCTTCCTTCCAATGTCCGTCGCACCTTATGTTCCGCTTCATCCACTTCGCACTGATAGTGCTTCCCGCTTCTCACCTTTGCTCCCCCAGCGCTCGCCTTCATCCGCTCCCGACCCCTCCCGTCCTGTGGCGATATCTCTCTCCCGCCCCCTCCGTTAGCATTCGTATTCTTTCTTAGCAACACTCTCCTCCGCTCTACCTCTTCCGATCCCCTCAGCGATCGCTTTCTTCCGCTCTGTCTCCTCACCCCTACGTTCTCTTTAACCCACTCATTCTCCCCTCCGCAGCCATCCTACTCCGAGCCCCATCCCCCACTAACACTTCCTCCTACGCTCCCCCTCCATCAGCTATCGCTGTCCTTCTCTCTGGTTCCCTCCCTCATTACTGGACACTTTCTCCCGCACTCTCCGCATTCCATCAGCGATCGCTCTTCTTCGCTCCGGTCCCCTCCCTTCCTGCTTGCGCTCTTTCTCACCCTCTTTCCACTCATCAGCGACCACACTCCTTCTGTCTGGCTTCCCTTCCCCCGCTGGGTTCTTTCTCCATCCCTCCCGTCAGCGATCGCTCTCCTTCGCTCCGAACCCCTCCCACCCACGGCGCTCTTCCTCTCTCGCTTTCCCCCTCCCCCTTCCGAGTCCACAGTCGCTCGCGCCCGCAGAGCGACCGATGCCACTGCAGTGGCTGCGCGCACACTAACCGCCCGGTTTGCAGGTTTTTAACGGGTCTCGTTTCGGCGCCCTTCGGCGCGCCCGGCGTGCGTTCTGCCTCCTGATGAGGTCGTGAAAGCGGCCACTGACTCGTTTTTGCTACAAAAAGCTGCAAACAGCAGCCATTAGCTCGGCCGCGGCCGCGACCGCCCTCTCCCCCACCCCACCTCCCGCGCGCCGTCACTTCCCCGGCGCAGCGAGGGGAACAAGTCGGGAGGCCGCGGATTTTGACGATGTCTTGCAGCAATGGCCTTTACGCCAGTGCTGGAAGTTCAGGGGCGGGTCCTTTAGGTTTGTTAGAGTCGTGAAATCGTAACAACCACTTGGCTTTAAGACTTGGATCCTCTTCTTGGACGATTTCGATCGAGTTACTGTGGGGATACGTAAAAGATCACGACCCGTGTTCAACGAGTAAAGATCTCGTTTGTGATGTTGCTCGAGTGTTAGATTACATTAATCCAATGTAAAACGGGTGGCTTGGAATATACAGTGTTTTCTGAGAACATACAATGCTTTATTAAAGAACGTTTAGTGGTAGTTCATTGTTCACAGAAACGAAAACATATTTACTGAAAAAATTAAAATATTAAAGACTTCACATTTTTTGTAAATATAGACGTCGATACAATTATGCTAAATAACTATTAATTCCTAGAGAAACAACAAACTAGAAACTCTTTAAATACAACCAATAAAAAGATGAAAATAGAGAAGCAGCTCCAACATGCTCCACGAGGAACCTGACGGGCGGTCCCCGGAAGGCAACGTTTGCCCTGGCTGTCAGGGCTTTCCGGCCCAGGAAGCACCGTGGACCTACACTTGCAACGCTCGAGTAAGTCCTCTAACTCAGACGACTGCCTCTTCCCCTCGCTGCTTCCCGCATCCACCTGCCGCCCCTTTCTCTAGAATTCCCCCTCCCTCTCTCGCCACTCCACGCCTCTCCTCCGCCCCGCCCCCGCCATCGCAGTCACAGCGACCCCCCTCCTCCGCCCCGCCGCGCCGGTGGCTCTTTGGCCGTCGAAGCCAGCCGCAGCGTCACCCCCACCCCCCGCCCCGCCTGCGCAGCCGCCCGGGCCCTTGCGCCTCCCTGACCCCGTTAGCCGACTTCTGGGCGGCGCACCAACCGAGTTACCTCGTTACTGCCATTGCCCGCCCCCCGCCGCCGCCCCCGGCGCGCTCTCGAGCCGCCTCCGAACTCCAACACTCTCGCCCCCGCCCCGCCCCACCCCGCCCTTCCCCCACCCGCTCCCGCCGCATTCAGAGCGAGAAGAGTGTACAATGGCATCGAAAACACAAAGCGAATCCAACTAAGTTCTTTCACCTACGATACAGAAACTACGATATCACCCGAGCAAAACTGTCCCTGCAGTTCACCTAAAAAGAACGCTTTTATCAATACCTCTATTTATCTTGCTTTGGGCTCAACCTCGATTACAATCGGTTCACCTTTTATCTAAATAGCTACATTGACCGAGGAAAGAAAATTCAGGTCAATCGAAAATGACAAAAAGTGAAGTAATTGTTAAAAAGTTGGCTGCCATTACGAAGCGAAAAATAAGCGAAAATGAACAGAAGAAGAGGCAAGGGAGTGCTGGCAGAAGGAAAGCGCACATTTTTTAGCTTTGGTAATAAGAGGTGGCGAAGTGATAGCAAAAAAGTTAAGGTACTAAGTAAAAATCAATGAAGCGGAAGAAGCAGTTCGAAGAGAGCTTACATTCTGCTATCAGAATTTTATTTTCCTATTGTATCTGACATGACGAAGTAAAATTTCATTAATATTTTCATTTCTCATCTTAAAAAGTAAAAAATAATTACTTAATTTAACAATAATTCTTCAACGATATTTCTTCTCTTTTATAAAGCATAGATCTATGAAATAATTACCATCATTAGTAGGGTATCGTATAAATATTACTATTGATCAGAAACTTTATATTAAATTATATGTGTCAACAGAACAGGTACACTCGAGTAACACTGGTGAGCATCAAAACGTTCTCTGCAACTTCGTTAACACTGCATGATGCAGTTCTCGCCCCTTCTAGGGGAGGTGTTGAAACGTGAATGCATCGCTTTGAATACGGTGTACGTGTCCCCAGTCACTGCGTTTAGAGCAAACTGGCTGCACGAACACCTCCAAAACACTGCTGTTGCAAATCATCTGTATCTTTGATGATTATACGCAATGTGTCATTTTGAATCGCAACAGTAAATAAAAAACAAACAACGGATACCCACGTTTTGTTAACTTGTAATAAGTAATTAGTTTTATTTCAATTGTCAAAACAGGATGCAAAGATTAAAAACTATGGTCTTGGTTATTTACACATCTAAAATCTTTTTAATTGCCAAGACCTTTTTCGACATTGGATTTGAAATATCCTTGAAAATCGCTTAAAAATAATTATGTATAATAATAATGTATAATAAATAATTATGTATAATAATAATAATAATAATAAAGACATTTATTTATTTGTGTAATTATGATGAGTTTGTAATTATGAGGCATGTAATTTAAGGAAAAAATATAACTAAAAAGAAATTTTTAAAAATAAAATGGACTAGTAACATTTTTTTAAATGTAGCACATAATAATTCTTTTAAAAGTCCAATAATTTGTAGGCAGACTCAAAATAACATTATTTATTTTACAAATGTCCCAACGTTTCGAAGTTCAATTGCCTTCATCTTCAGGGTCTATTGAAACAATATAATAAAATATAATACAGAACATTGTGATCTAATGTAGATGATATTTGTTAACAAAATCTATTTTTACAAAAACAAATTTAAAATATAAAATACAAAATACAACTTACAAGAAATCTGCATCCATGAATTTGCGTATAAAACTTTAGTTTAAATAATTATGTTAGTTTCTTTCCTTATTGAAAACAATCGATTAAATATTTATTCAAAGCCACCTCAAATTGTAAATAATATGAAATTGATTTGCAGTTTCATGTAAATTTTTCAGAGTTCTAAATAAACATAAATATTTATAAAAACAAATGGTAGAATACTAAAAAATGCTATTGCAACAAGTGAATTTTGTTAGACAAATATGAAATAGTTCTTTTTATTTTTGAAAAATATTGATTAAGGGGTCATAAATTTTTGTAAAAGAATTCCGCTCTGTCATCGTATTTAACGTATGTTTCTGCAACTTAATATAAAGAGTTTCCTTAGTAAGTCGAGACAAATATTTCGAATCTCTATTCAAAATTGTAGGATTAAGAAAATCAAAGTTATGATCCTTATCTAATCTATGTTTAGTTAAAGAATTTTGTTTCTGTTCTATCTGCCTAATATTATATTTATGTTCTCGAATTCGTTCTTTTAATTTTCTACATGTTTGCCCAACATAACAACTATTACATTGTAAACATTTTATGGAGTAAACTACTCCTTTAGATTCCAATTTAGATATAGGATCTTTTATATGTTTTATGAATAAATTCTTGTTCAAAACTGAATTTCGTATTTTAATATTATATTGTTCCAAAAATTTTTGTTCAAGTTTATAACTGATTGATGGAATAAATGGTAAATTAATAAATTGACAATTTTGTGAAATGTTTGTAATAGACTGGGAATATGCCATTTTACTTAATTTAGCACAAATTAAACGTGTAATGTATTTTAAAGGATAACTATTCCTTAGTAATAATAAAACATTTTCTTCAATACTTCATCAAAAAAGATAGGACTCGTAATTTTTATAACTCTATGAACTAAATTGTTTATGATATATCGTTTAATTTGTGGTGAATGTGAAGAATGATAATTCAAAATAGTTCCTGCTGACGTAGGTTTGGTGTACCATTTTGTAATAATATTATTACCAGATCGTATCAAAGTAACATCTAAAAAGTTTATTTGATCTCCTTGTTCTATTTCTGCTGTAAATGAAATAGCAGGATGATATTCATTAAATTTATTTAAAACAGTTTGTGTAGAATCTTTATCTATGATCATAAGAATATCATCAACATATCGGGTATAATATTTATATTGTAATTTTGGTAATACATTAGTTTCTAATTCTCTTATTGACATTTCTGCTAAAAGTGCACTAATATTTCCTCCTATTGGAGTTCCTGTATTTTGTTTATAAATTTTGTTGTTAAATTTTAAATACATATTATTTAGTAATAATTTTATCGCTAATATTATTTGTTCATTAGGTAGGTCTAATTTTAAACTCGATTTATTTAAAATTTTTGTTAAAGATTTCAAAATAAGTTCATGAGGTATGCTTGGATACATTTGAATAATATCTAGAGATATTAACCTGTCATCTGCAGAAATATTAATGAGTTTTAGTTCTTGAACCACTTGTGTTGAGTTTTTTGCTATGAATTGATAATCTTTGGACATATGTGTCTTAATTATTGAATTTAGGAATTTCGAAAATAAATATTCTGGAGTATCTATACTAGAGACGACTGGACGAACAGGAAAACCATTTTTATGTGTTTTGACAAATCCATATGCTCGAGATATATTAGGGGTGGTTGGATATATATGATTATAAGTTTTTTGGTCTATAAATTTCTTGATTTTCCAACTTTTGATCATCATTATTTTATTATATTGTTTCAATAGACCCTGAAGATGAAGGCAATTGAACTTCGAAACGTTGGGACATTTGTAAAATAAAAATATGTTATTTTGAGTCTGCCTACAAATTATTGGACTTTTAAAAGAATTATTAACTTTAAAAAGGCAGTCTTTCACATATTTAATATCTCTCTTTACATAAAGAAATGTAGCACATACTTTAAGGATGTATCTAAATATAGTACAAACATAATATATACATTTCTGAATGTGGAAACGATAGTTGTGATGTGATGCGTATTGCGAAAAAATTGGTTAGATTTCTAAATTCCCAAATAATTTGGTGAGAGAATAATCTTTAAATTCAAGTGATTTCTTGTATTTCAGATATGTTTATATTCAGTATTGACAAAAGATTCATAGTTCTTGACGTTTACCTGGGTTGCATCATTACGTACAAAAAGTTTATTTGAATCCAAGAAAAGATTTGCAGCAGCGCAAATTCAAATCATAAATGCTGAATTTTCATCTGAATATTATAGCATTGAAATTATAAAGAATTGTTAGAATTCTTTCTAATTATTACTTCTTTCTTCGATGCAGAAATGTACCAGTAGTTGCAGACGTACTGATCGCGACTCTAATTAAATGAGCGCCAGATTTGAGTAAGCTGATTGGCAAGAGAACGCAGGCTCCTAATCTGCGCGCGTCGTCGCCGCGTCAAGAAAAGGCGGAGTTTGGGGGATGGGCTCTGGATGCGAGAGGGCGTGGAGGGGGGAAGGGAAGGTAGGGGAGGGGAGGGGAACGGCCATTCTTCGTAGGGCGGCGAGTGTCGAGTGCGCTGTTTCACGCGTGGCGGGCGTGCCAGCGCCGAAGACACAGCGCCGCCCCTCCCTTAAGGCGCCCCGCCCCCCTCCGCCCACGGCGTCTCGCGCGCCGCCTCCGCCTCGCCTCTGCCGCGCCCGCTGCGCTCCCTCAACGCTCTGAGACCTCTCTTCCCTCTCTCTGTTCTCTGCTGCGTTGCCCGCAGCGCTTCTCAACGCCCTGTGTCCTCTCTTGCTTCTCTCCGTTCTGTGCTGTGTTGCGTCATGGTTTCGTGTCTACTGCCATTCATCAAGGTTCGTGCCATAGGTTGGTGCTATTTGCGGCCATAAATATGCTCACCAGCAGTTTTACCCTTATTGTTATTCTCATATTCTCACTTTCGCACCACCTCTTCTTTGCCCTCGCCGGCACTGTTGCCGTTGTTGCTCACCATCTCTGTTGCTTAGCACTTCTCTATATTCTACGTTCGAGCTCCCTTCCCTCCGTTCTCTGCCAAATTGTTCCATGTTCCGCATCCACTGCCTTTCATCAACATTGCGGTTACAGTATACTATTTTCGGTCGCATCTATTCTCACAAGTGCTTTTATCCGTTCTCTTTCGCCAGTTATTATTCTCACTTTCGTGTCACCTCGGCTTCGCCTCCGCTAAGGCAATTCCACCAGGTTGTGTCGCGGTCGCAATCATTCTCACCAGGAGTTTCGCTCTTGTTATTCTTTCACATAACCTCTTCTTTGCCTCTTACAGCACGGTTACCGTCTTCTCTCATCGCTTCTGCAGTGTAGAGCTTATCGACATCTTTGTTCTTTTCTGTCGAGTTGTCTCCTAGTTCTGCATGTACTGAAATCAATCAAAGTTGTTGCTGATGCTTCTGGTGCAAATTTGCTAGTGAGATCTGTCTAATAAACGGTTTTATTGTTCTCTCTTCCCTCTTGTAATTATTACTTTCATTCTCTCCAAAATTGTTTTTCACACGACTCAGCCCCGCTTTTTCGAAGATACCACTGATGTATCATTCTTGCTTGCTGGTAGTGTGGTTAGTGTTGTCTCCACAAACTTTTTTTTTCTCGTTCTTCTTTTGTGTCTATGTCCGCCATCGCATGCCAGTTTCACCGACATCACCAAAGTCGTTGCACGCTTCACCGACACCTGATGGCAGGGCTGCATTGGTGCGACCGTCCCTTCCAATGATTCTTACTCCCTCTCTTCGCCCATCTTCTCTTCCCCTCTCAAATGTCGCCCATTATCTCCCAGCCTCACATCCGCCTTCTGGCTGCCGCATTCGCCAGGGCGCTGGTCTCCCCCCAACCCCCGTCGTCACAGGCACTATCAACGAATCCTCCTTTCTCGCGTCGTCCGCTCGCATACGGACAATGCCGTCGCCTGCGACGCGGTGTCGTAACAGCCCCCAACACCCCCGGCCCTCTCTGCCCGCGCCAGTGCTGGCACGCCGCGCCATGCCGCCGGCCCGGGGAGGGGTGGAAAGCTGCGGCGTCAGCTCCGCGTGACGCGGCGCCGGGGGACGGCTGCGCGGGGGGCGGAGGGGGCGGGGTGGAGGGGCGACGCGTGGCGGCGGGCCGTGACAGCAGGCGACGGGGGATGCCGGCGCAGGGAACGGGGGAGGGGGCGCCGCGTTTGCTCGCTCGCTGGCGCCGTGGAGCAGCGGAGGAGGAAGGCCTGGCGCCCGGGCGGGGGCGCGAGGGGCGGGAAGGGCGAGGCGTGTCAAGGGGTCGTGGTAATGGGAAACGTCGCGGAGAGACTGCTGATAAGAGAGGACATCCGCGGAGGCGGATCACGAAAGAGTTGGCTATTTCACGGGGACGGGGAGGTTGCCGGTTCGATGCTCCACGAGGAACGAATTTCCAAGAGCCGAGAAGTGGATGTAGTTTTAACCCGGGCTTTATTTTCGTATTTCGGGAAAAGGTAGTTTTCTGATCTCTATAACTGCACGAGCTTAGTTATTTTAATTCTTACTGCTTTCATTATTATCGTGTAGGTTTAGAAACTATTCTAATGAAGTACTTAATTATTTGCGTTGAAAAAATTGGGAGTCTGCGGTTAGCGAGAACATATTGTAAATAATTCCAAAATTGTAAAATCAATTCTACAAGTTAATTCACGTCAGTAAGCGATACTATACACTGAGAAATTAGCTTACAAGTAAGAATAAATAATGTTTTTTACCAAACTCATGAACCACAATATTTGAACCAGGAAGTTATTTTATTTGAGAAACCACATTGAAAATCATTATAGTAGATGTGTTAAACTTTTAAATCCGTATGGAAAAAATATTAAGCCAAATATGTCAATGCTTTTGAGACGTTTTGGAGGAGTGAAAACGTACTTGCTGATAAAAAAGAAGCGAGGAAGAATTTCCATAAGTGCTCTAAGGCTCATCTCCACTATTACAATTTTTTTTGCATAGGACAGAAATGAAAAAGAATATACGAGTATTTATGGGTATTTACAGATAATTTGGAGTGATAGTTCTAGAACGCTTTCAAATCTGAGTGTTCTCGAATTAAAGCCAGGGAATTTCTTGATTTGCGCCGATACATGCAGGGTTTGAATGAAAGAATTAGTAAAACTAATATAATTTGAGAAATTTAGCCATGACCCACATTAAAGTATCCTAAAATGTATCATACAAAATAAAAAACATCTTAAAGAATATTTTAAAATTAGTTTCTTAATAATTCGACCTACATCTGGAAGACTTGAATACTCCATTAGTAGAGATGAGTACATTGCGTGTATTGCACATAACTACATATGCTTTCGGTTCATCAGGTAATGCATCCCTCCCAGTCACATCCCACCAGTGAAGGTAGTGCAGAGAGTAACATCTGAAACGGACGAGAATCCGCCGCGGCAGGAAATTTCACATGCGACCGGAGAGGCGCGTATCACAGAGCGCGAGGCGATGGGGCGGCGACAAAGAGCGATTCCGCAGCAACGCGGGGTGGACGACGGCGCTGGACGGCGAGCGGACGGCGCTGGACGACGCCTCTGCCCGCCGCCCCACGACGCCGCGCGGCTAATCCAAACCGTAACGCAGTTACGCTCCGATACCGCGGCTGCCGTGAGCCGCGCGGCACATTTGCATAACTGAATAATGCAGCGGGTCCAGCGCCGGCGGCGCGTCGACACAGCGCGTACCTGGCGCGTCCCCGGACGGGCGGGGGTGGGGGGGAGGGGGAGGGAGGGGAGGGGAGCGGTCGGCGGCGCCGGCCGTCGCCGCTCGCAGCCCGTCGGGGCCGGACCGCGCCCCGCCCCCGCGCTCAAAATCACTGCCCGATATTGCTTGCGGCCCGACGACGACGTGGTTCTGTGTCAGCCGCATGCAGCCAGCGCCCCGCTTTCCTCTACTGCCTTTCGCCGTCAGCGCAGCGCCTCTTGCGGCGCTGCTGCGCAAACACAACCGCCACCGCCGCCGCCGCTCGAAGCCACCTGCGCAATTATCGCGACCACGACCGCGGGGCACCGACTTCCCCGCTACGCGGAACACGCGAAACAGATTTCGCAGGAGTTCGATGCGCCTGTGAAAGGGATTCCCCCTTCATGACATTGATTAAGCGTAATTGGATTAAACTGTCGCGAGCGGTTTGAAAGTACTCGGGGCACGCGCGCGGGGCGAGAAAGGCGCGAGGGGGGGGGGAAGCGGTGAAAAACGTGAAAATCCAATAATTAAATGATTATAGACGCTTTTGGATATCGGAGACTGCAAGGTTTCGGATTCTCTCTCTTTTTTAAAGCGCTGGACGCTCGTAGTCGCAAGTGTGGGCGGATCCACCTGTTCCCCGTGATTTACCCCGTTTGAAGCACAACGACCCGCGTGGCCCGCCAGGCTCAGGTGTAATGCGGCGCTGCGTGCTCCACAGAAGAACGGGCGCAGGATAATTGGTCCCAACGACAGACAACTTCGCGTAAATGCGATGAATATGCAAATGAAAATCAGATACGCCAGGGGAGAAGAGACTTTAATGGGGATTATAATTCCAACATCAAAGAGTTAGCGGCAATTTCGCTGAATGTTCCAGCGTTCGCGGCTGTCATTCGGGGAGAATGATTACGAGGGAGCGCCGCGTTTAAAAGGCGCGTTGGCTAAATGCTAAAAATTGGATTTTGATTTTAAATTTTGCGGAAACAAAAAAGCCTGTCAAGTTAATACAGCAACATACATTGATGAGTTGAATGATATTATAAACAATTTATATGCACCTCAGATGAAAAAAACTCGACAAAATTGACTAAAAATATAAAACGATAGGTGATAATACACAAAAAATTAAGTAATTATTTTAAAATTGAAACAAATTTTACCAAAAATTCGAATGGGGAAAGTGGTAAGTACGGTACGATAACGTGCGCTTCATTCTTCTCCAGCATTAAAGAGAAAATAACAAGAACGACAACATGCCGTCTTTTTGATATTTTGTGTCAAAGAGTGTGCTCAATAAATATTATTTAACTTTAATGTACGAGCAGTTTTTTCATTAAATGACACTGATGAGAACTTCTCTAGCAGGGGAAAACCACAAATTTGCTGTCACAAACATTTGCACATCAATCAGTCACTGTTTGGTCATTACTTTTCATCTTTTGGTAAACGCATTGGAATATTGTACACCATTCTGGGGCAGCAGTGCGTCAACAATTGAAAACTTTATTTCCACACAGTACGCCATATAGCTTTATATTTTTACCCAGTGTTTTACTCCACTAATTTGCATTAATAATTTCGGTATATTATGAAATTAAATTTTGTCAGACAGCTATAAAAGAATTATACTACCTTTGAGAATACCTGATGAATGCGTGTGGGGGGAGAGGTCTCGAAATTAGTCCGAACCCTTTCCAGGGGCCGTTTCTTTTTTACGACCTCTGCCGAAGTGTCCCAGTTTCTCACACTCTTTCTTCCAGTATTTGGTGTTCCATAGGGAAGGTCGACTCAATGAATTCCCCAAAGCAACGACAATTTTTGTGAGGATCATCTAACGTTTTTTCACAATAAATGTGTCACAAGATACTTAGTAAACAATACAATTATTGAAATTATTTGTTATTATTGAAGTTATATGTTCGTTATTTGAAGATTTTACTCAACACGCATTTTTATGAACATTTACTTCTGAATAGTAATTAACTTTTACTAACGCATGTATTAGCACATGAACAAGATAAAAGATGCATGTAGTAATAATTTACCAAACTCTCAAACGGAACATTCTGTAAACCAATGAACCTGACGTGCCTACAACCCAGTATCTGTATCGCATCTGACTATGAAAAGAATTTCCATCTACTAAGAGCGTGATTTGAGACCACCATCATTGTACGCAAATGTTTCTGAAGTAAGTGTGTTTCCGATTATAGCATCCATTATAGAATGTTATAAGTGTTGAGAATACGAACAACCTTAGCTGCTTCTAAAAGGTGTATGCTTTAAGACTATTGTGAAGTGTCTGAGCGCAGAGGTTAAGTCGTCGCAGGTAACTTTGCTCCTCGACTCTGTCGGTGGCGTCGCGACGGGTGCAGCGCGGCGCGGCGCGGCGCGGGGCAGCAAGGCGCGGCGCAGCGCGCCGCAGTTCGCACAGACGTGATAATTAAAGAGAGTTAATTAAGAGCTCGCGCAAAACTAACCCGGCCTTGCTGGCGGGTCGGCGGGGGCGGCGGCTCGCGCAGGTTATATTTCCGACGGAACGAGCAGGGGAACAGCCGGCCCGGGCTCCCCGGCCCAGCGGAGCGGGCCCTTCTGTACTCCGCGGCCCCCGCGCTGGGACCTGTCGTTGGCAGCGCCCGGTACGCTGTTCCCGAACTGTGGAATGCGAGTGCTTCTACTTGAAGCAGTGGGCAGGTCTCAGGTGGAAACGAAAGCGAAAGAAAGAAAGTTTGTAAACTTGCTCAAGAACTGGAGCTTTTGAAAGAAAATAAAGGTCTGATGTACTAGGTAAAGATATTGGTGGGTTCGATTCTAACGATAATACTCTTCAAAGTAAGATAAATGTATATTGAAGCGTATTTTATTTTTCTACGTATGTAGTTTCTGTATTGAGTTTGAAGATATTGTAATTATTTTTTAATTGCAGGAGTTTTGATTTGAGTATTGTTAAATATTATTTGCAATTGAATAAGTCAGATAAATTTTACAATTATTTCATGACTCGTAATAAAAATGTTCAGTATTGATAATATTGCCATTCAAAAAGCTTTTATGCTCATAATATGTTCAGATTTGCTTCCAAAGGAAAATTCACCGATTCGGTATATGTAAATCATTTTCAGTACAGCCACGTTTCATTCATTTTTATTGAAACATTGTTATCATCTGAAAGTTCGATATTAAGTTCTTGTACGAAATTAAAAATGAAATTTCCCATTTATTATCTTTAATGCTTTCATCAAAATGTTACCCTGATTATTTTCTAAGAATTCTCCACGTGTCATGACATTCTCTGTAAATAACTGGCGAACCAGCTAATACCAAAAGGAGCACATAAAAAGTACACGACATATTTATTTCGTCCACTATAGAAGTCAGAAATATTGCTCACTAAATGAAGAAAATACCACCATCAATTTCAAGAGAAGAAATGAACGAACACCTTTTAATACTTCTCTCTCTCTCTCGGACGCGAAAAGCCAATTACCCAAGACGTACCCCGTTAATGCCGGGGCCCGCCAGCCAGAGGCATTGGAGGCTCGGAGAGCGTGGTATTGAGCGAAGGGGCGACGCTCTTCTGAGCCCCAGTCTTAAAACGTAATTTAAAAAAAAAAATTCGCGGAAGGTGCCTGGGTAACCTCTTTGTCGCCGGTCTTTGCTATTCCGGGCGCCTGCGGCGCTTATGAGGCTTAGCGGGCGGGCGGGAGGCCCCGTTGAGCCCGCGCGCATGCCGGGGCATGCTCCGGGCGCGTGCCCTATCGGAGAGGCGGCAGGCGCCGCGCGGCGCGGCGCGGCGTGCCGCCCGCCGCGGGAATCGACTTCGCCAATCGAACTCGTTTCCTCCTCACGAGCGCTACCTGTGGAGAAGTTGCCGCGCGGAAAGCGGAAGGTGAGCCGTAAATACGCCGGCGAACCTTTTGTTCGAAGGAGGAATGCAAATAGGGCGGGTGCAAGAGGGTGTGAGAAGAGCGGATGTGGATGACACGTTAATGACAATGAACCGCTGAATGAAAACTACGTTTCAGATGGTTAAGCAGATGTAACGTAAAAAATTCAACAATAAATATAATTAAATGTCAGAAAACATCTTTAAATTGTGCATGTTTTTGCCTGAAGTCTTCCTTTGTGAATTAGTATTTCATTTTACTTTTTAATAAAGCAACCAGTGATTTCAAGAATTCCCCACGCAAGTTTGAGAAGAACGAATGGGGTAGGAACAATTACACACTTAACAGTTCTTCGTTGACATGAGAAACGTTGCAACCAGTAATGTGCTGAGAGGATATTAAAGGATTTTGAAGTCAATATACTCCATTTAGAGTTAATTCATGTTCCTTAACTTCATACAATTTAGATTTATTTTTAAATTAAAGACATGTTGTTCATTTATTTATTTCAATTATTTAGACATTGAAGTTAAATCAAAATACAAATTTTATTGGTTGGAGTTTGTCATTTCATGATATCCTTGAATTGAGAAGTCCATACGGCGGAGGATGTCTATTTCTCATTTTATAATAGGTAGCTATTTTATATCAATCCCAGTCAGGTATAGGGAATTTGCTTAAGGTGTTAAACATCAGTGAGTAGCTGAATCCAGTTGAAATAGATATGATAGAGAGCCTGGTTTGGAAGGTGGTTTCCGAGATTTCGCTGATCACTTTGATGCCAATGTTACAGACACTCGTTTACAGCGAAACATGGACCTTTCTCTCCTATCCTGGTCCCATTCCCAGTAATTGACGGATATCTCATTCTCAAACAGCCGTTACGAAAACCAGAATACAAAAATATATACAACAATTTCTAACAATCATAGGAAATACGCGCTGTCCAGTCGGTTCTGATTTTAAAAGAGAGTAACCATAAACAACACAGATATTTAAGCCACGAGAAACGCACACTATTTTTTTTCCTATTTTTAATACAATTCTCTGCCATTCAATTTTTTCCTTGGAATACATTTTGGAAACTGAATCTCATAGTAATTTTATGTTTCAACTCCCCTTCAGAATCTACCAAAATTATCCATCTGTTACGAGATTCTCTACTTAAAAATAATTTAATTCGAAAATATGCCAAAATCATTTTTTAATAATATTATGGTAATATATGTTTAACTCAAATTCTTGGTGATATGCTTAAATCAAATTTGTTGAAATATTTAAATCATTATTCCCTTAATATAAGGATAAAATATGCTTAATATTGTTGATATGTTTAATGAAATTTTTGGTAATGTGATAAAATCAATCCTTGTTTATGTAAAAACACGTTATGCATTATTCAATTTTTTGATGATGTAACTGAGGTCACTAACGACCATTAGTTGAAAAGCGACCTAAAATAAATACATTAAAAATATGACACGGGTGTATGTGCTGTACTATCCTATTTAAACCACAAAACAAATGTTAGAATTTTTACTGTTAGTTGTCACACGTTTGCCAACAAGAGTTCTCAGCAAAGAACGCGGTCACAATATTACTCTTCCAAAGTGCCGCGCGCATTGTGGTGCATGGCCTGTGTGTCGTCTCCGATGTGTACAGAACCTTCCAAAAAACCGCGCAACTCGATTTGTTCAATGTAATCTAGTAAAAACGTGGCGCAGGAGTGTAATTTCGAGGGACGCCGTAAAAAAGCAGCTTAGCGGCCGCAATTTATGTGCGAGGGAGTGGCGGAGCCCCTGGGCGAGGCCACCCGCTGCTCACGGGAGGCGCGTTAATTCAAACGAAGAAATACCGCTTCGCTGCGCACGACGGGGCGGCGCGGGCGGGAATAAGTCGGGATTACCTGAGAAAAACAATAAGGCTTCGTATGTAGTTCACTGCTATGGTTATTTTGTGAAACTGTGAATAAATTCAAATGTAGGTCAAAATGAATTAATAAATTGAATGTATTACTTTCTTAGCTGTATGTGTATCACATCGCTATTTTCTTTATTTGTAAATAATTATTGTTTTATTATTGAAGAAGTTCTTTTATTATTATTATTAATATTAATATTTTCGTTGTTGTTGTTTGGAGTGAATTAGAGTGAAACGAATGTGCGAAAGAAACATGTGAGGAAGCATAGTGTACGGTAAAGAAATTAAATAGATTTGCCCTGTGAAATTATAATACACATGCAAAACATATGTCGATGTAAACATTATGAATGAAACATTAGGTTTACTACCATTTTAATAGCACCAGTACTTAATTGCAGGATTTACAATTAATCTTAAAACATATTGATTACATCATATTTATTAATAATTTTAGACAATTACAGCCACATAAGACTGAAATAAAAACAATTTTGGGGTTTGAGTGGCTTTTGATTGTGGTCCTTTTGCAAAGAAATTTTAACAAAGCACGTTTAAAAATTGTTTAACATATCGGGATTTCCAGAAAGTTGTTCTGCAAAGACATGAAAAAATTAGAAACAATCTAATGATAAAGATATCATCCCGGAGAATATTGTGATTACGATACTATGATAAGGGGTTCAAAGACAAATAATATAATTTTAGTGTATTTGTGTTATTTATTGTAGTTTATATTTTTTCGTATTATTCCAAGCTTTATTATAAAACTCACCAAAGTTTTGTATTTTATTTTGTCTTAAAATGAAAGCTTTGAATTGTTTTTTTTTTCATGTTGTGACCGACAGATATGGCAGTTTCCATGAAATTTCAGATGTTTTGCACGATTACATTACTGACAGCAACAATGTACTATTCGCAGAACAGATGTGGTTGTTCGCCGAGTACAAAATGAGGTTATTTGTTCTTCCAATCCTAAAAATAAATTCAAATTGGGCAGTCACAATGACCGCATTACGGTGTTCGCATGAATCATAACACAACGGTAGGTTGACAACAGAGATTGAATGAGGATACCCCGAAAAGATTATGAATTTCTTCCAAACATTGTAACGTCTGGAATAATTAACGTCTGAAATGAGTTTTAATAAATAATATGCAGAAAATAACAATTAGCAATAAGCTGGACGGAAATGAGTTCAGTGCGATATGTATTTATATTCTTAAAATTCTGTAAATTCCGACCTCTCATTTAATAACTTTGAACACGCTTTATGATTGTGACATAATTTTAAAAAAATTCCAGGTTTTCTATTTTGTCAGTGCTGATTCTGTCTGCCGAATCAAGTAATTACAAGAAATATTAGCAGACTCATTTCCGTAATATTTCCTGAAACGAATTTCAAATGATTTCAATTCTGTGCGAAAAAGCTTGCGAAAAAGTGACTACAATTTCCTCCTCAGAATTGGATCGTTGTAAAGTATACGAAAGCAACTCTTCCGACCGGAGATTCACGAAGCAAGACGCAGCATCTCTTTTTATTTTGCAGGGGTTGGCATGAGGGAAACAACAGACTGCACTGCGCATTACTTTCAACGATTTCCTGGAAAAAGAGAGAAAAGACGCTGTGCGCTTTATTCTGTTATCGGCCGCACTTACAAGAAAGTGCACTGCGTTGGCTATAAGAATGTAGAGTTCGCATGTGTTAGCAGCAAGGTAAGCTGAATAAACAATGCCCGTTAGTCTTTCTTAAAGCGCAATATTCCAGGCAGGTACAACGTAATATGTTCATAAAAGCTCCCATTCAAATCGTTCGTCGCTAAAATTGCTTTCAATCTGCTTTAGTGAAGGAAAGACATTTTTTCTCTGCTGTGTTTACAAAATTCCTAACGATCAATACATTATTCAAGATTGCTCACTGAAATGAAATTATATTACAATATTGAACTAGACAATGTGCCATTTTCAAGCGATTGCTCTCTGACTCTTTCAAAGCCCTTTGAAAGACATTCCATTTTCTGCGAAAGGGAAATCGTTTCTTCGGAATTTCCTCTTTTTACTTTAAATTATATTTTCAGCGACTTTTACGTTTCCATTTCTAGTGAATGCAGCCTGCGAAATTCCATCAGGTTTCGAGGAACAGCCGAAGACTTTGCGTTTATATCAGAGTCAGCTGTATTTACCTAAACAAAGCACTCTGGCGAAACCTTTCTTCCGTCTTCCATGCCACCAATAAAAGTTTTTTTCTGGAAATTTTGTTTCCTGTAGCCGTGCTGTTTCACAAATAACGTTGGATTCTGCTTCCTTTTCACATTTCCCAAGAGTTTCATTACAAATTTAATATCTTAAATGAAGCGAAAAACGTACAAGCTACAAAAACTCGTGCTTATGACTGTTTCAAAATGGATGAACTACACTAATAAGATTAAATACATTAATTAAAATTGTAATATTCAAAATGTAATTTGGAGTAATTAATTTTGATTTTATTGTTTTATACATGTTCACCGATGCGTAATTTGCCTGTTTGACATTTACTTTTTGTATGACCAATGCGAATTTTTACTTGCAAAATACATTTTTTACAAAATTACAATTCTTTAACAAACATCTAAGAAGTTGCATAAGCAAATTTAAAATATTTAGTTTGAAGAATGGGAATTGAAAATATTACCACTCTCTTGGTGGTGTTGATCAAAAGCAAAAACTTGCCCGATTTCGTGAGATTCGAATTTCACAGCGACAATCGACCCACGCACCATCAGACATTTCTTTCCGGAAAGACGTTTTCCGAAGTGTCTCTCCCAAATCGTTGCGAGCACTTTTCCGCATTCCTACGCCGTCGACCGGGCAGGCCTGCGGGGACGGGGGCGGGGAGGCAGCGGCGCGCGTCATTACCTTGGTGTTTGCGCACGGCGGGGGCGGCGGCGGCAGCGGAGGCGGCAGCGGAGGCGCGGGCGCCAAGTAATTGCAGCGTGGTTGGGGCGGGGGGAGCTGTTACTCGGCGCTACCTCACCGCCGCACCGTAGCTCCATTCTCACAGCAGCGGAGGCGGCGGCGGCGGAGGCTGAGGCGGAGGCGGCGGAGGCGGAGGTGGAGGTGGAGGTGGAGGTAGCGGCGGCGGCGGCGGAGGTGGCGGCGGCGGCAGAGGCGGCGGACGCGGCGGCGGTGGAGGCGGACGCGGCGGAGGCGATGGCGGTGAGGCTCGCAGATACGCGCAATTGGCTGCGTTTAAGCATGCGGCGAGCGCACGCGATAGCGGTGCTAATCACCCTCCTGTAAACAGCGCGCACCTCGCGGCGAAGGAGTCGGCGCTCAGCCGGTCCCGTGGGCTCGGCGCCTTTGGTATGCCTGGCCTCTTACAGCGCCGTCTTCGCCCGCGCCGCCCCTCCCTCCCCCGGCACACGCTCGCGCCGCGCGGATGCTCCCGGCGCTCTTGCGCAGCGCTTACGCCCACGCGGCCTCCGTTTGCCTCTAGTGCGCCGTCTAGCGACTGATGCGGCTGTTCTGCCTTACGGCGTGTTTGCATACAGTACAACGCCCCGAAAACAACCCGGCCAGCCTCACGGAACATGGAATCCAGAAGTAGAATTGAGTTCATTTTCCTATGTCGGGTCGTTTTGATAAGAAATCTCATTAAAAAAATATACATTAAATGAGCGAGTAAGCAGCATTGTGCTTTTTAATGACTTACCAAGCATGGTTTAACCGTAGTCAACAGGAGGAAAATAGGTAATAAAACTTATAATGACATAATTGTGTTATACGGTAATACCTTTTCTCAACTTTGGAAATTTACTTACATTCACTTGTTTACCATAAATCATTTGAATTCATCAAAATTAATTTACGAACATCCATGATTTCTTTTTATAGAAACAATCGCAGTTTCTTCGACCAAGTTATTGCCATGAGCAATCTCATTTATTAAAAGACTTTTTCTGATATCAAAGCGGTTGAGTAAGGAAAATAACATGGGAAAATTTAAATCTATAACATACTCAGAATGATGCAGCAAGCAAACATTTTCATGTAACCCTTTAGGATTGTCACACCGCTTTATTATAAGGCGAAATGCTGTACGATAGTGAGATACTATTTCTCTATACGGTATTAAAGAGACTAAAATATGATTTTATGAAAAACATTTAATATTTCAACTGAGCACTGTGAATGAATATCTCATACATGTATATCAGAGCGGAGGGACTTTTGCTGACTACATCAATTTGCCAAGCACATGATTTCGCATATACTAACCAATAAAATATTTACTGTTACGTAACTGCACATTCAAACGGATAATTTTGAGAATCACCGCAAAGCCAATTTTGACATCAAATTTCGCGTTCGCCAAGACATTGAGCGAACGTCACGTTTTAGCTCAAAATACCCAGAAAATCTGGCAGAGCACTGTAGCCAGCGCCGTTGTGACGTATCAGCCTCTGACATTAATGCCACGGCCGCTGCTACATCTATGGTGTCGCCATTTAACGGTGTCGCATAGCCCGCTTCCATTCTTGACGTCAGAGTGACACTACTTGCAATCGCCACACCTGGCTCTATCCGTGACTCCACATTTATGCCTGTCACGTTCTCTCTTGCCATCGCAGCCTTTATTGCCGAGATTCTGGAACGTCTTCCAGGCGCCTTCACGCCACCAGTATTACTAAGGAAGTTTTCCGAAATCCCTACCCCTTGCTAACATTAGTTGAATAAAGAATAAAGTGTAGCAACGAGTGCTGTTAACAAATTATGTTAGCAAGGAATATTCGCTCCAAAGAAATATAAACTATTTGGATCGAAAAACGAGTTATATATTTAATTTAACAGTCCTCTCGTCGTACGAACCAAAGCCAGATTCATCTCGCTTCTAGCGAAAGGAGGGATCAAGAAAACGTGCGCGAATTGCGTACGCGCATCATTGCTATTTTTTCAACAACAGCATTTCATGGCCCTTTCATCCGAATTTACCAACTGAAATTCTTCAGCTCCATTCTCATTGCCTCGGCAAAGAAGGCTGCGTTGGCTGTGGAGTCATATGGAGGTGGAAGAGGCCCCTTTCGCCTCCATATAACTCCACAGCCAACGCAGCTGTCATTGCCGAGAGTCCACTTTCGCCTTTCCAGTGCCTTCATGCCACCCCTACCATTCCGCTATTATTTCCAAAACACCAAGCCACTCCAGCTCCATCGACATCAGCAATTTGATCTCCCACTCCCATCGCCAGCGTCTCCGTTTGACTTCATTTGACCTACGCCACCTTCATTCCATAATTTCCGCCTTCACGCTACCTCTACGTACACCGCTATTATTTCCACAATACCATGCCACGCCAGCTACATCGACATCACCAATTTGATGCCCCATACCCATCGTCAACGTCTCTTCCACTTGCCTACAGAAACAACGCAGTCTTCATACCATCACTTACGACTTCACGCTACCAGTACCAACACCGTTGTTATTTCCACAACACCACGCCACGCCAGCTACATCGACATCACCAATTTGATGCCCCATTCCCATCGCCAACGTCTCCCCTACCTCCACCTGGGCGCGCCGCCTCCGCGCTCGCACGCCCGGATTCAATCCTTCAAGGAGGCGGCCGGGCGACGTCTCGGCGGCGCGGCGGGCGAGCGAGGGCTGGCGGGACGTTTTACTCCAGCTATAAACCCGCGGCGCGCGCTGCCGCGAGGCGGCTGCCGCTGCGGCGGCGGCGGCGGCCCGGCCGGCGGCGGCGGCGGCGGCGGCGGCGGCGGCGGCGGCGGCGGCGGCGGCGGCGGCGGCGGCGGCGGCGGCGAGGGCCCGTGCTGCGGGAGGGATTTGCGGTGGCGGCTGCGGCGCGCCGCCGCCCCGCCCCGCCCCTCCCCGCCGCGTCCCGCCACGCCCCGCCCAGCGCCACGCCTCGCTCGCCGCAGGTCACCTGCGCCCGCGCTGTCGATCTCGCGGCCGCCAAGAGGTTGGACGGCCGTTATGCTTCAGTCCCAACGACCGGATAATAAGGGTTAATCAATGCTTATCTGAAGTTGACTGGCTCAGAGAGTATTATTTGGTGGAAATGTAAAGTTTGACAATTCGTTCAACTACTAAGTTTAGCAAATTTATACATGGAGAATTTCGTATACATCGACATATTGTTGTGCACACTTAAGTAGTTTTTGGTTAACAAAAAAAAAGTAAAACTCTTACATATGTAATACAAAAATAAAAGCCTTTTCATGTACTTTTGAGCATAGCTGTTTAATAATTCTCAACCTACAATTGAAGGTTCGGTTCTTATTACCAGCCGTTTTGAATATTTGTTCCTTTAAGTAAAACATTGAAATTAATATGTTGGAAATAAAATATTTCTTTTGTTACTACCGCCGAAAGAATGAAATAAACAAACATTTTATTAACATATTTGAAAAACGCTGCATGGAATAGTTGCCAGTTTTGTGACAGTTCACGTGCAAAAATTATTTTATAATTCAGGTTTTTAAATTCCTTTTTCAATGTAGGTTTCCTTTTTTTAAGATAGTTTAATTTTTTCCAACTGCTGATCTTGTGTTGAAATCAGTTCAACTAAATAAAATAAGTAAGCAATAAGTGATTATTCATATTTTAAGAGGTAGGAGGTACGTTCTGTAGTCAGCGCAAAGAAAAAACGCACTTGAATTATAAACAATTAGTGATCTTTTCCTTTTTGTATCATCCACGATTATTAGATTCCGGATTAGGAAGGGCGCGACAGCCATTTCTCCTTTCCTTACTTTCGTCAACTTGTTCCACGTCACCCAGCAAGGGTCTCGGGCCGTCCGTGAAAATTAGCAAATAACGACGAGCGCACTGAGAGTACTGGAGCGCATGAAAAGCTCAGGCGGCGCTCTCACCATCTCGAGGGCAGAGATGCGGGGCGGGGGCACTCGCACCATCCATCCTAGTGGCGCGTTATCGGTAATGAACTCGTAATGCCAGACAAGTGCCCCCCGGCGACGGCACGGCTGCCGTTGGATGGCTTCGCGATGAAAACACCCGATGACGCTTGCTGTGCAAGCCGTCCGATTGATCAATAACACCCTCTCCGCGCACCCTACGGATCGGCACCGGGGCGCGCCGCCGCCCGCCGCCCGCCGCCCGCCGCCCGCCGCCCGCCGCCCGCCGCCCGCCGCCCGCCGCCCGCCGCCCGCCGCCCGCCGCCCGCCGCCCGCCGCCCGCCGCCGCCCGCCGCCCGCCGCCCGCCGCCACCCGCCGCCCGCCAGCCTGTCCACGCGCTACCGGCCATTGACGCTCATTTAATTGAGAGCACCTCGGCACGCCTCGTTACCCGCCCCCTCCGTCCCCGAGGCCCCATTAAAGTACTCACCGCGATGAAATAAGCGGGGAGAGGCGTTTGTGTGTGGGGGGAGGGAGATCGCTGTCGATTAGTTTGTGCAAAATGGCCGCGTCAAAGACACCAATCACAGTTGGATGGTTTCCGGGAAGGGCGTGTAGCTGCGGTGACACCGATCGGCTGGAGAGCGCCAGCACTCGCGAATTGGCCGTGTGGCAGCCGGCAGCGCCTGGCGGCGATGGCCCCAGCGCACAGTCAATGGGAGCCACTCGCGGCGCGGGGTTGGGCCCGGGTCGCGCGCCCGAGAGGCGTGGGGGCGGTCGCGGGCGAGTGCACACACGGCGGGTGGGCGGCGGGCACGTGCGTCGGGCGATGAGAGAGAGAGGGAGGGAGAGAGAGAGAGAGAGAGAGAGAGAGAGAGAGAGAGAGAGTGCGCAAGACAGAGTTTAACAACCGGAAGGAAGGATAAAATTTTCACGTTCATACACCAGCAACAACGAATTCCTGCAGAGCACCTACGGACGTGCAGATTTTGCCTGAAATTATATTCCCCGCACGAGACCAGGAATATTAATGTGTAGGTGAGTTTTACAAATTGTGTTGTGAAACTGTGACCTACATTCTATCATTGCAATCAAATACTAGGTATGTATTACATTTTGATGAAACCTTTCTAATGAAAATAAGAACAAAGGACACGGAAAATTTTCCTATACATTATCATAAAATATTTACAAAATATTAATTTTATCTGAGATAAATTATAGGGCACTTCAGAGAAAGAATGAAGAGCTGAAAGGAAATTTAACCTGGAATTTATTGATTTATTTAACCAAAAGAAATTGAAAGATATTTGATACATATAAGTTTTTACTCAGGATGTAATGCATTTTTAAATGTTACAAGCGTACATCTATCTTCCTGAAAATATTCAAAGGTCAGTGCTATTCAATCTTCTTCAGTTTTGAAGACAAGATAAATATCGAATTATGAACTTATCAAGATAAATCCTTCCGCAACTGATGTACTAAGAATAATGATTTCCGAAAGCATCTTCCCCTCATCACTTATCTATTCTTGTAGCGCTCCCCCCTCCACTAGGCGCGAGTGTCCTGCGGCAGGCGGAGGCCACGCGGGGGCGGCGGCGGGGACGGCGGGCGGCGGCGGCGGGCGGCACGAGGGCCCTCAGGCGCGCCACGTAACGAGTTCGAGAGGTCGTATCGACCGCGCACGCGGAGCACAGACTCCCAACGATGCCTCCGCTCCCACCCGTGCCCGCCGCCCGCGGAGGGGGCGGCTAATGAAGGAGTGTTCCTGAGATCCGTCGCTTCCACCTTCCCCCCCCCCCCCGGGGCGCGAGTCGCGCGTATCGACGACGTCCCGCGTCTCACAAAGGCGCCCGATATTTCGGGGTATTAGTGCCCTTGTGAGCAGCCTTGGCGAATCCATTTAATTCCTCCGCTACGGGGCTCCCCGCCTCTCTCGCCCGGCGCGGCGCGGCGCGACGTGGCGCGGCGGCGCGGGGAGCGGAGCGCGCACACTTTCTTATTACCCGCCTTCCGCGCAGGCCATCAAAAGCGCGCCCAATCGCTATAAAGCGCGCTAAACCGATTTCGATGTCGCACCGCAATTCATCCGCCGGATCTTTACAGCTGACGTCATAAAGTTATGTAGCCGCGGGAGCAGGCGGCGGCGGCGGCGGCGGCCGTTCCTCCCAGCCTCCTGCCGCCGCCGCCGCGCCGCGCGCCGCCGCCTGCCCGGGCGCGCCGCCCGCCGCAGCCGCCGCCGCCGTGATGGATGTTCGCGGAGCGGCCGCCGGAGCGCGCGTCGATCGATGCCGCCCCTGGCGTCCCCCGTCGCACGCCCGCTGCGGCCCCCGCCGCGTCCCCGACGCCGCCTCCCGCCCGCCCCGTCCCGCGCTGCGCCACCTTCCGCCGCTGCGGGTGGCCGGCGGCGCGGGCGGGCGGGCGGGGAGCGGGGCGTGGCGCGGCGTGGCGGGCGACACTTCAAAGCTGAGCGTGAAAACGACGCGGGAAACGAGCCCGGCCGGAGGAAGCCTATTCTCGACGACGCTTCCCCTCGGAAAGGTGGTGGTCTCGGCCCCTCTCGCTCCGCATCGCTCTTCCCTTTCTCCCCCGAGCCGCCTGCCTGCCTGCCTGCCGCGAGAAAGTGGGACAGTAGCCTCATCGTTGGTTATCGATACCGCGCCCCGCGAGCCCGCGCAGCCGGAAGGAGAGCGACACCTCGGCCTGCCGCCCCGCCGACCGCCGCCCGCCCTCGCGAGTCGCACCGCCGTGCCCGTTGGAAGGCGCCATCCGTCGCGGCGACACGGGGCGGCGTGGCGCGCGGGGCGGGGCGGGGCAGGCAGGCAGGCAGGAAATTAAAAAATTGAAAAGTTGACAGCGACGCAGGGCCGCGCGGGCGCGGGTGGCGACCGCAAGGGACCGCAGGCGCAGATGCCGCCTGCGAGCGAGAGGGCGGCGGAGCGCAGGCTGCTTGCGATGCGGGCGGCGTCGCGGCCGAGCCGTCAAGCGCTTTGGCGCGGCCCCGGCCGGCTGGCCGCGCGGGGCAGGGGGCGTGTCCCGTGCGCTTTGCTCTGGCCTCGCGGTCAGAGCGCGCCCGTCTCGCTTGCTGCAACGCCGCCAGCCGGCTCCGGTTCTCAGAGTTCCCTCCTCGGACTTTCCTTTCTCTCGCTCTCCGCACCGACTGGCGTGCTTCGCCGTGGCTGCTTCCGCCCCCAACCCTTGCCCATGTACCAACATCTCCTTTCGCCTCCTGTTCTCTAGTCCGCACCCTACCGTTTTCTGCTTCCTCTCCCATTCTCGCCCACGTGGAGTTCTATCGGCGCCCCCAAAAGGGCGAAACTGCGGCGTAGGTCAGACGTTTGCTGCAGTTGGCCAGACGCCGCCTACGCTCTCTGCCCCACCTGCGCTGACAGACGCTACGACCCTAACTCGGCCCCTTCGGACTTAACGAGCACAATTGGCGGCGCCCGCTCCGCCGCATCGAAGTGATGGCTCCGCCGCTGGCCACTCCATCACCGACTCCTGATATTTTTATTAATCCCGCGCTACCTGTTGGCCTCCCTCCGTGCTGGTTCCGGCGCTGACAAGCCCGCGAGCGAATCGTTTGGAAACGGCACAAGACTCCCCCTCCGTTCGCCGCCACCTGCGAGAGGGGTATATTTAATTTCGCGTCTGGCCGGATGTGTCTTGTTGTTTTTGCCGGTCCGCGAGCGCCGCCCGCCGCCCGCCACGTCCCATCGCGCCGCCCCGCCCCGCCCCTCCTCGCCGCTCCGCTCCGCTGGCGCCCCGATAGCCCGGGCCTGGCTGGCCGATCCAATTGGCTGATCAACCGTCCGCCCGGCCCCGGCGCTCGCCTGGCGCCAGGGGCAGGCGGCGAGAGGGCGCTTAGCGAGGAGCGATTGGGGGCGCCGCGGACCGCCTGGGGCAGGCAGCAGCGAAAGTCGGGCGCAGGATGTCGCCCGGAGGGTGAGAAACAGGAAGGCGTATGGCGAGATGAAACAAGATAATAAAATTATTAACAAGTGTAAGAGTGCAATATATAATAACGAAATCATAAAAATGAAAAATAATACAATACTTTAAAGCCTTTCAGTTGAACTTACTCTTTAATAATACAATAATTCGTGTTGGTTGTAGATGATAAATAATGCGATGTGTCGGGGACCATCGCAGTCCTCCACCCTTGCGTCACGCCAAATTACCGGACGGCAGGAAAGAACTACGCGCCCCCGAATTAGATATGCCCAGCCGCTCAAGCCCCCCATAAACTTTCAACTATCAATTATACCCTTTTTCTGACAATACCGCGATGCGTCGGGTGACCATCGCACCCTCTCACCCCCGCGTCACGCCAAATTACCGGAAGTTGGAAAGGGCCACGCGTCCACCGCGACCCGATTTAGTTCCGCCCAACGGCCCAAGTTCTCCAGAAGCCCCTAACAATAAATCTTACCCTTTGTCCAACAATACTGGATGATCGACAGCCGGAACAACCATTTTAGCGACTTGGCGATCGCACCCGGCTCAATAATCCTCTAAAAGCCTATAAAATCATCACATGCCAAAGCAGAAGGGACACGTGCGCGCTCCTCCGGCCTAACAATGCCGGCCAATGAACAACCAGAAGGCACCGTTGATGAAATAGAAGGTTCGAGAAGTTCAAATCCGACCAATAAAATCACTAGGCAGGAAGCACGTGAGCACTTTGAGATTTTTTCGAAAAAACGAAAGGGACAGACGGGCGAGCGAGGCCAGAGGGAGGACGGGCGACAGACGCTAGAGAGGACGGTCGTGCAGGAGAAGTCGTATGGAGATAGAAACCAACAAGTAAAGTTTTGAGTAGATTAACAGTGGTAGTTAAGAAAACCACCGAATATTAGTCAGTTAATGAAACCTGCGGTAGAAAGGGAACAGCAGCAGTGGGTAAGGCACACACTGAGCCGACCACTGCGAAACTTGCCCGGTCTTCACGGAATTAATTCCGAATAGCCAAAGTTTGGCTTCGAGCGTCATACGCGGTCCAGGTGTCGTGTGACGGCCTGAGACGCGCGCGAGCATCGCGTCGCCACCGCCCGGTCATCCACCGCCGACGTCCCGTCCGCCGGAGTCATCACCCCGGAGGCAATCGGAGGCCAACCTTGCAACGTTCCGGCGTCGCCTCCTGAGGGTCCGACTACACTTCTCCGTCGCTCGGCGAGCAATCCAGTCGCGGTGACATTACCATCTAACATCACAGATTGTAAGTTGTCATCACCATCATTCATTAATCGGCTACTAAAGTGACAACAACCCAGCATCAACCTGAACAGTTTCTCTTCGTTTAATTTTTTGAATAAATTAGTCCCCGCCATTTGGTCGGGTGAACCAATTAATACCATAGCAAAGTGTTATTATTCTAAATCTTAAGAAACCACCAAATGCAACCCTTCGACCCAGGGCGCTCACCCCTGAGACGCTCAACGCCGGCGACATTAAGCAGGTAAGTGGGCATGCGCTTGGCGCCCTTATTAAATAAATTCAGCGCGTGTCCCCTCCTGCGACTTGGGACGACTGTCACACCATAAGTGTGTCGGCGCCTCCATTTTGTGAGCAGTTCCATCACATAAATTGGACGCCCAACGTGGTTGTTTTTATACGAATAATTGAGCTTGTGTAGACTCAGATCACAAATTGGACACCCAACGTGGTTTTCTATTCACGAATAATTGAACTCGTGTAGCGGGCATCTCATAAATTGGTCGCCCAACTTCGTTTGTTTTTTCACGTATAATTCAGCTTGTGCAGCGTGCAGAGCATAAATTGACACACAACGTGGTTTTTAACAAGTATTTTACTTTGTGTTACTCGCACCTGTGTATTTCTTATTGAACTCACTAATTCTTTCTTATCCATTTTCCGTTTACGCTTGCTCAATTATTGCCCAACTGAAGATTGCATTTGGTTTTAATGTGTGTTTCTTTTGATATTTTGTATTTTATGAGGTTTTCAATCACTTTGCTTGCGTGTGAGACTTAAATTTTATATTGAACTTCCGGTAATTTTTACATATTTTGTATCAGTGAATGCTCAGAGTATTACAGTGATTCTCATAACTTAGAAGCCCAAAGTGTATTTATAAGAACATTTCACTCTCTTTTCAGACGCATTATTTCATTTTATTGTTATTTTCTTTTACAATTTCTTAATGCGTCATATAGTGTTTAAGTGTGGTTAATTGAACTCTATTTTATTTTTTTTCCTTTTTCATTATACGTGCTATTTCCGTCACGTAACAATTATATGTTTACTTAATAGTGTTTACTTTCTATTTGAAATTTTATGTTTATTTCTCAGTGTTATCCTCTAACATTTCATTGTGTGTGTTTTGTACTTTTCTTTTATTGTGTTTGATTGTGTACTCATGTGTAACGCGCTGTAGGCGTCATTATCGTACTTACGTCACTTCGAGGATTGCTCGCTCCACGATGGCTGAAAATAATCCCATTCAAAACCCCGAGGTTTCTGACCCCGCTCCCGCAAACGCCGACGCGCCTGCCGAGCTCACGCCCCCAGCTGTTCTCGCCCCTACTGTCGGGGTTTCTTTAGAGCAGGTACTCGAGACGAGTACCGCCGAGGCCGGACCTACCCTCGCCGCGGCCGCTCCGACGCCACCCTCAGACCAAATGTCTCAATTTTTCAGCACTCTTATCGCAAAATTTGACGAACAGCGTCAAGAATTTTGTCAATTTCGATCACAATTTGACGAACAGCGTCAAGAATTAAATTCTAAATTTCAGGACTTGAATTCCAGATTTGATTCGAAATTTTGTGCCCTTGATAGTAGATTAGACGAACACCTCACTAATTTCACCCTTTTCAAAGTGAGGTGTCTCAACAACTAAATTCGGTTAATTCAAAGGTCGATAAACAGAGCACTAAATCGCCTCTCTCGCCTCTGCTGTTGAAAATAATTCTACGCAAATTTCTGACATCAACGAACATTTAACAGGCCAACTAAAGAAATGCGAATCGCTCCAGTCTGAAACAGTTCAACAAATGACAGAATTTAAAGACAGCATAAACAAGGATATTGCAACCGTTTTCAGAAAAGCAATTAAATTTGGGACATTGGGCTCGTGATAAATTTAAAGACAATGAATCCGAAATTTCCAACTTGAAAGGCGAGGTGACTAGAAACTAAAAGGGGTTGACAATAAGATTGAAGGACTTCACGACTCCCTGAACAATAAAATTGAAACAGCAAAATTAGTTATCCAGGCACAGGCGGAAATGGAACGGAAAGAAATCGAAGTCAAAATAGACGAACTAGAAATTAAAGTAGCGGAAAAGACTATTTCAGCTTTCCCGGTTAATGCTATGCCACTGTCAATTCCTCCAAATTTAAAATTCTCTGGTAATCGCGGTGACAGCCCATTACGTTCTTACGTAATGTTGAAAATTATTTTGCTTTAGCGAGACACATTCCTGAATCTTCTAACCGAAGGTTATAGCCCAAATGTTGGTTGACCATGCCCAAGAATGGTTCCAAACATTGTTACCAGTTCGGCTGATTTTTCAGGATTTTCGTTCCAAATTTATTAATCGTTTTTGGGATAGAAACACCCAATACAATTTTAAAATGGATTTGGCTAAAGGTAGATGGGACCAGAATGGTAACATGTCTATGCGGGATTATGCAGTGTCTCGCATTGCCCAACTTAAACAATGCGAACCTACCCCCCCTGACGACGAAATTATGTGGCTATTAACTCGTCATTATCCATATGTCATTCAAAACCTCCTTAAAACTAGTTTTGTAAAAGATCTTGAGCAATTTCAGATCTTATTGGGCGATTTCGACCAAACGAATGTGCAATTCGCTTCTTATCAAAATCAGAGTCAAAAACTCTTCACGCCCACGTAATGGCAATAATAATAATCAGAATCGAGGATTTCCCCCACGCCATTCGCAAGGTCAAGAGCGTCCTTTTAACCACGGCCCTTCGCCGCACTTTCCCCCCGCCCCCTCCCCCCACGGCGCCGACCAGTTTTCCGCCTCCCTTCAATGCCGGTTCAAGGCCAAACCGCGCCCCTTCTAGCGCCGCCTTCGACAGCCCCAGGTCAACACCACAGAGGCCGTTAAACCGCTCAGGTCCGGAATAAATGGGAACACAGTTCTGGACCATATTTGTAATTCAAATGTTGCGGTTCCCATCTTTACTCTATGTGTAATGGATGACTTACTAGACATTACTGACGCACCCACAGACTCCACGATACGTAAACGCAATTGTCCAGTAATTAACATTACCTGCTTCGGCATCATGTAGATGCTTTACTAGATACAGGCTCTGAAGTATCTGCCATCTCTGAATCTTTCTATGATCAATTATTACAATCAAACTATGTCATTCCGACTTTCCCTATCACTAAGTCTTATGTTATAGGACAACAAAATGCGTAAATCAGCGCCCATTACTAACAGATTTTGCTATCTTTCTCCCTCTTTAACCAGCCTATTGATGTTACCTGTTTGGTTGTTAAAATCTTAGTAGGGAGTTATTTTAGGCATGGACTTCTTCGTGATTACGGAATTACCATTGATTTAGCCCAAAATGTATTTAAACCATATAATTGTGTCGAAGGAAACATCGTGCAGGAAACTACCGACTTTGTTTTTAACAGACCACTTTATTCAGAATCTAACGATGGAGCAAATACAAACCGGGATTACTGACAAAGTTCAATCTTGCAATTTGTTGTCATTCCCTCAAAAACTCATCTTACAAAATTTATATTATTTGATTTCCAGGATATTTTTCAAATTTCTAACAAAGCCAGTAAAGATTCCCTTTTTCGAATCAGGTCACCGAGATCACACCCAAGCGAAAGAGTCATGAAAGAATTATCACGTTTGTTTCGGGTTTATGTGTCTCACAAGCATACGCTTGGCCCGATTACTACCGAAGATTAATACGTGGCTTAACCACATCCCCCATGAATCTTCCAGATTTACACCTTTTCGAGGCTCATTCAATAAGAAGCCGAAAACCATTGTTTCCTATTTTAGCAAAAATGGCCACGCAAATTCCAATTTCCCCTGAGGATCGGTGTCAAATTAGTCTCTCAAATTTAAAGAAAGCTGGTGATACGAGAAAACAACACCAGAAGAGTAAACCCATTTATTTAAAGTCGGCGATAAAGTTTTAATCAAAGCTCTCAGAGTATCTAATCAGCCTGAAGGCCTTATTAGTAAACCTCTTTCCTTTATTTGTAGGTCCTTACCAAATTATGAGGCTTGTAGCCCCCAACGCTTGCACTTTACGTAGCACAGAGATGGTCCGAGGTTGGTCCTCACAATTTTTTATAACCTTGTTCCTTTCAGAGATTAACTAGATTAATTGGCTGAAAGAATAAAGCCCTCATTTATGTCGCTCTGATTAGGTAACCTTATTTTAAATTATATTCTTGTGGATCCAGCCCGGTTGCCCTGGCCCACGTCTTATTATTAATTAATTTCGTGGGTTCGCTACTACTTCAATGCTTTGGTTAAGTGATTGTTATAAGTGAACGTCGTTGTTGATTAAAAAGAGAGAGAAATAATTCAGATATCCCTTAGATAACTACTTGTCGAGAGTTGACGAGAGTTATAGCCATTGACTTTAATTAATGAAACGAGCTCCATTCTGATATTATGAATTTAATGTTTTTGCAACCCAAGTCCTTTGTTTAATTCATTGGTTGTTTTCTCACGTCTACCATTCTATTTTCAATTCTCCATCGTGTTGATATTTTGTTTCCTCTCTTGTGTTTAAATAATTTGGCACTGTTGACTTATTATGCTTTTCTATTATTTTGCAAATGTCGCATTTATTCCACTTGTTTTTTATACCTCTAAAATCGTATTAAAAGAGCGTCAATATAATAATGATTACAGGGTTCCCACTTTTTGGCTCTTCACTTTGCACATTTTCAATTTGCAGTAGCGTTTAACTAGTTTTAGGTGCCCCCATTGTTCATTTTGCCAGTCTTTTCTAAGTTTTTTGTTCCCAATTATCCCTCTATGTTATCTTCTTAATTACTTATTTAGTGCTTAGTTTGCTCTTAGTTTGAGTAGGTGTTGCTAATGGCCCACCAACATTTCATTATTGTTTGAAAATGATAAGATTATTTTCATTCATTTTCTTATCATTAATGTGTTTGTATTACTTCTTAAAGATTTTGTTCCTAATTTTATTGGTCATCTAGTTTTTTTTAGATAGCTTTTAGTGTTGTTCCTCTTCATTAATTTTATCCTTTTGCTTAATTAACTGTATTGTCTTATCATGTTAGAGTTGTCATTGAACCCCCTAATTTTCGTCTGGACATGCCAGGTTTTTTTTGTTTTCAACAGCTTCATCTGTTCGGCACAAATGCGCCCCAATTATTTATCATCTATTTTGTAAATGTCCCTTTTTGGTTTTCTTAGATGAAAAAAAAACAGGTCCCATGCGTTTTTTTAATCTCATTGTCACGGGGGGTAATTGCGTATGTGTTCCGGGAACCATCGCAGTCCTCCACCCTTGCGTCCCGGCCCAAAATTACCGGACGGCTAGGAAAGAACTACGCGCCCCCGAATTAGATATGCCCCGCCGCTCAAGCCCCCCATAAACTTTCAACTATCAATTATACCCTTGTTCTGACAATACCGGATGCGTCGGGTTGACCCATCGCACCCTCTCACCCCCGCGTCACGCCAACTCTAACCGGAAAGTTGGAAAGGGGCCACGCGTCCCGCGCGACCCGATTTAGTTCCGCCAACGGGCCCAAGTTCTCCGAAGCCCCTAACAATTAAATCTTACCCTTTGTCCAACAATACTGGATGATCGACAGCCGGAACAACCATTTTTAGCGACTTGGCTGATCGCACACCCGGCTCAATAATCCTCTGAAAAGCCTATAATATCACATGCCAAAGCAGAAGGGACACGTGCGCGCTCCTCCGGCCCAACATGCCGCGCCATGAACAACCAGAAGGCACCGGTGATGAATAGAAGGTTCGAAGAAGTTCAAATCCGACAATAAAGTCACTAGGCAGAAGCAACGTGAGTCACTTTGATATTTTTTCGAAAAAACGAAGGGACAGACCGGGGAGCGAGGCCAGAGGAGGACGGGCGAGCAGACGCTAGAGAAGGACGTTCGTGCAGGAGAAGTCGTATGGAGATAGAAACCAACAAGTAAAGTTTTGAGTAGGATTAACAGTGGTAGTT
>JAHLJT010004567.1:51448395-51680499 GCA_031308135.1 Acheta domesticus
ATAACAATCAATTCACACATTCAATGCCTGCTGTGAACGGCGATAATGCTGTCCTCTAAATGTGACACATAGGTCTCTAAAGAAGACTAATATGAGCCGAAATAACCATAAAAGTTATTGTATAGTTAAAAAGATTTAAGGATTATTAGGAATTATTATAAGAATTGCATTTAATTAATTATTATAAGAATTGCATTTTTATTACTTATTAGAATCAAAGAATAAGTACATATAGCTATATATACAAACACTTTGAAAGAAAACAATTTGATCGATGCACTAGTTATCCAATGTTGACATCGCCACATACACGCGGAAGTGAAATGCAAACAGTACGGAGTTACCAGCTAGAACAATAGACGCAAATTCACGCTCAGATATCACGTACGGGTCCCCTATGTTGACTTATACAGAATTGACCCTACCGGGCGAAGGATAAACCATTTGATTTGCAAAACGCAAATATTTGAACAAAGTTTTCCCATATATTATTAACTTGTAGACGACACACATGTACATAACTGTAATGCAGTCAAAGTTGTGTCTCTGAATTTCAAACATCATGCATGTTTGCTTATATTCCGTAACACGCTTCATAATCTTGAGTGCATTGCAAAGCGGAAACTTCCCTTGTTGCGTTAGAAATGGTCAAAATGCAGAAAACGGAAATGTTAATTCACTATTTGACCGTTTACGTTTAAATTCTATCTACTTGTATTTTCATCTATGCCATTTCCAAAATTGATCATTAAATAATTTTGTTTCATTTTGCAACTTTGCAGGAACTAAACATAGTCATACGAAAAATATCAATATGTTCAAGTGAAGTACAATTTATCATAGTTTTATTTGTCTTCTTTAAGCATTCCATTCGAGATGTACTGAATTACATCCTAAAATATTCACAGAAACCTTACCATCAATGCCAGTCAGGGTCTGTTGTGAAGAAAGCCCTTACATATTTATAATTATTGAAACATACCTTTTGAATATTAGTTTTCGTTATTTATACATTTTTAGATTACTTAAAAATCTCTTAAAATGGATGATTATTCAATCCAAAATAGAATCAATCATGTAAACAAAAGTTGTAGTGCTACGTAAAGCAAAATTAGGGGGATTTGCGAAATCTCGATAAAATTATATTCCCAAAAGAAAATCTTAGCATATTTCAGTATTTTGTGTATTGTTAAAAATATATAGTTCAAAAACGTAATTAACCCATTAAAGACCATAGTCTTTTGTTAATAAATTGCCGCGATGGTGTAAAATGGCGGCGATGGTGTAACGGTTAGCGTGTCAGACTGTTATACCCAAGTTTGCGTGTCGATCGAAGCCATGGATTTTTAGGGGCGAAAAATCCTTCGTATGCCTTTCTTCGGAGAGGAAGTAAAGCCGGATGTCCCATATTAGTAGATTTACTGCATGTAAAAGATCCTCAAGCCTAAATGACGCCTCTGAGCTAAATTCAAAATCGCCTGTTTCGTCACTCAAGGAATACCTTCTTTCTCCACTAGTTGGTTTAAGGAGCGTAGCGGAATTTGCGTGGTCAGACGGAAGAGCAGGCCTCATGGCCTGAGTCTCGCCACGTAAAATATGGCAATTCAATTCAATTCAAGAATGCAAATATTCATGAAATTGAAAAGTTATAAGTACTAATAATTTTTAAGAAAGTTTAATTTGATGTAAAATTAAACGGTCAACAATGTTGATAAAACCAATCTAACAAATAGAATGAACCATCTTTCTCATTGCAAATATGAACCTGCAATTTAATTACCTGCGAAACACTGTAAAATGTAAAATAACATAAAACAAAGGAAAAGGCATTCCTGATGGAATTTCTTTTTTCAAAGAGAATGAAAATAATTTTGGCATAACTGATCATTCTAAATAGAGCGAGGCTTAAAATGTCGAGCGCCACAACACGAACGGAAAACAACACGCTGTGCGTTTTTAATTGATCTATTTACAGCTCCGCCTACACCGCCCGGCGTAAAATTAATGCAGCAGGAATTTCTCGAATCGCAGGCGGCAACTCGGATCAACGGTCACCGAAAGCGCGCGCCGGGCGCTCTGGCCTTCTGACCGCCCACGGGCGCGCCGCCGCAGCCGCCACCCGAGCGCTGACCTTTTCCGCGCTGCGTCAGCGGTTGTGATCAGCCGACGGAAGCCCGCGCCCGCCCGCCCTTGGGGGCGATGCACGCGGGAGGCGGGCCGCAGGGGCGAGGAGAGGACAAGAGGGGCGGGGGTAAGGTCCGATGACGCGCCCACTCATGCAGCGCCAGGTTCACAAAGTTACGCGTCGCCTCCGCCGCCGCCACCACAGCAGCTGCTGCTGCCCTGTCGACTTTTTCCCTTCCGCCAATCGCGGCCCGCCGCTAACGAGAAGAGGCTACGCGATGGTAACTGTGGGGTGGAGAAGCGATGGAAGTGCTGGGAGTAGTGACTCTGGTGATGGCAGATGTGGTGAAGGAAGATTTGATTGGGATAGGGGAGAGAAGGGAATGACGATGTTGATGGCAGCGGTGGCTAAGGAGAATTGGATTGGACTTTGGTTAGATCGGAGAAAGAGATGGGACTTGCTGGAAAGGAAGGCAGTAATAGTTTGCTGACTATTATTATTGAAGCTTTTGCTTACGACAATGACTACGGCGAAGGCGGCTGTGCTAAGGATTAAGAGCCGCCGAGATCGGCTCGGGCAGAATGAAGTATAACATCGAAATGGTGAGGTTGTGGAGGTAAATTCGAGGCAACTACTGTGACGACGGTTGGAGGGACGAGGAAGACGTCGACATCGGGTTCAACAGTCCCATCCAGTGAATGAACTGAGAACGACGACAGCGGCTGGCGGGAACTCCATCGTCGATGTTGATGGTTGATGGCTGTAACTTTTGCGAGACCTGTTACGAATTCGATTGGAGTAGGTGGGGCGTAAAACCAAGGGAGGGGAGGCAATGGAAGTAGTGGTGGCGAGGCACACCCTCTCCTGCCAGTCTCGCTAATTAGAATCGGCAGGTCAAATTGGTGTCGCCGTTGATAGACGATAACGCGGGCGTGGCAGCCGCGCTGGTGACGGCGGCAGCTGTGGCAATAGCGGCTCACGTTTACCGCTCTGTGGTCGGGCGCGGTTTCCCCCCGGACACGCTCGTGTGTGCGTGCTGTGTGTGCGGTGCGCGTGTGTGTGCGCGCGTCCGTGTGTGCTAGTTAGTGTGACGTGGGCCAATCTCACTATATGCGCGTCACAGGTACGGATGCTGTTCAATTAGTGGACCGGGGCGGATGCCTGCGGGAATTAGGAGATTTTCCCAAGGCTGACGATTTCTGTTGGCTTGTGCAATCGATGGGAATTTCACCTGCCTAATCATCTACTGAAGTGTGGGAATGTTTCAAATTAATTTTCATGTCACAGCATTTGAATTCAATAAGTAGTTTCTCGTGCACACTTTTCTCGTTCGGAAACTTAAATAAAGCGGTAAATAATTTTTCATTAAATCTATTTTTAATATTGATTCAAAAATTGTTGAAGAAATATGATTTCAACACCTTGCAACTTCAACCATAAATATTGGATATTGCGGGCAACATAAATTATTTAATGGAATTTGAATATATTAGAAGAATAACATGAACTAAAGTAGAAACAATTCCTTACTACAGCTAAATGTAATATAAGAAAAGATAATATTACAGATTGTTAAAAAACGAATATTGGAAAGATTTCACTATTATTATTCTTCTCGCCTATATCCTATGTCAGTGACTGTAGACAAAAGAGCGGGAATATGTTCACTATGTTTTGTATTATTGTGTATTATTTGCGAATATATTTATAAAATTACTCTTAGATTTACCAGTAAAGAAATATTTTATATATACCAGTGAAGAATTAAATAGTCTAAATTTACTAATAGAACTAACGGAATTTCAACGAAGAGATTGTAACACATTTAACTACAGAAGTGATGAATGTGGAAGCATAACGATAAAATTTACGAGCGGTATCGACTTAGACACGGCAGGGAAAACATCGCGTGACCTCAAGCTTGTTGCGAGCGCTATAACAGAAATTTATTGTGTTATCGCTACTTGCATCTGAACTGGGAAACAGCCTCCGAATTTCCGCTTTCCATTATTATCTGCCCGATCTACACCGTGTCGACGCGTGATCTTACCTTGAAGCTGGTAGTAAATCCTCGAGGGTTTGCTTTCTTTCTCCTTTCTATTGAGAAAGACAGCTCGGACGGACTCTTGCCATCGATCAGAGTTGTCGTGCCAACATTTACTTAGCGTAAAACTGCGGTTGGAATACAATCCCCGCCGTTCTCTTTTTCCTCCACAGCAACACGAACAGATTTAAAGTTACGAATGAAAAGGTCGCGAGAAAATACCGCTCCCGCAGAGCATCCTGTTTCTCAAAACTCACCGAGACCATCACCGGGATTAACGTGAAAGTTTCGAAAGTTCTCCACTCCGCCGATGAGGTGAGAAAGCGGACCGTTGAAGAACGACGCGTTGCCGCTAAGCTGGCAGCGCAAGCGACCGCCCTCGAATACGGTTATAGAGTTTGAAACTTAGCTTTAACACTCGCTAGGTATGAATCTGCAAATTCTCGCTTAACTGGGACAGAAATTTCACACAAGCTGCTTGCTTTGGCCCGGCACAGCGAGAAACCGCGACTCCCGGCCGAAACACGCGCGGCCGCCTCGTCGCACTGCGGAGTCGCTCGAGTGCCTCCTGGAGCACAACGCAGCGACTCGTAAATTTCAGCTTGGCGGCCTCGCAAAATGCTCGAGGTAGCGGGAAGAGCGGCCCGGCCTTCCTTATTATCGACAGGAAGAGATGCACTTAAGAGGTTAAGGAAACCGGAGAGAAAATGTAAAGTTTGCGAAGACGAGAGATTTGTTTATTCGTCTTCGAGAAGAAAGGAAGGAACTTTGTGGAGAAGAGGATCTATATTTGCTAATACCAGTAACGTGGCATTCGCTTTCTGAAATTGAACGGCAGGCCTTGTAATTATCTTCTATAATACTGGAAATAGTGGTATTGACAGGATACTGTTTTCAGTGTCAAAGTAGGGAATGAAGTTATGCGGTTAAAGAGGGTAACACGCATCAAAAGTGAAAATGTTTACATATTCATACACAAAATCATAATAAAGTACAATTTCAGAATAATAATATTGGAAAACACAATTGAACTATCTACCATATGCGTAACAACGCGAACTTATACACTACAATATTATTTCTTGTAAGACTTGGACAAAAGTTAAATTTACTTCATCTTGACAAAAGATTATGCATAGTCGCTAAATAAATTTAGTTGTCTATGCGGGTTAAAATACACAAAAAACAATTGAAACGATTACTTGTATTGAATCATATTTTTTCGTTCATGTAAGTATGCAGTCATCGGTTTCACAACTTTTTAACTATGATGTATAACATTTCGTGTGTCAGAATTACAAATTGTAAATATTTAAATAAATCTAATAATTTTCCTTAATATGATATAAACTACATCTTATTCTCCAGTAGGCAAAAATAATTCAGAATTCTAGGTCGATTCAGTGGAGAAAATAGTGACTCGGTGTAAGAACGAACAAGAATTACGTTCCTAGTGAGATTATATAATCATGCTTGATTGTTCGTGATTCCGGGCGCGTCAACTACCGAGGTCATTACTCCCGTACGTGTAGTGCGTGTTTTCCCTCTGGGAGGTGGCAGTGATCTTTTTCCCCGCTGGATGGCGAGACCAGGCGCCGACCTACGTCTATCGGGGTTTTCCTCCACCAGCGGGGCACCGCCCCAGCCGGGACATGCTCTATGCTCCCGACCGTCTCACCGGCATGTGCGGTAGTGTAGTGCATGTTAGTGTAAGTGTGTGTGTAAGGAGCGACGATAGGACAAGGAAGAAGAAGGAAAGATCGCGCGCGGTCCGTGGTTCGTTTGTTAGGGCACTGATCCGGCATTCGCCTGGTGATGCCGGCAGACCGTTCGGGAGCTTAGAGCTTGTCCCGGCTGGGACGGTGCCCCGCTGGTGGGATATACGTGGTTAAGGGAAACCTCGCAAGAAAGCGGTAGGTCGGCCCCGGATCTCGCCGTCCAGCGAAGGAAAATCATCGCCATCTCCCGAGGAAACATTACGGGACAAATGACCTTGTTGAATCAACAATTAATCAATCAATCAAGCTTCGCGAGTGACTGAGCGAAGGAGGTAGTATGTTTCCGGATGGCGTCCATTACTTTTATTATTAATCCCGTACGTGTAGTGTATGTTGTTTTCCGGAAGGTGGAGATGTGCTCCTCTTGCTGGAATGTGAGACCCTGCGCCGACCGGATTTCTCCTCCCCACGTATCTTCCTCTGCGGGACACCAACCCAGACGGGACAAGTTCTCGCCTCCCAACCAGTATTCCGACATTTGTGGTAGAGTAGTGCGTGTAAGTGTGATAGTGTGTATGTAAAGGGAGAGGAGAGGACAATGATTAAGGAAGTCAAGATAGCACGCGGTCCGTAGTCCGTTTGTAGGTATCAAGGCATGTAGGCTCCGGCATCTACTTGGTATTAACCCATTTACGGCCACCGTTGCGAAACGCAACACCAATTATATAATTTTTTTTTAGAGTCTCTTTGAAATGAAACTCCAAATACTTTACTCTGAACTCTTCTTTATTCTTTATTTTGCTGTGCTGTACGTTTTTATACAGTTTTCTCACCATACAGGTTTATTCTGAGGAATTATTTTGGGCTAAGTTTTCAACCGAATAACATGGCATATTTCTAATTAGCTAAAGGAGCTCTTTTTTATAAAATTCAAATAAATATTTTAGTTTAGTGTAATGCTATAGTGTTTATTGAAAGAATAGTTTTGAAAATTCAAAAATCATACTCATTGTTGCGTCAGAATATTGGATCCAATTTCCCTGTTGCGTTTTCGCAACGTTGGCGCAATCAGTGATCTTTCCGAGAAGCAGGTCTCGACTCGCACAGGCGCATGCTATCTTAGAGCGCTCTCGTAGACGACGTGTAATATTACTGTTTCTTCAGTTCTCCCGTGATTTTTGCTGTTTTCATGCCAAATAAGTTCGATTTGTTTCTTACGCGTTATTTATGACATAGTGGAATAGTTGTGGGCCATGGTAAGTATCTTTTTTGAAGTAAGGAAAGTTTATTCCGATTAGTTTTGTTTTGAAATATAACACCGAATTTCCTCTTTTGTTAGAATTCAGATCGTGTGAAAGCTTTGACAGTAGAAGAACTTACCGCAATCCTAGAAGAATCTGATTCATCTGATTCGGAAACTGAAAATGTTGATATTGTTTATATACCACCTGAAGTGACAGCGTTGACTGATGAAGAAGATATAGATGACAATTGCTTACTGAAGACGTTTTGGAAAAAGACATCGCAGGGACGTTCGAAATTCATGGAAAGGAAAACTCTAAGGTAAAAATTTCTAAAACATCGAAAAACTCTATGAAACCAAATTGGAATAAAACAGAATATCCTATTTATTCGGCCTTCCCTACATCAGTTGAGTCAGCATGTTTACAAGATATGGTGGTTCAGTATGGTGAATTGTCACCTTTTGAAATATTTTCATTGTTTGTGGATAATACTCTCTTGAAAATGATAGCAGATTTTTCAAAAAAATATGCTAATTCAAACAATCGCCACAATTTTGTTTGCTCAGAAACAGAGTTGAAAAAGTTTCTAGGTATTTGTTCTTATCTGGATATAATACTTTTCCCCAACAAGATATGTTTTGGTCGACAGACGAAGACAAAGGTGTGGACCTGGTAAAGAAAGCAATGAGTAGAAACAGATTTAGAGAGATAAAGAGAAATTTGCATGTATCAGACAACTCTTCTCTAGACAAAAGAGATAAATGTTCAAAGTTACGTCCATTCATAGAATATCTGAATAAAAATTTATTCAGTTTGGCATTTTTTCCCATAATCTTTCAATTGATGAACAAATGGTTCCATACTTTGGAAGGCATTCGGCGAAAATGTTTATAAAAGGAAAACCTGTAAGGTTTGGTTTTAAAATTTGGTGTCTTTGTTCATCAAACGGTTATTTGTATCAATTTCAGCCTTACGGGGGGGCCACTCAAATATTAAACGATGTTCATAAAACGTTAGGTGAAAGAGTTGTTGTTGACTTACTTCATGTAGTCCAAGATCCATCTCACCATCGTGTATTCTTTGATAATTTTTTTTCTTCCTTTGCTTTATTTGTCACACTTCGAGAGAAGGGTTTCTTTGCAACTGGTACAATTCGCGATGCGCGAACTGGAAAATGTACACTCACGGGCAAAAAGGAAATGCAAAAAACCCAAAGAGGAAGTTACGATAGTGCACAAGACAATAAAAATGAGATTACAATGGTGAGGTGGAACGACAACAACATCGTTACTATTGCTACTAACTATGGTTCAGTTCATCCCCTTCACAAGGCTAAAAGATTCAGCCGGAAAGAACGTAAATCCATACATGTAAATCAGCCCGACATACTAATGGATTACAATAAACATATGGGAGGAGTAGATATTCATGACACGGAGTGGCAAATTACAGAATCCAAATACGAGGGAAAAAATGGTGGTGGCCGCTATTTACCAATTCCTTAGACAGCTGTATGGTCAATTCTTGGAAGTTATTCAACCTTCTGACACCAGACAAATCCATGAGCCAACTGGATTATAAAAGTTACATTGCAGATGCCTCATAAGATGTGAAAGTCCGGAAGATGTTGAATATTCTGGAGGAAGCTCACGTAGCTCAACAGTTTTGGACAAAATAAGATATGATGGAGTAGGTCACATTGTGGTAAAATCAGATAACGAAACAAGAAGAAGGTGTAAATTGTGCCATAGCACCACAGTGTATCAATGTAAAAAGTGGCAATTGTTATTTGCATTCAAAATGTTTTGAAGAATACCATTTAAAAAAATAGGTGTAATTTGTACCTACAAGCAGCCAATGTTGCGTTTTCGCAACAGCAAAATTTTCTAACTTCAAATAGAAAAAATTTTTTTTTTAATTTTATTTTTGTGTTCTTAACAGTAAATAAATACTATTCAGTAAGAATACTGACTTTCTGTCATTTTTTTCTACCTTTGGCCGTTAATGGGTAATCGGAAACCACGTATAATAACAGAAGAGAGCAGCGAATTGGTAGAATTCTCCTCCAGATAGTAGATAAATTTCGACCCAGCTATGGTGCTAGTATCAAAAATTCGTCTCATGTTGGGTCTCGAACCCGAAGCCCTCTGATCAGCGACGCCACAACGGGGTTTAGCCATCGTAGGCGGATCTGCACACGGCTAGAGTACCTAGATACAGAGAGTGGCGCATTCCATTGTTCCATCGATCCCGCCATTTTATTTCCAGTTGTCCGGAAAATTGAAACTGTGTAGTATTCTGTACGTTGAGAACCATGAGTCTATCTCAAACCAATACTAATATTCCTGAAAATCTTCATAATGTCCTCAATTGTTATAATTTCCCTTCAATTTCTGATTGGTGCCTCACGGAGTTGACGGCTGAGTGGATACTAAATGGCGGCAGTTGCACTACTCTCTGTGTATAGGAAGACTGTACACGGCTTGGAAGCGCCGCCGGCCGCTCGGAGCGCGTCGCGTCGCGCATCAACGGCGCCGCGTCGCTTCCGGAGGCGACCATCGATCGCGTCGCGTCGCGGCCCACGGCCGAATATCCGGGCGGCGCGACAGGCGACGCGTGTCCGGGTCTGCGTATTTAGTCATGGCGCGTTGGCGGGCGCGGCGTCTCTGGAAGGCATGCATTGGTAATGGCGGGCGGCGCCGGCGGGCGCCGGACACGTGTTGCCTGCGCGCCCGGCCGGGCCCACCCACGCCTCCCGCCGCCTCCGCCGCCGCCACCGCCGCCGCCAGGCGCATCTCGCCGTGGCCTCGCTAATTGTTCCTAACTAGTTAGCAATTCCATCTGAGGCGCGCGGGGGCGGGGGGGGCGGAGGCACCTCCAGGCGGGTCGGAGCCAGCGGAGGAGACGGCCAAGGTGGAGGCGATGGGGACGGGGAGGATGTTGAGGATTGCGCGGGCAGAGGTGTGCGCGACGGGGGCCAAGGAATGGAGACATGTGGGACAAATATGTTTAAGTCTCCTGTAAGAAAACGAGAGATCTTTCATAGGAGGTCATTAAAATGCCAACAAATTTGGACTGATCTATCGAGTATTTCACATATGGTCTTAACTCGCACTAACGCTTATCTTCTATATATTTGAATAATTTCAAATTTTGTTTCTGATTTTAAGTGCGCCCAATTGTCGTACATTTTACATATTAACTATTTCACGAAAAACGTTTTGAAGAAATAATCCTAGAAAATGTGCCAAGATGCAGACGGACGCATTAAATTCACATATTCGTATTAATGTTATCGTCAAATTATGACATCGTGGTCGAGATGTTAGTTTTTAAATATAGCACGACTGTCAGATTATTGTGCCGTCATTTCGTAATTTGCTACATTCGTAATACAACCTTTCAAATATTAATTTTGAAGCACTCATCAATATAACACAACAAACAAAATCCCATAGACGGCCATCAAAGAAAAGGTATTCAATGAACAGATTTCAATTACAGTTACTTAAACTCATTATCATCTTAAGCGCGCTTATCACAGACTACAACAGTACACTGACTTTTGTTCCACGTTCACGGATTAAACGAATCCGATTAAGAAGTACTCTAGGGAAAGCATCGACGAACTGTTGACAACATACGTGCTTCATGTAATCGGGGACCAATCTGAACGTATATCTCTCATGCATGCGCAATATTCAGAACAAAATAGAAACGTAGAACCGTAATTCATTTCATACATTTATGAATATTGAGCAGCTATTAAGTGTAATTGGCATTGAAATAGGAGTTCAACTGACATCACTAACATTCCTTCATTTGAGTGATGAGCAACTTCAAATGTTTTTACCATAATCATAACTTTCGAAAAAAAAGTCTTCGAATTGTTGAAATTCAAATGAAAATAAAAAGAAGGTAAAACCCATATCAACTTTCAATGCTAATTGTATAAAATAATTAAATATTAATGATAAAAGGAATGGCATTAGAAAAAATAAAGGCGACACTGTTTTTTCAGGAAGTTCAAAGAAAAATAATTTGTATAATTAATTATAACTTTTGCAAGCATTTTGGTGCAAACTTAAACCAAATATTTTTCTTCGTTATCAAAATTTTGAAATAATATTATAAAATTTGTCGCAAATAGCATTTCTAATTTCCTTCATTTTGAAAATTTAACGGAAATCCTCTACCAGTTACAATTTTTTCCAACTATATTTGATATTTATTTTCCAAGGATTTAGGCTAAAAACCAATTATTAGAACGCATGAATATTCCCAAAATCGAAAAAAACAACAATATAATTTGAACAAATAACAATGTTTGAAGTTTTACTCGTACGTGGAATTGCAATTCACTTATAATTTGTAATATTTATAAGTAAAATAAGATTTCTGGAATGCCAAGAACCTTCGCGTGCAAATAAATATAAAAAATTGTCTTTGGCATAGTTGGAATAGTTTGGCAAAAATAAACATCCTTACATCTTTATCTCCATATTACCAGAGAATGGTTCAGATCAAACAAAGAAAAAGAGATTTGTGCCAGTTACCTATCAGTGTCTAAAAGAGAAAGTAGATTGCTTAATTTACAAATCAACTAGGCAAACAACAGGTTTCGTAAACTCGGTTATATAAAGCACGTTTCGTGTAATTGAGGACGTTACAAAGAAAAAGAAACCCTGCGACAGACGTCGCCGAATTCACCTCATTACCTCTCCAACGAGCCGCGAGCTGGCCTGCCCAGCAGGGCGTTTCCTGTTTCTCCTCTTCGCCAAAAGTCCTCGCTTTTCCGCCGGCCCAGGTAAAGAAGAATAATCTCGTGGCCACACACGGCTGCGGAGCGTTAAAAGACGAGGGAAGGGGTGCGTCCGTTTGCGAACCAATTACCGCCTCCCCCGCGTCGACCTCGCCTCCGCTCCGCCCCTCCCCATCCCACCCCGCCCGGTCCACCCACTTCGTCCGCGCTCCGCTCAGGCGCACGGCCGGTTTGCACGGCGGCCGAGCAAAAACCCGAGCGCCTCTAGCGGCGATTTAATTAAATCAAACATTCGCGGCGAAAAACGCCGGGGAAAACTGTTGCTGCTGGCCTCCGCGGATTTGATTAATAAATTCTGTCAGCTGGCGGTGCGCGTCGTGCAAACACGGTCCGCGCCGCCCTCTCCGCCCGCGCCCGCGAGAGTGTCCTCATCGGCGGCCAGGGCGGGGGCGGCGGTGGGGAGAGAGGGAAGAATGGGACAGTTAACGCGGCGATGGGGGAGGGAGCGCGAAAATGCGACAGTTGGGGGCAACGGTCGAGGGAGAGGGTCTGAGAACTGGGGAACTAATGAACGTTAATGGGGCCTTTTTGCTCTCCCACTCCGAACACATATACTTATGATTCGATTAGAAGTTGTATCAGTTTCATTAGGTGAAAAGGCACAGCGTGCCAGTGACTACACAGAGGTGGTAGGAATAATTATAAATATTATCTTTAAAAAGCTCGTCTTTGCATCTCTATTTTGCTTTATATTGCGTAGTATTGGTACATTTTGAAAGCTCATTTGTGTTTGAAACCTGCGCGGTATGATGTTAAAAACGTTGGATTTGATTGACATGCAAAATGGGAGTTTTGAAGTACGAATGAATAGACCAATAAACTATTACTCAAATGTTTCTATAAACACCAAAACTGTTTTTCTTTCAAACTAATTCAAATGTCAAGTGACAGTAATCATTCATCGCATTGAATGATTTTTAAAAATATGGATAAATTCAGAAACGTTCCGTTCGAATTACAAATTCTTCTAGAATTTTTATTTATGAGTTATTGAAATTTTGCTATTCATCTGTAGACTCAACTCTACGTCAAAATTATCACGGGTAAAGAGATTCGCTATATTTTATTGTGACGATTTGGAAAACGACAATGTTTTCAAATCAATAGCAAAATCCAAATCTTGCCAGGATACGCACCAAGATCAGCAAAAATTCTGGCCGCAAGGGAAAGAGCTCTAATTCATTCTGTTTTCAACTGAAGTTTCAGAGAAGTAACTTTAGATAATGGCACAAACTGTCCAATAAATTCTTGCGTCTAACTTTCGACGACACAGTCTCATCTATTACATCGGAGAGGAATTTCGTCCTTTTGCGAATTTGGTCTCCATTTTACGAGGACGGTAGCACAGAGGAAAGTGGCGCTAACTACTCGACTCGTATGCTGCTGGTTTGATGTCTCCATAAGCGTGGACTGTCTTTGTTATTGAATTATTATGGAAGACAGTAAGCTAATCCAAGCATTGCATTCAAATTTTAATGATTTTGAATCGTTAGAGATGAAATAGCGTCCGCTGTTCCACAACATCTGACCCATTTCACATGCATTATCTATGACTAACCAGTATTGTGGTCGCGATTGGAAGAATAATTCTGGAGACAAGTGATCTGCAACCGCAAAAATGCCGCAGAACAAAACCACACCAAATGGCTTTCCAAAATATAACTCTCATATTGCCCAGAATCAACAAAAAAAGTACCTCGTATAACAGTGAAATAAACTAAATATTAAAAACAAAAGCCTATTCTATGTACACTTGTGCACATTCTTAATTATTAATATAAAAACAACAGCCTTCAGGAATATTGAATATGTGTGTAAGAATATTGAGTATGTCTGTATATGATAAATATATAGGTAATATACAAAAAGACAGTTTTTACGTACCAAGAATATAAAAAATATTGCTGTCTCATAACACAGCACGTGAATAGCAAATGTTTATTGGCGAGCGGCCTTTTTCTTGGAGTCTTGCTGGCACATGTTGTCAGAGGTATCGTAGACACACTGATTACGATATTTCAGTCGGTACGTATAATATGATTATGGTCGTAATAAGAAATCAAATACTTGCATTTTTCAGTCAAAATTGAAACTGTTTCAGTGTTTTGGATTTTATTCCTGTTTCTGGGCATCTATCAATACCATATATACCACTCACATGACCGGAGGATGGGTAGTTTTCTTTCATTTTCTGCGCACATTGGAACTTAATAATATATATGATAGTAAGCGACTGGTTAAGAAGTGAATGAAATGAAACATAACACGGAGTTAGGAATACCGAAATCGACAATACCCCGAGAAAACCTCATTGTGAATCCGTCAGTCCATCACAAATAAAACACGCAGGGAAATGGGATTACACGCTCATTTACTGAGGTGAAATGTAAACATGCGCTTTACGGGTACATTTATATTAACATAATATATTGACAAGTAGAAAACGAAATTAACTTTCATTATCCTCAAAATTTGAGAAAAAACAAAAGCAATGACAAACTGAAATACATATTCTATCAATTTTCCTCTCGGTTTTCTTCTTTCTTACGCACGTATACATGTAAACTCTCATTAAATCCAAAATAGAAAATATTTAAAATTTAAAGCAGTTCCTAAAAGATTTCCTTCGGAGAAGTAGGCTGAAAGCTCAACATTGCAGACACGCGCGGCCTCCGCCCACCACAAGGAAACCCGCGGCTCGTGGCCGCCGCCTCCGCCTCCGCCCCCAAGGAGCTGCGGTTCCCCCGCGCATAAAGTGGATTAAATTGCATTCTAAATAGCGTTTCCGCTCCGGCGAATCCCCTCATTGTTCACCACCGCCGCCAGGCTTATCCGCGCCTTTGTTCTTCTGTGTTTGCGTAATCTCGAAGTGTGGGATTGTAATCGACTGGCCCCACCTCTCCGCTCGCGGTTATTTTGTGCTAGTCGCGACGCGTCAAAACAACGCGAAATAAAGGAAGGAAATCGCGCCGGATTAAAAGAGACGAATTGTGTCGGCTTGGGAATAAAGGATTGTTGAAAATTGGATAAATAGAGCTGTATAAAAATACTCTTAGAAATAGCGAATCTCCGAATGAAAAGCATGCATAATAAATTGGATTTATTGAGGATGTAGCGAATAGGCGACGAAGGGGCGCGGGGCAGCCGGAGAGCCGCGACCAAAGTGTCGTGGGGTCCTTGAGATCTGCTCCGGGGAGGCGGTCCTATGGCGGGATGCTACGGGGGGAGCACGGAGTTCGGGGTGATGTGGGGTGGGGCGGTGCGGGGTGGGGGTGGCGGCGCCGGGCAGTGCGACGGGGGGCGGCGCCGGGGGACAGGGTGGAAATCGAGGCCAGCAGCCGGCAGGGCCCGATCGAACGGAGGCCGTTCTCCCAGTCCCGGCCGCGCCATGAATATTCAACCCACCCCCGCTCCCCGCGTCGCCCCGCGCCGTCCCCGCCCGCGGGCGCGCCAGCCGCCTGTGCCACGCCGCACCGCTCCGCTCCGCACCGCTCCGCTCCGCACTGCTCCGCACCGCGCCGTTCCGCGCCGCGCCCGCGCCGCCCCGCGCCTGCCAGGCTGCCGCGGCGCCATAAAGATAGCGTAATTTGCCGTTGACGCTGCAGATCAAACCCGACGAGTCGGCTGCGAGAGTAGCAGCGGAAGTCGCGCTGCCGGAGGCTGCTGCGGTGGTTTCTGATTTCTCAGGAGAAACTTCGATGGTCTGTGACAAACGGATGGGTGAGGCGGTAAGCGTAAAAAGTTGTAAGAAAAGTGAATGAAGAAATACAGTTAATAATATATTTTTATTTATTTCTCAGCTGTACATTATTGAAATATCTCTACTTCATATAATAATCTGAATGTTTTCTTCCAATTATTACGCTCTTCACTTTCGTCTTTCATTAACTTTTTCCACGATGATTTATGTTCGTACAACTATAACTGAAACTCTTCCCGATTACTTTATCGCATATTACTTACGTAGTAGAGAGAAAGTTAATTAATGCGGTAGTGAAAAATGGCGAATTTTCAGTAGAAGGAATTATATTGTAAGTTATAGAAATAGACACGAGGCGTTGTTTTGTCATGTTTATTTTATCATAAAGCTTTTTCTGTCGAACTGCAGCCATCTTTAGTACGATTCTGAGGTGACTGGAGACTCCGACAAAAGCTTTATAGAAAAATAAACAGGACAAAACAACGCCTCTTATCTATTTCATAATGATGTAAATAACACTCAATTACCTACCATCAAATTCTAAGTCTTTGACACCGAAAACTTGATAATTGTTGTTCCGATGTGTAACAAATAACTTCTTCTTAACACTTAGGATGGTCATAATCCACGTTTTGGGTGTCCATGGTACTGAGAACTTGATTTACGACAAAACGTCTTTCTGTATGTTCGTCTGTGGATGGGTCCCAATTTTTTCTTGGTTAGAGAAAAATATATTTAAAAATGGTACAGGTTCGATTTTCGTTGAAAACTACGAATTTTTAAAATTGGCAAACGTTTTATTATTTTTGACACCTCTCTAAAACTATGATATTGAAGGTATATATTTTTTCTTAATAAAATCTGTTGTTCAAACTTATATATTTAAATACTATAATTTAAACTTTTTCGAAAACGTGAGTATTTTTGCATAATTTTGAGTGATTCTTACAAATAATGCAAGAAAGTATGTGGTAATGGAGTACCATCAGTTTTTCGTGTTAGCTAAATGTTGGAATTTGCAGCTGTCATTGTTATTGGTATAAACACACGGAAGTCAGAGATTCACATATCGGGGATATAAATTCCTTTAGACTGACTGTATTCCATCATTGATTTGTATTGCAATAAAATTTGTCTAAGCAGAAATAGCTCGGAACCCCCCCCCCCCAAAAAATCAGATTCTAGAAGATTTCAGTCTGTTTTTACACTTTTGTGATATGACTGAAATTTCCGTATCAAAACGCAGAAATTACATGACTGAGTATGAATAAAATACAAGCACATATTAACGCACTTACAGAGGAAAACATCAATAACTAAATATTAATAATGAAATACTCTTAGATTCAAAAAAATAATATTAACAAGCCTCACACTTCGTACATTAGAATACTAGTATTTACAAAATTCATTCCATATTTTCTGTTTTTCAATTTTTCCATTTGCCAACCCATTTTCAATTGTGTTCTTTGATGATGAAAATTTCTATAGGTCAGGATTATCAGCAGCGACTGCAAATTTTGTTAGTTGTAAAACAAATTGCAGGACTTCAGAATACGTATTCACAGAGGAAATTGTTCAATTTTCTATAACTTCGCGTGGCTTTGAGAAATTCGTCTCTGGCCGAGGATGTCGTTTCTCGAGGCGGTGCAGGGAGGTGCGCACAAGGGAGACTAATGCCGTGCCCAGGGCAGGGACAGTTTTTCTACGCCTGCGGGGGGTAAACCTGTACTCCGTAGTGCAGACGACATAAGGGGCAACGCAGGATAATCTTCGCGATACGGCCCTTCCAGGTGTTGATCGGTGTTGTCAGTGGACGCGATCATGCAACACCGCGTTCTTAGATGAGATATCGGGCAAGTTACTCTTCAAGTTGTAGGCATAGACCGAGCTTTGCATCCAGCGCCGATCTTCACGTCGTGCTTCCCAACCCTTTCGCCTCGGCTGTGCTGCCTCGCATGTCACGGGGACAGAAAAACTTACCTGCATATGCATTTCATTGAGTATGTCCTACTTCAAACACTCTGATAAGCGCATTACTCGTATATTCATAGGAATTCCCCTTTATGAAAGTTTTTTCTTTTGCAGGACATCAAAAACGGTCCCATTTCGGCGTCAAATAGGTTTAGTTTTATGCTGTATAAAATGTCATTTTACTTCATGGATCAGAGAAATTTCCCTATTAAGCCATGTCTTCGGCGTGTTTTGGGTTCGGCTTGGACAGATTTTAGTTTCTAATAAGTTCTAAAAATAAGCATTTCATTTTGAGATTGATGAATGTGTAATGCCTTATAATACATGCGGTTGACATTCCAGGTCAGTACCTGTTAGAAACTCGGAATATTATCAGTAGAATTGCACATCGAAAGTCGTTACAATAGTTTTGATTTTTCAACAGAAATATCGTTGATCATAGGGAATAAGGCATACAGAAACAGTTGACTGATGGTTGTTAACATGATCGAGTTCATTCATTCATTACAGTGAACTTTTTTCTTCTGAAAGTTATTGCATTTATCATGATATTAGATACAGAACAATGACATTTCGAAGTCTTTGTTTATATACGTGTTGATCTGATAACATCTGAAGGATTTTACGAAAATATAACAAATCAAAAACAAATGAAACTTTAAAGGAACTACACACGAAAAGAACTATAATACTCTCTCTCTCTCTCTCTCTCTCTCATATATATATATATATATATATATATATATATATATATATATATATATATATGTGTGTGTGTGTGTGTGTGTGTGTGAGAGATTATTACAGAATTCAGTTTCATGTTTTTCTGGGTTTGCTTTTCCAATCAAGTATCTAGAGTCTCACAAAATGAATTTTACTCTATATTTTAACTGCAAAATACGGTCTAGAAGTTACAGAAGCATTTTCCTCTAAATATTTATTATTCCCTGTATCATCACAACGTCATTCGTTACAAATGGCTGAAATATATTTTAGTATTACAAGCTCAACTCGCTTAAGACTTGAAATCGTTAACGCTTTAATTATCGTCCGAACTAGGAAAAGACTTTTTCTAAAAGGGTTTTTTATATCGTCCACTTTACCGAACTCTTTCAAAAGCAGTAACCGAAAACGAACTGGACCGAAAGAATTAATCAGACGTGTCAATTTTATCTTGCATAAATCTCTCTCGCAGTTTTTCTCTGGAAATGTGGGAGGAAAGGAGGGTGGGGAGGTTGCAAGCTTCACAGACACAAACAAAGCGAGTTGTGTCCTCTGAATGCGGTCAACTGCCCGACAGAGGACGCGGACTGTATACACGTCCGCTTTTCAAACTGGCGGTAATTTTCGTCGGAGTTTGCGTTAGTGTCGGCGGAGAGTGCCTCTCGTGAGCTCTAACGCTGCCACCGAAGTGAGTCGAAATGTAATACTAGAACTGTGGGTGCAAGCGGGGGAGAGTCGGAAAGCTGTAGAGGTGGAGATGATGAAGACGAGATCGATGTTGAGGATACCGGCAGAAGCGAAGACGCAGGTAGGGATAGGTGCTTCAGATGAAGGCAGTGACTAAACAGGTGAATGGGGATGCAAATGGAAAGTGGTAACGGGAGTGGGTAGTGAAGCAATGAGATCTGCAGGGTGGTCGTGAGCGGGCGAGAGAAGTACGGGTGATAATGGAAGAGAGACCGCTGGGGCGGGCGGAGGGGGATCGTAGCGGGGTCGTGCCCGGAGGCAACTGAGGTGACGGCAGGCAATCGCGGTCTGTGCTTTGCGGAGGCGGCTGCTTTCTCGTGGAAGAGCAGGAGGGCGTGGGCAGGGCGCAGAACGAGCGGGGCCGCGTTTGCGGATGCGGGTGGGGTCGCGGGCAGGGACGCAGACGGGACGAGGGCGGGGACGTGAGCATTTCATGAGCAGGGGCACGGGCGGGGACACAGGCGCTGGTGCAGAAGGGGGCGGGGACGCCGGCGGGCTCGTGGGCGAAGACGAGGTCGTGCTCGTGAACAGTGGTGCGGGCGGGGGTGCGGGCGGGGGCACGGGCGGGGGCACGGGCGGGGGCACGGGCGGGGGCACGGGCGGGGGCACGGGCGGGGGCACGGGCGGGGGCACGGGCGGGGGAACGGGCGGGGCACGGGCGGGGGCACGGGCGGGGGGCACGGGCGGGGGCACGGGCGGGGGCACGGGCGGGGGCACGGGCGGGGGCACGGGCGGGGGCACGGGCGGGGGCACGGGCGGGGGCACGGGCGGGGGAGGGGCACGGAGGGCGGGCGGGGGCACGGGCGGGGGCACGGGCGGGGGCACGGGCGGGGACGGCGGGGGCACGGGCGGGGGTACGGGCGGAGGCATGGGCGGAGGCACGGACGGGGGCACGGACGGGGGCACGGGCGGGGTTACGGGCGGAGGCATGGGCGCGGGTGCGGGCGGGGACGCAGGCGTGGTGGTGGGTCGGGTTGAGGCGCGGGCGGGGATGGCGGCGCGGGGGCGGATGGATGCTTGGGCTGGCGCGCGGCAGGGGCGGTGGTCTGCACGCGGTGAGCGACCTGGCCGCGGGCGCCGACGGCGTTATGAACCGCCCGGCGCGGCAACTAACCCAGCCGACGTGCGGTTATGAAGCCGCAGGCGAAGCAGGGGAGCGCCTCCGCGCTTGGAGGGATGCGCCGGCGCCTCGCACCAGGCTGCTCCAGACGCTCACCACCACGAGAGCGGCTGATTAAACGCGATATTTGCACTTAATGAAATTCATGTTTAAAAGTTGTTTGCTTTTTTCAGTGATTACTAGTTATCATTTTCTTCGAAGAATGAACTCTGTGATGCAAAGTCTAATTTCTTTTGGATTTGTCTCCTGTTTCAAAATAAAACAATTTAGTATTATGAAGATTTTTGCCTGATGTAAGAAAGTGCTTAATGTACTTCTAAGGGTTTTTCACCCACTTGAGCCGCGGGTTTTCACTCTAGTATCTATAGCATAGCTTTAGAAATTTGACCTTGTCTTTTAGAACAGCGAGTTTGTATGAGAGTGGGGAGAGGGCGCACTTACAAGAAGTGGTTGCACTTATGGCGGTAGTGTTCGTATTCAATTAATGCGAATAATGTATCATTTTTCATTATCGTTACACATACTTCGTAACCAACCTCTCCTACGAATTAGGCGAATTGATTTTCTAGAATGAGCTCTTGGTAACCTCCGAAGGTGCCATAAGTTGCCAAAAACGCGTTTAAATTGTTTGAAACAAAACAAAAAAACACATTTATAGAGGAATTTCTTAGTTTCATGCATGGATTTTCAAAACCAGAATCATCTACACTCTATTGGAGGGAACAAAGATGATTGGCGAATCTCAATAAATTATTATTGCCATTGAAAGAATTGGACACTTTGGAAATTAGACTGAAATACAAAATTCTAATTTATATCTAAAGTTTATATCGTTTTCAAGAATCAATTATAGCACATCATATTTTATATTTTGTATTTGAACCTGAAGATACTTTTAATGTCGGATTCCTAAAATTAATACAAAACATAATTGTATCACTAACGTATCAACATAAGTTTTATCAGTATGAATCAATTTGCAAAATTTGATTGCGATTGTTTTAGATTGTAAAACATTTTACCTAGTTTTAAATTAATGAAGGTTGTTCAAGAATATCTGCTTTTTATTTAAAAAGCTCTAAAAGTTTGAAGGATTTGATGGATTAATGCTATTTTGTAAAGATAAAACGTGTTATGGTCAATTAATAATTGAAAATAAGGTTTCAAGAGAAATACAAATGAATTACAATTGATAACGGGATGTAGGCTGTGAAAAGAGAGCGAGGCAGCCGCACTCGAAAAACGTTGATGACGCCGTCGCGGGAGGTTTGAAAATATTATTACACTGAAAAACGCACATATGTGCAATCTCTTGTTTACAGAGAGTAAAACAATAAAATAACATAAAATGCACAGTAAAAGACCATCGCTAAGATGCACAGTTACTGTTCATCCGCGCATACTGGTTGATTGACAGCTGTCTTTCTTGACACTGCTGGATATGGTATCGATCGTAGGTGTTTACGCAGAGGTTTCATCTGGATCGCGGAAAGTCTTCAGTTTACACATCAGATGGTGAAAACCATGCACTGCGGACCTCGTGACTACGTGACGTATCTCTTAATTTGCCGACATCCAGTTTCTGTCACACATTGCTTCAGACGAGTATAACTCTGGCCATATTTCTTTTCTTTTCTTGTTGAGGATTTGAAGGATTGATTCCGCTGCCTTAGTATGTGGTAGAAGGAATTGTAGTCTGAGATTCTCTATCAAGGGGGGCTTGAAATCAGCTCCGGAGAGAATTTTCGGAGGCGGGCTGCTGCGTGGCTGGCGTCGGGATGTGGCGACAAAGGCAGGAGCACGACGGAGCAGAGCAGAGAGAGGGTGGGGTATAAATAGACGCATCAGACGGTAAGACCAGATCGGAGGACATTCTCCCAATTCTAGTTAATTATTGTGTTATTTATTGTGTTTCAAATTTTCATAGACTATTTTAATGAAGAGAAAAATGTCCATAACAATTGTAAAAAAATCACATTGAAGTAAAGAAATTATTTACTTGTTTATTGAACACTTCCCTCTCAGAGTTTGTCACAAAATGGTACCTTCTTCATAATTTTGTACCATGTGTGTTCACACGATTGCAAAAGTGTTATGCATTTACGTAACCGAAAGTAGTAATGTGTACCACGCCTGGGAATGAAACCAGTAAATGTTCTGTGTAAACTTTGCTATGTTTACGTTTCATTATTCCTACGTTACCAAATGATTGCAGATTGTTTGAATGCAGATGTTCTGATTGCAAATCGTTTGAATATCTTTCACTTTCCAACATTTGAATCAAATATTGCTTCTTGAATTTTAAACGCTTTAAAATGTTTTTTTTTTTTCGAGAGAATAAACTTCTTTTGCTTGTTCAAGTGTGGTGCCCTATTGCTTTTTCCAGGTGTAGGGTCTATAAAGATCATGTCAATATATTTATATGTGCGTCATTTGTACAAAAAACTTACATAATTTTTTCTCCGCAGGAAGGGTCCTTCAAGACCTTGGTCAGGCCCTGAGCTCCTTTTGATGGCAAAGTACTTCGCTTGTTTCTTCCTGGCAAGACGCTCCGAATACAGACAACTCGAAAGACTTACTGAAACAGCGGGCTGAATTTATTATCATCATATCCGTGTTTTCCGGTTTCTGCCCGGTCTGTGGCCATCGTAGCGAACATAATACCATCGCAGCATTATTCCGATCCCTTCCGGTCCTTCATTCCTTACGTTTTCCACCGGTGGCATTGGTTATTTCCTTCCCATTTCATCCAGCCTCTACCGTGTCCTCAGACCCACGCAGGATGAAACAGCTAGCGTTTCGGATGCCCAAGTTAGTATCAGCAGCATACCCAACCCGACCGATTTTCCTCGTTGCTGCGGGATCTCGTTCTGTATCTGAACGACTTCCTCGTCCTCGCTGTCTTGTGAATTCATCCCGCGCCTTGGCGGCGGCGAGGGCGGCGTCCTCCCGTCTCGCCGCCCTCTCGTTCGCAGAGTCCTCGGCCGTCTCGAGCGAACCGAACCGAAGCCAATCTTGTTAAAACTGCGCAAAGAGCGGACGGAATTATTTAGGCACGTAATGTGCCGCGCACGGAGCCCTGCGCGGAGAGTTGAAGGTGGGTGAAGAGGGGAGGGCAGGGGGAGAGGGAAGAAGTTGGCTCCCGTAATTTGGAGCCACCGCAGCGCCGAGGGAGCAAGAGCCGGCAGCGGCGGCGGCGGCGGCAGAGGCGGAGGCGGCGGCGTTCATGAAAAATGAAAGGCTGCCGCTGCGGACAGGTGCGGAGGTGAGTAAAGGCTTGGGGTGCATCGGGGACGGTAGGAGGTACAGCGAGTACGGCACAATGAGAACGGCGAGAGTGACGCGCTCAACAGGAGCCCCGAGGAACTACAAGAAAGACAGACAAAACAAGAGCAAATTGGCGACGAGTGCTACACAGGACGAAAAGTATACACTAGTTTACAAGAGCAAAGGAAAGGTACCAGATGACGTAAACCATAAGGAAGAAATATTTTTTCAGAACATTTCCTCTATTGTTTCTGACTTACCGCAAATACGAGCGTTCGAAGAGCAAAATTGTCATATACTGTAACATTTTTCACATGTCAATCACTTTTCGTTTGATCACACATTGATATTCACTCATCGCAACGTACATCATCCTCAACGATGTTCTCTGGTGGGCGTAACTGTAAGATGAAATGGAAAGGAGAAATGCCAAAGTAGAGTATTTCAAAAGCGTTAGATCGACAGAGATTTATCAAAATGCAACATAATTTTTGGGGGTATGAATAATGTATGACATCGTACATTGATAAACATGCCTATAAAACTTGTATCAGAAAGGAAAAAAAGGCAATACATTTTGAGGTGAGATAGGAAAGAGGACCAAGAAAGGAGGCAAGGAGTGGAAGAGATAGAGAAAGAAAGAGAGAGATAGGAGAGAGAGAGAGGATATATAGAGAAGTGAGGAAAATCTATAATGGAACGAAGGATTAACGTGAAATAAGGATGTGAAGAAACTTGCAATTATGAGTGAAATATTAGATTAAAACGGGCGCAAAGGGAGAATCTTACTGGAAGGCGAGAGAATGGTTGCTGGCCCTGACCGAAAGCAGCGGGGTGCGGGGTGGGCAGTGGGCGTGGCCCGGGCGAGCGGCGACCTGCGCGCAGCGGAGGCGGAGGACACAAAGGCGGCCGCCCGCCCGCGCGCCCATTTGTTAATTCTACAATAAGCCGCGTGGGCGGCGGAGAGGCGTTTTTGCTGTGCGGCCGCCCCCAGGGCGCGTTCGCTCTTCGGACGGCGCGGCGCGGCGCGGTGCGGGGGGGAGCGGAGGTGGGGGAGGTAGACGCGCAAAAAAAAGCGCTGCCCCGCCCTCTCCACCCCCACCTCCCCCCGCCTACCTCACCCTACCCGCTCGCTCCTCCCCGCCTCCCCCGCCCACCCCACCCACCCTCTCCGCCCTACCTCCCCCACCCATCTCACCCTACCCGCCCCTCCCCGCCCCGTCCCGCCCGCCCCGTCCCGCCCCGCCCCGCCCCACCCCGTCCCGCCCCGCACCGCCCCGTCCCGCCCCGCTCTTCCCGTCCCGCCCACCCCGCTCTGCCCGTCCCGCTCGCCCCGCTCTGCCCGTCCCGCCCGCCCCGACGTCCCCTTCCGTCTCGCTCCCTCCCCGGCCGCCCAGCCTGCCCCGCCCGCTCCACCCGACCAGCGGCTTATCTCCGGCGCCGACTCGCGCAACACTTGCGCTTTGTCCCGCTCCCGCGCTCCGCCCCTCCCGCTGCCCGGCGGAACACGGTAAGAAACGCTGGCTGACGATAGCGCCACGGCGGCTGCACAGGTTGTGGAATTGAGAAACACCCTGATGCAGCGAACCCTCGAGACACCGCTGCTCAAGTATCCAACTTCAGACCTTACTAACCCACCTCCTTAAACAACGAACCAATAATCTGGCACTCTCAGAACAGCAAAGATAAATCGCTTGGACTCAACATAGACACTCAACTTGAAAAACATGTACAAACAAAAGTTAATCAAGCAAAAGTAAAATTAGTACTTCTCAAGCCCTGTCATCAATAGAAATTTCGCACTGCTATATAACACATCCTTCATAATTTACAAAACAATCTTAAGACACCCTTCTTTTATACGTGTGCCCTTTCCGGATTTATCCAACTAAAACTTACATCAAAAAATTACAAATTTTCCAAAACCAATACAAAAAGAGAATCACCGTTGATTAGTTACTAACGACCAACTCCACAAAGAACTATCCATCGAACCGATGATATCAATTGCTTTTTCTCCAACTTTTATTTCTCCATACCACCAATCCCTACATAAATCGTCACATTAAACCTTGGCCGAAATCCAATACAACCAACCCAAATTCAAAGCAAATTACCCCTTCATATATTTATGAAAAAAATTGCCAGTTATCACTTAATAGAGGGGACTTTTTGGCTTTCTTACCCTTGTATTAGATTTAACCATAGTATGTAAGTTAGTAGTAAGTAACCAAAAACATAAAAATATTACGTTTTAATAATCTATGAATCCAGAAAATAAATAAAAAATGTTGCAGCAGGTCGGAAGAGTGAGAGAGACGTATTAATGAAAGACACTATGATGTGACAGAGCAGAGGTATGAGTAAGGGGTGAAGGACAGAGAAAACAAAGAAGAAGAAAGAAAGAGGGGAAACGAAGAAAAGAAGGAAAATGGAAGAATTGAGTTTATAAAACGGAAACGCAAGAGATAACAGAAGAACAAGAGCGAAAGTGGTGACACAGAATAACGAAAACCAGAAAGTGAGAAAGCGCGAGAATTAGACTGGGAAAACGTAGAACGAATGTATGCGCCTTGGAAAGCTTGGGAAAGAGGTGGAAACTGGAGAAAGACGGAGGAGCTAGAAAGTAAAAATATTAAAAGAGGAGAGAACGAGAAGAAAGTCAGATGGGGTAATCGAAAGGACCAGAGGTGAGAATTAGACAAGGCAAGCAGTCGAGAGAACAAGGAGAGAGCGAGAGCGAGTGAGATCGAAGTTGGTTGTGGAGAACCCATTACCGGAGACGAGGGTTAGCAACGGCCTGCAGTGGGGTCAGGTGGCGATGACAATCTGCGAGGGGAATAGGGCCCCGAGTGACAATTATTGTGGTGGGGCTGTCAAGGATGATTATGGCAACAGATGATGGCTGTGTGTTCTGCGGCGAGTCGATTATGATCGTTGGTGGGGTGTTGGCACTGACTTGGGCCAACATCATGGCACATAACTTTAAGATGGTTTGCTTAGTAGGGGCACTGTATCAACGCTCAAATAATTGACTGTATGTGATGTGACTGTAAGAAGGATATCTGCTATTGAACATTGCTTTTATGCTATGAGAAAACAATTGAAAAAATTTAAGCAAATGTTCTTAAAAACCAATTCTATAACAAAATATGATATATTGTATATGTCAGAGCAATAACAATTCCAGATTTCTTAAATATGATTTTCGAAGTAAGTCTTCAATGTCGTAAATTTTCCTGAAAATAAAAAATGTGATCCATCATTTTACAACTAACGTTATTCGCACACCAACAAAGTTTTGAAAACAGTATATCAAGTGAAATTCGTCATACAAAGGAAATGTTTGTTTAACGTAATCACAAACGTTCTTTCAATTGTATTCCGAGTGCCATGAATTTGACATTTAAATTTTAATTCAAATGTTAGTATTGTAATTTAAGTTCACTTCCACTCAGTGTCACTCAAAATACGATTGTTGTAAAACATTAATTACTTGATTATTGTAATTGCAAAATGACCTTTAATTGCAGCTCATTAGATCAGCGTAATATACAGGAAATAAACATCATTAAACTAATTACTATCAGTTTCGTTGTCAAGGTAATTTTGGAATTAATATCTATGACCTCCATTGCGACATTTAAAATTCCACAGTGGGTGTTTGGATAAATGTATCTAACCAGCCACATACTTTCATTGCCACATATTATCCAAATGTTCACGTAATTGTGTAATCATGCAAATCAGTACGTCAAACGTGCGGTAAACAATGCTATTTCAATACGATCGAGGAGCAGCCTATACAATTCGATTGTGTATCAAGATAATTTCGAAATATATATCGATGATCACATTGCGACATTTAAAATTCCACAATGGAAGTTCAAAAGAATGTATCTACCCAGCAACATATTTTAATAGCCACATTCTTTTCAAATGCGTGCGTACTTGCCTAATCATTCTCATCAGTCGCTTCCAAGTGCGGTAAACAACGCCATTCCAATGCGATCGAAGCGCGGCGTGGCGTGACGCGAGCGCGGCGCGGAGCGGCGAGTGGCGTGGAGCGCATGGGGGCGGGCGAGAGTGGGCGCAACGTCGTGGTGCAGTCGGGGGTGGGCGGCTGGCGCGGTTGGGCGCTCTGCAGGCGAGATATTACCCCTGGGCGAGTTGGCGCAGTGCTCGGGGGCGATCCCGCTTCCCGGGCGGCCATTAGCAGCGATGGACGGCGGCGCGGGCGCGGCGGCCGCCGGAAAAAAGAGCTAGCGCTGCTGACGGACGCACTGGGACGCGCCGCGCTGCCCCGCGCCGCCCTGCACCCAGCCGACCCGCCCCGCCGCGCCCCGCCGCGCCCCGCCGCGCCCCCCTGCGCCGCTCTGCCGCACCCCGTGCCGCCCCGCTCCGCCCCGCCCTACCCCGCCCCGCAACCCGCCTCACCCCACTCTGCTCCGCCTTTCCGTCTCTCCCCGCCCCTTCTCCCCTCACCGACACACAACGCCGCTCTCCGCCCCGCAACGCCCCATCCCACCACACACGACGCCTCCCTACCCCGCAGCGCCATGCCCCGCTTTGCCGCACTCTGCCGTCCCCGCCAGGCTCGGCCACGCTCACCTTTGTGATCTTTTCCACCCCGCTCCTCTCCCTCCCCTCTCCTCCTCACCTTTTCTACCCCTCCCCCTCCCCGATTCTTATCACTCCCCGTCTCATAACGCCCCTCTCCGCCCCGCAATGCGCCTGTCCACCCCTGCAACGCTCAGCTTTCGGGCCCGGGCACGGTCTGCTTTCTCTCCTTCCCCCATCACCCTCCTCGTAACCATCTCTCTCTGCCTTGCTATAGCTTCCGTCGAAACTCTACCCGGCCCTCCTCCCCTTGTTCATCCTTATAGAGTTCATGTTTCGCACCCGCTTGCATTCCGCTCCAAGATTATTCGCTGCGCCTCTGTACCGATTTTTCGGCCACACCGCCCCTTCTACTTCCTCCCCCCATTCTCCACTTGCCCTCGGCAAATTCCGACCCCAAACCACCTCTTTACCGGCTCCACCACCATCCCTTTTTGTGTCGCTTTTGCTTCCAACGTAGCTCTACCATAGCTATCATCCTCCTCCCTTTCCTTTTAAAGTTCTCGCTTGCCACAATATGTTTTCTGTCCCTCTACTTTTCGCTTCGCCTCTCTACCAAATTTTCGGACACGCCGTCTCTCTTTCTCGCACCCCTATTCAGTGGTACTGTTGTTCAACCACTCAAGCCTAATTCTCATTCCTTACCTCTCCTATCTCCGTCTTCTCCTCGTACCTATCTTTATCTGCCTCACTATCACTTTCATCCTGACTCGGCAACGCCTTACTTCTCCTTCCATTTCTAACTAGTTTTGTTTTTGCATTCGATTGTTTCATTCCTCGCTAGTTTGGTTTCGTCTCTGATATTCTTTATCCACGTCGCTCTTTTTCCTTCCGTACTATTTATTTGTGCGCTTCACCACACGTCTGTATTGTCTACTTTTCTCTTTGTCTGTCCACTAAGTTTTCTTCTTCCACATATTACTTCTATCTTCCGTCCACATTCAGATATATTTTTTCCCACTGTGCCTTGGGTAATTCTGATCTGGATCTTTTCTTTCTTGGGCCGTTCCAAGAATCGCCGCACAAACTTCCGTCCCCAGTTCTTGCCAATATGGCACGATAAGATGTGCCTCGATCTCCGTCACTTGTTATTTTATAATATATCACAAATCAAGCATGTACTCGCACAGAAAAATACTGAGGGAGCTAAAGATAAACTAATAAAACGGTAGTTTGGGAATACTTGTTAAAAATACATTATTCTAGTACTTTGTCAGTTATCCATTTGTTTCGGCACGTAATATTTTATTTCATTTTTGATGTATATAATACAATTCAATGGATATGAATTCGATATTTTATTATTCTAATTGTTACTATCGTTGTTATTATTATTATTATTATTATTGTTATTATTGACCAAGTTTCAAAGTTCTGATCGCACACCCACATCTCAAATTCTGAGAGAAGTTGATTACACTTTTACACTTTTTGAGAAACCACGTGTAAAAATGTAAATTGGTGGTGTTAAGTGAGATCGATTTCACTGAGATTCTCCTTACTCAGAGATGGACTTATATTTATGTTTGTTGAAGAAGGCACCGACAGAAGAGATGGTTGCTCTATTATGGAAGTTCCGATCAATGAATCGAACACCAATAATATATCTTGGAAAACATATTGGATTGGTGCTCTTACATATGTGCAATTTTGCTTTCCAGTTTTCCAATGACACAGAAAAACTTCCAGCTTTTGTTGCCTGTATCAATATTTTCGTAATACCGATAACCATCTCTCTTCAAATCTCTATCAAATGGAAGCTGCGAAAGGGAAAATACTCTTCATTGCCTGTTGTTCGAAAGCTTTTGAAGAGAGAATGTCACAAAAGGAAGTTCAAACAATGATAAGACTACGATAATCTATTCTGCAACAACTGTCTAGAATGTGACTGCTTATTGTTATTACAGAACGCTTATTATATTTAATATAATTTTGCGTTATTTTCAAGAGAATATTTTATAATCCGTTTTGGTTCTTATCTGCGCAAATACCTAAGATTTACAGCAACATGGCTGTAAGAAAAAACAATCGCAATATCGATGTCAGTATCATAACGAATCGTTATCAGTAAGGCAAATTCCTTTGATGTGGGTGGGTTTCTCATTTTATCTCAATGGCCTTGTTATGTCGCTGCCAAGGAAATTTGTTAGAATGCGTGTTCAGCACATAAGTTGGCGCATGAGTCCTGTTACGCTATTTGCTTCGAAATCATACCGTATATTCTCTTTTCCGAAGATATTTATCCAAATTTCTACGTTAATGAGGAGTAAGACAGGAACATGATGTCGAAGTGTTGTAAACGGCATATTATAATTTTTAATGAATAGATCTCATGTGTAGTAGTATAATTTCGTAAGGGAAATACCTAAAAATAATATTGTTTATTTATGATACATTTACGTGTGAGGTTAATGTGTTGCACTTTGGACTGGTTAAGTTATTGGTTGCATCCACACATTGTGATGTGAATGATTTTTCTGCATCTTCGATCCTTTCAATGTGTATGTACGCTACACTGGATCTTTTGGACGGTAGATAAATTATTGAAAGCTAAGTGAGTATCCATTTCAGTTTGTATTATAATAATTATTATAATAGTAATTTAGTAATAATATTAGATTTTTAATTCTTGAGGATCCTAAAAAATTAGGTCAAACTATTTTATATATTTTGTAATTTTTCTATACAATAATTTGTTCTTTTGGAAATAAATATGGTGTGAATTTATCTTAAATAAACAACAATGTTTGTTTCAAGGGCTTTACTGTATATAATTACAACTTATCTTCAAGCAAAAATACCTTAATAATAGTGTTATTATTTAATCATAACACGTGAATAATTCTTATGATTTTCGTTCATACTGCAAGTTGAAGTTTTCTGCAGAAGTTACTTGATACACAGGCTTTTGTAATTAGGCGCCAGGAAATATAGATCTTTGAAGTGACAGCAAATCATATGAATTTTAATATTTCTTTTGTTCATTACGCAATGAACAATTTATTTTCATGATGACATTCAAAGTATTAAAATTAATTTCTTCGTTATTTTTATTCAATTTATAGTATTTAATCAGAATAAAATTCTTTGAATCTTGGCAGTATTACTTTCAGAAGATATAATACTTGATAAACTCGACAAAACGTTGAAACATATTGTCCACATCACCACAGATTAAATGAATATGTGACCTCTCCAATTTTTACATAATCCGTTTAATTACGTTCTGCAATGTGGAGATGTGAAGAGCAGAACATCATTGAATACAGTTGGAGTTTAGATCATGATATGTTTCAGGACGTCATAAAACGCACCCAGTGGCAATGAGTTCTCAAGGGCAGTATTTGAATTGTGGGATTAACGATGTCAATTCACGTCCTGTTTGGTTTATCTTTTCCACAACAAGTCAATGCCCCATGGTGGAATGAGAAAACCGCGGATGGAATGAACAAAAATAGAAACCGAGATTATAACAAATGTATGAATTTCATTAATATCATGAAACAGAAGCCATCACAATGGACATGCATTTGTGGCATCAAGTAATTAAGTGAACGCAACAAAACGCATTGACGGTAGCAATAATGAAATGTGTTTGAGGGATCAATTATTAATAAAAAGAAATATAGCTTTTATACTCACAATATTTGTTGTACGTGCAATTTCAGAACCTTTTCAATTTTGGTTGAGTTTTAAATCGGTTAAATTTAGTTTCAAAGAAATATATCTGAATATGTAGTAGAAAATGTAGAATTTCATAATTTCAAATAAGGAAGGAATGGTTTGATCAAATTGAAATATACTTTCCAACATATCAATATTTCAATATTACATTCAGAAGGGAATTAATACGTATTTTAAACTCATTATTAGTAAAATTTTATACCTCTTAAATTTATTTTAGAATTCCATTCATTTAATTAAAGTACGAATAAGCTTACGCGGAAAGTTCTCGACGTAAAATGAAAATATTCAGAATACTTTTCATTACGCCTACATTTTGTGAACCGTTTTCTCCAAGATTTTGTTGTATGATTCTATCTTTTTAAGCATTACACGGCAGAGGGAACTATTTACATGAAATATACGCAACAGAGTTAAAAATCGCGAGGATTCAAGCCAGCAATAAAACTCAATTTAGAAGCGCATGTATGCTTTCATTACGAAAACAAGCACAAGCTTTAAACGACCTCTAAAGGCCGTGCTTATTGAATTAGTTCCGTTTTGTTTGTTCCGTGCCGTCCCAATTTAGGAAGTAGTCGTTTTCAGGTAATTAATGAATTTACTAATTAATGATAATTAATGAATAGGTTTCGAGATAATTGATGAGAGATGCAGGAGATTCCCCTGTGCTGGCTGTGTGGGGTTGCTATTGAGATCATTAGGAATGTAGACATTTACGTTTACTGTGAAAGCCTAATGCTGACCGAAAAAACTGTTTTTGGTTAGCTAAATTAAAATGCGATTTGTGTAGTCTGGAGGAATTACGAAGGTAAACCAAAGCAAACATAACATCATATGGGTATATAAAATTGTCCTATTCATATATTTAATTTCAGAACATTTTTAGAGATAAAATCTTTGCGTTTTTATTTCCAGCTGCTGATCGGGAGCTGCAACGGGACGTCAAGTTGAATCAAATCACGTAAAATGTAGGTAAATATCATTTTAACGCACCATTGAATCCTTTTCTTTCCCCATCTTTTCTGGAGAGTTAAAGCGATATTTTAGAAAATTTCAAATCAATGGTTTACATTATCAATTCATGGCCTTCGCTGTCATTTTTAACGCAATAATAGAACAAAGTGGCAAAATTTCTGATCTTCCGGAAACATTCCGCTGGAAGACGGAGCAGCGGTGCGCTCAGGCCACTTCGGCCCCTTCAACTCGGCGCAGAAGCCGCGAGGCAGAACACCGCCTTAACGACAGTACGCGACCCCGCTACGTGATTCCGAAGCGTTCTCGAGGAACTCATTCGTGCCACATCGTAACGAACATACTTTACGTGACTGCGCACCTTACGTAACTATTCCCGCCGTCGCATTACCCCCGAAGGAGAATCCGCTCCCCCTCCTTCCCGCCCAATTCCTTCACCCCCGCCCGCCCGCCCACCCACCACCCACCCTCCTAGCTAACATGCCCCAACCCCCGCCACGCGAAGTTTGACGAATCGCTGACATCCTCGCCAAATTTTCGTCCGTTCTTGAACGTGCTTTTGTGATTGAAATGTAGAATAAGAGATGGTTACGGCGAAATATTGTTTTTATTGGAATAAGCTCTTTTGCAAAAAGAGATTAAAATGAAGTGTAATATTCCTTTTGAAAATTTGCACGAAAAATTCAGAATGGTGGATGATTTTACGGATTGTTTTTACATTGCTACATTAACTTTCTAGCTGTGGGTATTGCAAATGATGTTTGAAGCGTGGCCTTCTCGAAAACAAGTAAAAATAAGTGTATTTTATCATAAAAATAATTTGTATTTTGAGCAAAGAGAACAATAACGATATTCTCTGCATTAAATTCTTTTAATGATGGGTAAATTCTGAAAATTTTATAACAGTGGGAAAATTTTCCACTCTATTTGGACTTCATAAATTTTAGGAAGGAATCCAAATAATACTTTACCGTATTATAAACCTAAATTCACAAATAAAAATGTCTGTTATTTGTATTCCGTTAGATGTTGTAGAGAGAAATTTATTTGATATTAACTTTGTGTTTGCCTTTATGCAGTTTTTCTGTTAAAGCACTTTATCTACTTTATTAATAGAAAATATTTCGTATTAACTGTTTGAGAATATTATTGTAACAATAAATACGTCCAACGTAATTGTAAAAACCAAAATTCAAAGGAACCAATGATAAACCGCCTATTTCGACTATTACAATCTCAAAATAAGAAAGTTCTATCCCATTTTGAGGAAATGTTACATGCCCAAATATTGAAAGGTTGGGAACGGCTATTAATGATCTGCAAAATGTTACGTCATTTTTTATCATGTAGAGTCATACATGTCTGATTTAAAATCTGTCTTATTCTGAGTAACTGTGGAACCGAATTCGAACATATTAATTTCCCGAACATGTCAGATTGTCATTCTGAGACCGCATTATGTCTTTATCGACTTAGAGAGCGTGCCTTGCGGCGAAATATCCCTTCCCTTTGGTGGAGCGGGGGCGGCGGGCGGCGGGCGGCGGGCGGCGGGCGGCGGGCGGCGGGCGGCGGGCGGCGGGCGGCGGGCGGCGGGCGGCGGGCGGCGGGCGGCGGGCGGCGGGCGGCGGGCGTGTCGCTGCGTCGGCGGTCGCTCTTCGCCGCCTCAGCAGCGCGGCTGGTTGGCACAGCGTAGAGCGGGTGGGATGGGGGGGGGGCGTTCATGAGGGCCACGCACACTGGGGCCAAATCCGAAAAGCAGGTCATATCATGAAAACATAATTGAAACTTTCTGTATAGAAATTTTTGATTTGCTGATTGTGATCCGGCTGTTGATATTAAAAAAATAGCGAATCCAATATGGTGGACTAAATATAAAAATGTTTTAAATAAAATATAAAATGTGGAACCTAGATATTAAATTAGGAACTTTAGAAATGGTTAAAAGTAAGGCAGTCGACGAATTTACAATCTATTTCTAAGTGGTATTCTATTAAATTTGAATAAATGGACCAACTATGAATTTTGTGCGAGACAAAATGACCCAAAAGTGACATCTCAACGTTCCGGTACAAAAACATGTACTAATTGCTGAATGACACTTTTTAGTAACTGTTTTTAAACAGTTCATTAAACAATATTAGAGACTACAATCTCCGTAAATGTTGTTGCCAAATTCTGGAAATTTATAAATTTTCTTTATTTGATGACAAAAAGTTATTATTACTGTTTTACACACCAACGTGATATGAATCAAGTATTAAAAATAAAAAAAAATACATTTTAGAACTGTTAGTTTTTTGTCAAATAGCACTTTTGAATTATACAGAAGGGCGGATATAAGCGATGGACCTATTCGAAAAGTATAGTGGGACAGTTTGAACATTGACTAAGCGCCTGGTAAAAATCCCTTAAATAAAACCTAATTTTCTGAATTTTGGCCAGCTCTTCGAGAGTTAGCCCCAGTGTGCGACGGCCGGCGGCAGCGCTTCGTTTGAATATCAACGTTTCCTTTCCCTCCCACGCCGTCTCGTTTAACGAGCCGTGATAAACCTGGTTCCTTGAAGAGAGGACTCGAGCTACCGCGTGAAATCATCGCGCCCACATCCCCCCGTCATATGGGCCGTAATGTTTTAACGCAAGACGTCGTCCCTCCGGCAGTTTGGGAGTTTCCAAAAAATCAATGAATCGCCCGTTCCGGAAGATGGCGCGGGCCTGGAAGGGACGGAACGGGTGGGCGGGAGGGTGGGGGGCGAGGGCCGGCCGGAGGGCCTCGGCGGGCGGCGGAGCGCAGAGCGCAGCAGCGCTGCGCCCGCACACAAGGAGAGAAGAAAAAAGTAAAGGGAGCGATGAAAAATTTACAAAGATGAATGTTGAAGCGAGAGACGAAAGCAAGTACGAAAATTGGATGTGTACATGGGGCAGAGGGAACCGAGGTGGAAAACTCCACAGAAAGATTAAAATATCCGAAAAAGAAGAGAACATGTCTAAAACGAGATGAAAAATAGAGAGGGGTGAAAAGTACGCGAAAGAGATTTCATACAAGAAAAATAATGGGTTTCAAAGTAGATAGTGGGTAGAAATAAGAGGATTACGTTAAAGAAATGAAAAAGAAATTGCTTCCTTGAAATTTTATTACGAAAATGTTACCTTTTTGCAAGGTAAATGTAATCCTAAATGTCATATAAGCCTACTTTTAAAAATAATTCAAGATTTTAAGTATTTCCTACGGTTATACATTTGTTTTTTAATTTCATAACTAGAGTATACTAATTTTCCTCGATTTCACAATTCTAGACCTTAAAGTGCCAGCAATAATGCATGCTACATACAAGCAGGAATTTTTCCAAAAAAAAAAAAAAACGAAAGAAAAAGTCGAATTCAACACAATAATTGTATTTCCACGCACCCTCAGAATAACGCAATTTGCTCCTGCGAATCGCGTGACCTTTTCCCTCCGCTGCGCCCGCCCGTCCATCGGAGTTCCAGTTTGGCGAACGGTCGCGTCGACGGACCGAACAAACCCGTGCGTCCGCACCCGCGCCCGCGTTCAGCAAACCGAACGAGGCAAGGAGAGCGCAAAAAATCCAAACCAACTTCCCTTCCGCCTGCCGCTCACCCGCCCAGCCCGCCCAGCCAGCTCAGCCCAGGCCAGCCCAGCCCCGCCCAGCCCGCCCAGCCCCACCCAGTACCGCCCAGCCCCGCCCAGCCCCGCCCAGCTCCGCCCAGCCCCGCCCAGCCCGCCCAGACCGCCCAGACCGCCTAGCCCGCCCAGCCCCGTCCATCCCACCCCGCCTCGTCCACCGGCTCCGCCCCGCCTGCCCGCCCCGTCACGCCCCGTCCCGCCTTACCCAACCCGCCGGTTCCGCCCCGCAAGCTGCCCCGCCTCTTCTCACCCGCCCGCCCGCTCACTCACCCACCGTGGCCCTCTTCGCCCCGGCCGGCCCCACCCATCCACCCACCCGCTCGTGCCCGCCCCGCCCCATCCGTCCGCCTGACCCCTTCCTTCCGCCCCGTCCCTCACGCCCATTCCACCCTCTTCGGTCACGGTTTGCCTGTGCTCACGTTTTGTCATGCACCGCGCGCTCATCCGCTCTGTCTGTTCACTCCCCTTTCGCTCCCATCCCCCCGCAGCCATCCGATAATACCCGCTCGATGGTACGTTGGTGGCGTGTACATTTTGAGGGCGCTTCCATTAGCGAGACGCGAACGTGAACGGGGCACTATTAGAGACACGATGCTTTAGTAATAAGACAAACCTCCATGTGGGTGAACGCGAGGGTTGCCAACTCATGCCGTCCGCAGCACGAGAAACTACCAACATGCAAGCTCATTGACCCAATTGAGATCTCATACTTTGCAACACCTGACAACATTTTCGATCAATCTGTTTCGGATTCCCATTCGAGAATCCAGAGCAGTAATCCCGGCTGCAATTTTTTAAAAAAATTGCTGGTCCTGCACGATTATTTGTAAAAAGAAAAATTAAATATTTATTTACAAATGTTCAACATTTTTGCATGGGATTTGAGTTTCGATCATTGTTTTAAGTATGAAAACTTTAAAAATGGAAAAAAATTGTTTACAATACAATACTGTTGCTTAAATGGAGCTCATTTTTGCGATTCTCACGTGTCCGATACGGATAGCTCCTATGTAGGTCCGGTAACCTAATACTAATTTCTGCTCAATCGAATGTGTTGAAAACTTTATACATTTCTGTATATAAAAACGAAAGCCTTTGATGCAATATCGAGTGTGGTCATTAAAAGATAGATAAACTAAATTTTTAACTTGCTGAAGTACCCTACGTTGCCCGAGTATTTATTAATAACAATGGTATATGAATGGAGTAATCTCGTGTATCCCCATCCTATGCTGCCTACCTCGCCCTCAGCCGCCCTCACCTGCTCCGCCCCGAAGCTTCCCCCTCCCGCTCGGTCTGACCGAACCCCGTCCTCCCCACCTGCACCGCCGTACTATGTTTGCTACGATTATCATTGCTATCACCATCGTTGCAATGAGCGGCTATAAACAAAGGTATTGTTGCCGTAAACAATATCTTTGTACTACACTACGGCAAAAGTGTTTACTGAGTGGCTAAAAATAAGAGATACTAGGTCAACTCAAGACAATAAACTCTTCATAGAAGTAATCCCTCATTTATCATTAAAACAGAAACAAAAACAAAAAACTAAACTGCAAAATATTTTAAGTACCAGCCCCAAAATGTCTATCTTATCCCAATTATCATTTAATTTGTTCTGTGTTTCAATTCAATTTCAATTTCAGTTCAATTATATTCGATATTTTCTTGCTGAACTCAACATCTATACTGAGAGATACGAATTCGAATATACGTATAAATTATGGAAAACTAATTGGTTTCTGCCCACGTGAGATATGTCATTTTTATAATATTCCTATGAAATGTCTTCTTTTATGTGTATAATAAAAATTGTTAATCTTCAACAATCTTGAGTGGCAATTTGAAATTGAATAGAAATCACACATAAGTGCAAATGAAAACTGTTGTGGAGGCAATTTATTTCAAAGAGTTGTTTACTTACTCTGTAGTCTCTTTACATGGCCATCGCTTGTACACCTTCCCGAATATAGTTGGAGTAACGCAAAAGTTCGAATATTTCATTTGGTACTCAGAAGATAGGGGATGGTAGGTGACGGGATTGTAAGTAGGGTGTAGATAACATAAAAATGAACTTGAGCCGTCAAACTTTATTATGTGTGAAGTACAAGGCATTATGTATGGACATTTTTCTTTTTGTTTCGTGATTATATTTCTGAACTCAACTATTTGTATTTTTGTTCTCAGAAAAGTAACGTAATATTACGACACACAACAATAGATACTTCGATATGTCCGTTGCATTTTTTATATTGTGTGTTCACGAATGCACTGAATATTACAAAATATATCCAAATTATCTTTGGGTAATTGTTTATTTAATATCAGAAATAAACTATGTGAATGGCATTATAAAATGTGCCAATAATTAATGTATTAAAATGATTCTAGCATGGTTAAAATCTGACCTTGTATCCTATCCACTTTCCTCTACCAACAGCATCCTGTTCGGCGCTGACGACGATGTCCCTTTGCGGGAATGGAAGCCGTGACCTAGGTCGTGCCCCGCGGGCATGCCCTGCCCACGCAGCCCCGCCGCCCCATCCGCCCGCAGTCGGAGCCCTGTTCGATGCTAATAGGCACTTGCTATCGGGGCGGGGCACCTAACAAGATAAACACGCGTGCCGGAGCGCGCCCTCCGCTCTGCTCCGCCTCGGGGCTCCGCGGGGCGGTCTCCAATTAGGGCGACGCCGCGGACGACGGTGGCGGCGGCGGAGGCGGCGGCGGAGGCGGAGGCGACGGCGGAGGCGACGGCGGAGGGGACGGCGGAGACGGTGGCGGAGGCGGTGGCGGAGGCAGCGGCGGAGGCGGCGGCGGAGGCGACGGCGGAGGCGGTGGCGGAGGTGGCGGGGGAGGCGGCGGCGGAGGCGATGACGGAGGCGATGACGGAGGCGATGACGGAGGCGACGGCGGCGGCGGCGGAGGCGGCGGCGGAGGCGGCGGGGAAGGCGGAGGCGATGACGGAGGCGATGACGGAGGCGACGGCGGCGGCGGCGGCGGCGGCGGCGGAGGCGGAGGCGGCGGCGGAGGCGGCGGCGGAGGCGGCGGCGGAGGCGGCGGCGGAGGCGGCGGCGGAGGCGGCGGCGGAGGCGGAGGCGGCGGCGGAGGCGGAGGCGGTGGCGGAGGCGGTGGCGGAGGCGGAGGCGACGGCGGAGGCGACGGCGGAGACGGTGGCGGAGGCGGTGGCGGAGGCGGCGGCAGAGGCGGAGGCGGCGGCGGCGGCGGAGGCGGAGGCGACGGCGGAGGCGACGGCGGAGGGGACGGCGGAGACGGTGGCGGGGGCGATGGCGGAGGCAGCGGCGGAGGCGGCGGCGGAGGCGACGGCGGAGGCGACGGCGGAGGCGGTGGCGGAGGCGGCGGGGGAGGCGGCGGCGGAGGCGATGACGGAGGCGATGACGGAGGCGACGGCGGCGGCGACGGCGGCGGTGACGGCGGCGGCGGCGGCGGCAGCGGCGGCGGAGGCGGCGGCGGAGGCGGCGGCGGAGGCGGCGGCGGAGGCGGCGGCGGAGGCGGCGGCGGAGGCGGCGGCGGAGCCGGCGCTTGAGGTGGTGACAGTCGAAGCAAGCGGCGGCGGAAATGCTGGAGGCAGTGTTGGACGTGATTGTGGAGGTGTTGGAGGCGCAGGCGGCAGAGAAGACAGGCGACTGAGGAGAGAATGATGGAGGTGGAAACAGAGAAGTCGATGGCGGCGGCGGCGGTGGAGGCTGATGCGGTGGAGGCGTCTGGTGGAGGTGAGAGACGAGGGTATGGAGAATGTGGTCGGAGGGATGGGGTGGTGCGACAGAAACAGCGTAAGTGTATGTGTAGGAGACTATAAAGTCGGGGGCCTAAAAGATAGCGGGAGCGGCGGTGGAGGAGGAGCCGGAGAAGGAGAAGGTGGCGGAGGCAGTGGAGTCAATGGAAATGGTGAGTGGAGGCGACGAATGCGGTGAAGGCTACAGGTGGTGGAGGAAGCAACGGAGTCACAGGCGCTAATAACCGGACTTAAATTGGAATTGAACTTGTTTTCTTTAAGCTTTTTAATACAACATATTAAATAATACATAGTAGTAGTTTAAATCGATTGAATAACAAATTCTAAATTCACTCAGCCAACAACTTTAAGTGGTCAAAATTGTATAAGACCTTTGTGACAGAAAAACAATAAAATCTATATGGTAAGCGTCAGTAAACAATGATTCAATATTATAATTTGACTCCATAAAGTCCCGAAATACAGTCGCAGAATCGATTAACAAATTTATGTCAAGAATACTCAGTCATTGGATTATTTTAAGATGTTTTCACATTCTTAAAAATTTAGAAAGTTAGTGATAGACGAATAAAAAGAAAGAAATGAAACTCTAATTAAATATTGTAAGTTACGAAAACGTTGATAATGAAGAAATGTACCAGTATTTTGTGGCTGATGGGAAAATGATAATATTTATTACCTGGCTAATGGGAATATACTCTTATTGATTGTTTTTCACCAAGATACGATTCCTTGAATAATTCTGTAGAAAACGTGAAGAAAATAATTTACTTGAAAAATTATAACAGAAGCGATATAAAACTGAATAATTGAAGAATAAGACATGTATTGAATGATGTATGATGAAGAATAGACTTGTAATTTTTTTCCTGTACACTAGAAAATCGTACTCCATTAAAAATGATATTCATTATCTTACAGTTATAATATTTGTATCAATTAATGCTATCAGTTTTAAGAAGAAATTATCAAATTATTTAATTTCAGTTCTCATTTTCTTTCTTTAGTAAAGTAATAGTACAAGGAATTTTTTCAGCTCAGAAGGCAAATGAGTGAATTATGGAATGGGATATTACAAAAGGTAAGAAAAGATAAAAAGCCTTAAGATGCCGTAAAGTCGGTGTTAATGGCTTTATGTATTGAAATACTGCTGCGAGTGGAGATTTTTATGCTTTGAAGTCGTTAAACTGTAATGATTTTGTATTTTTATAACCCAGCCAGACACGCTGTGCGGAAGCTAAGAAAAAGAATTGTTTTTTGAAGATTCGTCCAAATGATATTACAAGGTGGGAAAGAATGTTGTAGTGTGAGAAAGGGCATCATTTGTGTTTTTCACACGTCGTTAAATTCAAATTATCACAGATGGAAAAGCGATTCAGTAAGATCGGATTTAGGTGCGAAGAATATCTGCGAATACTGATAAACTTGAGACAGGATATTTTACACTACTATACCTGTTCCATCCCTCTATCTAATTTCGGAAAGTCATTATAGGCGCAGTTTTGTGTGTGTATAAAGGTAATCACGAGGAAGAAATTAATCGAGCGCAATGGAGCTTGAGTTTGTTAGCTTTTTAATCGTAATCGAACTCATAAATATGCCGAGGGCGGGTGTCGTTCGCACCCAATATCCCTCGGCCTGGCACTCGCTGCCCACGGGCGCGAGCGCGCGCGGCCGGCGCGGGCGGCGATCCGCAACTTGCACCTGTAATTACGCGAAGCCGAGGAGCCGTATAAATCACCCGGAGACGCCGCCAAGTTTATAATAGGGAATTTTATTAATAGGGGAGGAAACTCACTTAAAAGTTGAGCCTCCCCGTTATTTACGGGCGGGTTGTGAGAAGGGTGCGGTGAGAAACGGTGCCGGGGGTTGGGGCGGGGCGGGGCGAGCCGGTGTGCAGCGCACGGGTGGGCGAGTGGGGGCGCGAGTGGGCGCGGGGAGGGAGGAAGGGTGGGGCAGCACCGAGTGGCGGGGCGGGCTGGACCGAGCCGGCCGCGCCAGCCTCACACGGTGACGTAATTGGATAACGATTCCTGAAAGTTGAGGGCCGCGCCCTCCTCGGCCCGCTGGGGCGTCGGTGGCAGGTGCGTCTTCCCCATTCATTTGCATCACAGAGCCGGATTCCCAATCGATACTCGCCGGCGGCGGCGGTGGCGGAGGCGGAGGCCGTGGGCGGTGAGAGGCGCTCGAGAATGGAAGTAGGGGGCGAGGACAGGATAGCGGGTGAGCACCCGCCGCGGGCGCTTCCAGCAATCGCCCGACGCCCCCGCCCGCCGCTCTCCGGCAGCCACAACAGGTGCTGCCGCCGCGCCGCCATCGCCTCCGCCGCTGTTGTCCTCGGCGACTCGCCCAAGAGAGAGAAAGTGCGCCCGTCACGAGCACCGGCCAATGTGTACGACGCTGCGCGTGGAAGAGGCGGGGAAACGCGTGAGCGCAGACACTGAGGCAGGTACAATAGGAGCGGAGGGGCGAGCTCCACTGAAGGAGTTTGTAGTGGCGATGCGAAGAGATTGGGAGGATGAGATCGTTGATTGGAACACCCGAGGGATTGGAGGTGGCAGTCAGGAGGTCGACGCACCGTTCGCTGTGAGGGCGATGATACGAGTCTGGTGGCAGGAAGCCAGCGGTTGGAAGTTAAACGGAAATTAAACGAACAATACTGGGATTGACAAGAGAAGAAACAACAAACGCGGCTCCAAAAGGGAAGTAACATGCAGAGAAGTGAGCAAAATAAGGCAGAGGGTTTAACGAAAATTATAATGGTCCACTGTAGTGGTGGAGACAAGGGAAAGAAACAAGAGTAATTTGGGGTCAGCGGGTTGGATTAATGAAGCCAGCCACTGGTCCAGCGAGAAAAGGAAACAAATGGAATTAAATGAAGAAAACAGATAAACTCTCTTCACAAGCACAAGCTAAATGTAATAAAATAGCACGTATAATATCGGAGAAAATGAAGGCACAAACAGAGTAGTTTGGGACAGAAAAAGCAAAAAACTATAGTGGACATATTGAGACGTCTGGGTGAGGTGTACTATAATTCACTAAACAAGGATTACATACTTCTTAGAAAATACTATTTTTAGCAAGTTTCAAGGTAACAGAACAAAATAAGTTGGAAATGCCTAAGAACAACGGGTAAAGTAATTCAAATTGAGGCGGAGTGCAATTTTACTACGAAGAACTTCGCTGACTAGAAAAATTGATAATAGAAACAGAACAAATCATGTCTGAAGTTCTCGAGGAATTATCAATCCCTGGAGAAATATGTCGTAAACTAAAATGAATCTAGTACGGAAGATCCCCTCTTCCGAAATATTGAGGGCGCCCTATCCTAGTTCGAAAGTCGTTTAACTTTACATTCAGTGTACGCTTTGAAATGATTCGCTAGCCAAGCAATATTCCGACGTTTGCCTAGAAGTTACCACATCTGAGTTTGATCGTTTGTTCCGACAAGTGCTAACGCTCTCTTTTAGATGTGGGATAACAAGCCTACTTTCCCAACCCAACACGGTTTTCAACCCGCGGAGCTGCACTCCATTAGCGGAAGTACAAGGGAAGTACACGTTAAGAATTTGTATTCGCGTTTCCTTGCTTCAATACTTGTGTTACAAAATGGAGTAATTTCCGAGCTTTGCACGCAATGAAATTGATGTGGTCGGTACACACAGTCGCGAACGAGAAAACGCTTGTGGAACGTCGCGAGCAGGGAGGCACGTAGGGGCGAACGAGTGCAGAACGGTGGGAGAACGCATGTTCGAGGACTCGTTTGGGGGCAGGAAACGCAAGTTGCATACAGAAGAGCAGTACAGACAGTTGCAAATGGGAGAACGCGTGTGAGACGACGAGAGCAGGGAGGCACGTAGGGGTAAAACGAGAGCAGGACGGTGGGAGAACGCATGTTCGAGGACTCGTGCGCGGCAGAGAATAGAAGAAGTCAAATACAGAAGAGCAGTACAGACAGTTGCAAATGGGAGAACGAGTGTGAGACGACGCGAGTAGGGAGGCACGTAGGGGCAAACGAGTGCAGGACGCATGTGCGAGTGCACATGCGGCAGAAAGTGCACAGCGCAAAAAGTTGCATGCATTAGAACGCTTGCAAGATCGCGCGTGCGGGAGAGATCAAGAAAGGTGCTTGGGGTGTGAGAGTGAGTGAACACAAGTGGCAAGGGCTGAGCAGGAAGCGAGAGTGAGAAGTGAGGCGAGTGAGAGGGCAGTGGATTCATCCCTCACCCTCTCTTTTACGGCGGTGGGAGTGCGTGTCGGATCGAGTGCCCGGATGAAGAAGGCGCAGCTGGCCCTGTCATTTCCCATTCGGAGCTAACGCGCACCGCTTCAGTTTTCTTTTGGGAGCAGATCGAAAGAAACAACGCAAGTGTCAGAAAGCGGATGTGGATATTTGAAAAAAGGGACACTCGTTCAACACTTGCAATATAATATTCTACATTCCCTTTATTTAGAGAATGCTTACTTCACGACTCGTCCTTTTACAATTTATCAAAGCTCTGTACCAAGGCATGCTTGTATGTAGATGCAATGCGTTATGACCTCAAGCAATGCGGCAGATGGCTCGTAGCCCACTATTGTTCTCGCGGCAGACTGAGCCCACTATTGTTCTCGCCTCAATTAGTATTGCAATGATAATAACCTAGAATGTTTGTTTTTGTTTCAAAAAGAGGAGATGTGAGAAAAATTAAACTTTTGAATTATTACGGCAGTTGAAAAATTCTGCTATATCCTTCTTAAAATATCTGCGAAATAACCGTACTATCAAATCAAAATATCTTTACACATCAAAATATCAAAATATCTTTACACATCATAATTTTCTATTGACTGCCTGTCTTTCAATATCAAAAATTACACATCAATGTCAAGATCACCTTTCTTCCAGATTCTAATTCATGTCATGATTGCATAAAAAACTATGAGTTCTCGTTTGAACCAAATTGCTTCAACATGATAACTATGATTTCCATGTTATTAGATAACGCGTGGACAAAATGCATTTGCGCTTGATTGAAAAACTGATATAAGGCGAAAATGAGAAACGCGAAGCGAACGAGACCTCGATCGGAGGCCGAATATTGCGGGGGTGACCGAACCGTGGAGGAGCGGGCCAGCAATGCCGCCCACTCGCCACCGCCCGCGCCGCCCACGCCGCCCGCGCCGCCCGCGCCTCCGCCCCTCGATCGGCGAGAGGCGCCCGGCCGTAAACGCGGCGCGGAGCCCCGGTGCTAATGCCGGCGCCGTAAAACCTCGCTGCACCCCGGCGGCGACGGCGCCCCTCGATGCTCGGAATGCCCGGGGCGACCCCGGCCCGCTCTCGGCCCACGCCGTACCCGCCACGTCGCCACAGGCGCTACTTCCACCGCTGAATCCGTTGCCACCGCCACCGCTGGCTGCTGGCTCCGGCGGACTCTCTCGCTGCCGCTATCGACCATTGACGTTGGTGACCCAGGGGTGCGGAGCCAACGAAGTCTGCCTGGCCGTTGGGAGAGTGTGGGCTATCATCGGTGATAGGTGGCGGAGGGCGGCAGCGGTGGGCAACGAAGGTTGGTGACTGTGGCGTCGGGTTATGGCGACGCGACGGTCAGCGACGATGGGTAGCGAGAGGAAGGCAGCGGCAAGTGGTGACTGAGGCGGCGGCGGAAGCGATAAGAGTGGCGATGATGGGTGGTGGGTTGAGACGATGAACAGGGAAGTTGGCGGAGGTTGAAGTGGTGGAAGCGGAAGTGGAGGTGGCAGCGGTGAGTGGCGGCAGACAGTGATGAGCGGCGGAGGAGGGCAACGGCAGCTGTGGGGGTGACGGCGGTCATGGGTGGCGGAGAGGGTCATCGACAATGGGAAAGCAGCGGCGGCGGAAGCGATGTGGGGGATGGAGGCGAAGGCAAGAGAAGTTGCCGGCGGCTGAGGTGGCGGCAGATGAAGTAGGAGGTGGATGGCGGTGATGGCCGCACGCCGACTAACAGAGCGCGAACGTTGCGTCTACTGATGCTACTACTATTGGGGCTAGTGTTATTCCGTGCCCCGCGGGCCAGAGGCCAAAGAGATCAATCAAACGTCGAAGTGGATCGGTCCGAGAGCGCTCGAGCGGAGGAGATGAGGAGATTAAACGTGCGGGGCAATACCCATTTGTTTGCACTAGTATGAAATTTCTCGCAGGAATGATCAAAGAGATCTGCACCTGAATCAAAATCACGTATTCCGAGAGAGGAAAAACATGATCGGACTCATACATGGATATGCATAGAGAGACGTTTGTGCAAACAATGTTTTTGTCCATTGCATTCTCATTAACACCGAGTGTGTTCGAGTTGTTTAAGGGAAAGACACCTTTGTAAACGTGACTTGAAACTTGAAATGCATGTCTAATTGAATCGCCTTTACGTGTAACGAGACCCTCACAAATGTGAATAACATTGTAAGAGAATATTCAATAATTGTACAGGATTGCTGATCCGCGTCTAAATTTTTAAATAAAGTTGAAGTTACACCCGAACTACATTTGTAACATGTTATTCCTCCAGGCATGTACGTAATTGAAATAAAACATTTTCTAAATTCGTCGATAATGTCACGTTCAAAGTTGATAAAGTATGTCTTAAATATTTGAATACAATAAAGTATATGAAAGTAATAACTTTCATGGGTACATATAAACTTTAAATATTAACTGCAGGTGCATATACTAATTTTCTTATTAAAAGCTGGAAAGATGAAGTAAGAAACACAAATACTGAATGCAGTAATAATACCTAGTACGTTTAGATTATAAATTTGTAAAGTAATTTTTTATCAGTAATATTTCAAGTAGAGTAATTATATTAGTCCCTATCAATATCCTCATCCCTACTATATCATATTCAGAAGAAATGCAACCTAACAAACTAAAGGAACGAAATATTGAAATACATAATTTTGCAGTCTTTGAGAGCAAAAACTGGCGAGGTTTCTCTTCGAGAAGCTCTCGATCTTTAGAGTTCAAGTTTTTACCTAAATTGATATTTAATCAAAGAAAACGTAATATTATCCTACACAGTCAAATGAAAGTATGTAGGAAATGCGTTAATAATATTTTTATTTGAGTAATATATATGTTCACTGAAGAATTTTCCTCAAAATATCTGCAAAAATAATATTCTTATTAATTGCTTTTATATTTTGTAGCAGTCTTTGGTAAAGTGAAAACCGTGAATATCCTAGCATTAAACCAAATATTTATTGTTATTATTACTAATATTATTATTACTTGCGCATCGGTTTCTAACCATGCTACACGATTAACGTGTGTAACTAGGGGATCAGCTTTTCAGCTGTATCCCTTGATAAGACAAGATTTTACGCTTTGAATTGTGAATTATGAGGTGATATGATGATGATGATGAGGGGTGAAGAAACGATCATAAGTACGCTAGACTCAATACGACTGTTATTAATAGTAGACTTGGCAATGCTTCTTTATTGCAATACATTACACTTCACACACTGCCGGTCATGTGATTGTTAATCACGTTTTACGCTAAGCTCTGCAACAACTTTAAAAGCTGAAAGACTCTCGGGAGTATGATTTTGTTCTATGTCCTGGTTTGGACATGGCTGTCAAGTATCCAATTGTTAAATCGTTCTCCCTCATGTTAAGGCATGTATTCTCTGATACTTTCTTGGAGAAATTTGATTTACTTGTCAGAGGTAACGTTCAGGTAATAATTGCGGCTGATATTTCACAATCGCAGGGGTAGAATATGCAGCGAAGACGTGCTTAATACGTGAGGGTGTGACAGGTTGCATAGAGCTTCTGTTCAGGAGCGCTTGAGACAGCACAAACGCATAAAATCATCAACGCTTCTTTATGTGCGACAGACAAACGCATATACCCATTGCACTATGCCTATATTCTTTGCGCAATGCAAGAAGATAGTTAACAAAGTTTTATCACAATCGGTGAATCGGTACGGCAGCGCATAAAATACGCTAATTTTCATATATTTATTATTATTATTATTATTATTATTATTATTATTATTTATTATTACAGGCCGATAGTTAAGAAAAGGAAATGATCATTACAGCCGTCATATCAACTCTGGCAACATCTGCCTTCCGGTAGCAGCGCAATATCGTGTGGTTGAATGAGGCGAGTAGGAAGAGGGAGAAGTGTATCGCCTCCACCCGTTGCGCGCGGCTGGCGCGGGGGGTGGTGGGTAATGGCGACGGGGGCGGCGGTCACGAGTCGCGTGCGCGCGGGTGTCGGGGCGGGGCGGGGAGGGGCGGGTGGGCGGGGGAGTAGGAGCGGGGCTCCCGCCCGCCGGAGGTGTCGCGTCCGCCCCCGGAAATTACACGCGAGCGTTTCGAGCACTGCGTATGCAGATGGGTCTCTCGCCCGGAATACCAACGCACTCCCGCCCCCCACCGGAGGCTCCGACCTGGAAGTTCCAACCCGCACCCGGGGCCTAACCGTAGTGCCAGCGGGCACGCCCACACCACCGAGAAAGTGATCTGGAGAATGGCCGGCGTGCTAGTTAGGACCAGCGATCCTAATACGCGGTTGCCAACTCCAGTCCTATTACTGGTGTATAGCCAAACACGAATGAAAGAACAACCGGAAAGGGTTACTGAAGAAAGAAACAGAGAAACAAAATATGGAGGGGAAATAAAAGGAAAGAAAAGGGTGAGTGGGAATAGAATGGTGAGGCGGCCGTCGTATATTGAAATTTGTTTGATGTTTCCATTCGATTGTATACATCAAAATACCACATTTGTGAATTATTTTCATTTGTGCGTCCTGCGGTGTTTTTTTACAGTATTCCTTATATTTTTTCTAATTGTTTTTATAATAATAATAATAATAATAGTAATAATAATAACGTAATTGGAGATAATAAAAGGAGATTTGCAGCCCACTTGATGATCAACACAGAGTTATCAAAATGCGAGTGTCGAAGTAGGGGAGTTACATATTAAGAGGGCATACGGTCTCCAATTTTAAATTATCATTATTATTATTATGTAGGCCACGTAGGCTATCACGAAATGTGAGCACTGTCAGCAACGTAATATCACAATCGGACATAACATAATCAGATTAAACCTCATCACCATTTCGACCAAATAAAATCATTATGAATTGACAACACCTCTGTATTTTATAATGATATATTCATGTTGGAACGTGAAAATATCTCACCGATAGGCTCCTTTCCTCATCCCTTTCAATGCTTTTTCCATTTCCATGGTATATTTGAATTCACTTTTTGGTTACTTTTTAGCAAGGGTCATGATTCCCGTGTTGTTATTTTTTTTCATTTAGTCAAGGCAAGATTCAGCCTGCAATTCCTTTTAAGTCTCAGTGTCTGTTCAAATAATGTATATCTATTCATGTTTTGTTTTCGTTGCAATCTAAAAGCATTACTTTGAATATGAATACAATTATATAGAATTTTTATTTGCATACCAAAGTACTCGAAAATATTCAATTCCCCTGACACTTATTCGAAAAGCATAAACCCAACAGTATCATTTAATAATTGAGTTTCCCGGGATAACGGGGAAGTCATTTTATTCAATTTCTAAATAACAGTGACCTGAAAAAGTTAAAAAATTAGAAAAATGCTTATTTGAAAGGAGATTTAACAACTTTAAATTTTAGAACAAGCGATAGCTGCAAGGAATTTTGTGGAAATTTGCAATTTTTCCTACTCTGGCGCTGGGAAGGCTTATCGGCTTTGCGTTCGCAGCGCACTGCACCCCCGGGAGGAGACGCCTCACGGGAGAATATTGAAATCAACAGCTGTTTTTGATTCCCCTGTTTGTTCAAAATGAATATTCATCACCGTACTCACCTGACAGGTATTACAATATGGTAAACCGAGGATTAGTGTTGAATAATATAAGCAATTATCTAAAACGCTTTGCTCTTCAGAAATGATGATTATCTTGCAAATGAAGTAATGAACTTTTGCGATTGCTTTCATTTTGTGTGGCAACTCCTAAGCAATTAAATCTAGTCAAATTATGCTTAATCACGAGAAATCTTGTAATTATTCGCAGGCATTGAAATCAACAGTTGAATTAAACCCAAAACATCCCAGAATTTGCTTTATTCTATCAGATACTGTGAATATTTTATCTGACTCCCATGCAAGATTAGTAGAACAGAGATTTTTAATTAATTAATGATAGAAATTGAGTATTTAGTTTAAAAATTGTTTACGTATCAATGAATATTTATATTATTTCCTCCTAAAATGATAAATTTAAAATATATTAATGAACCAGAGTAAGATAAACTAACAAATAAAGAGCTCTCACTGATACATATAAATATTTCCATAAGATACCAGCCCAGAGCAGTCTAGAATCAATTTTGAACGAAAAGAACACAAACAACACAACTAAAGCGGGATATTGCCGAAACATCCAGGAACAAGGCTCCTATTTGAAGAAGCCGGTCCCCTTTGACGCCGTCCGCTTGCGTTCCGTAAAGTGCAGCTGTGCATGCACGAAACTTGGCAAGCGCGCGCCGTCTCGTTTGAGAGGCGAAGCGACGCGGGGCCGCCTGCGGGCGTTGCAGCGGGAGCATGCGGGTCTTCCGCGCAGATCGGAAGCCCCTGCCGCTGCCGCTGCTCTCGCCTCGCCGCTCCAAAGGGGAAGAAGGCGTCTGGACAATGGAGAGAAAGCCTGGAGCGAAGGCACAACGGCAGGCGTTTGTTTCCAATGTTATGACCTCTAGTTTTATATTGTCCGTTTTTCAATTACTAAGCTACGTATACGTGTATTATAATTGGTTCATATGTTGCCTCGTATAAAGACGTCAAACATCAAATTTGTTTTTCCAAATTTCCAAGGGATCGAGGGACAGAAAGATCTTGTTTTCTTTGTAATTCATTCAGAGAAAATAATTCAATTTCGAAATAATAGAATTTAATGATAGGAAAATCATAATTACTTCTAAGTAATAAAATGTTTAGTTAATCGTATTTGAACCACAGCCAGGTATCTCTATAGCGTACCGGTAAATGGCTTGGTGAGGATAATCTGCTTCTTCTTGCACCTACGACGCCACAGCCCAAGTCAGAGATTGGCCTGAAACGCGCGTACCGAACTAGTAGTGCTGGCGAGATTAGATCAAAGCCAGTCGTATTGAAATAGGTGATCAGTGCATCAGCCGAATAGAAGGACGTGTGTAGAATCTGAATGAAAATTATTCCCCTCCTCGTTGTGTCTGACATTAAAAGATACGAAAAGATGCTCCCTTTTCTTTCTTATTCGCGGCTAATTAGGAAAACATGTCATAATTTTCAATAAATAACACGACAGAATACGAATGCAAATTTAAATTGTTTTAAGCAAATGGTCAATAATTTATTTATATGTACGATTTACAGGCATTGAACCGTCATGAATAGATAATAAAACTGTTGCTATTAATAATGAAAGAGAAGAGAAATTGTTGCTCCCTTTGCTTTCTGATTCGCGAATAATTGGAAAAATGTATTAATTTTCAAGCTTGTCGAATGGATACGCAATGAAATGAGCAGCATAAAAAATGGAGATTCATTAATTTCGGGGACATGTTCTCAACCTGGAATACCAAAATCTAGGATCATTTGTCTTCATAATACACGGATTACAAACAATAAATGTGAGGGTTTCAATTGACACTCCAACCCCACCTACCGCTTGTCTCCCATAATGAAATTACGCCAGGTGAGCGAGTCTACGCGATCTCCATTCCAGGTCGTACAATGCTACATACAATGCGACTCACTCTCCACAAACATTATTGTCAACAACTGAGAGCTCAACTCCACTGTGCTCGTCGACGCTAATTTGTTCTCAAACGTTTTATGATTTTCACAAATGACATCGGTAAAATCATTGAGCCGTAATTTGTATATTGCGCTATTATTTTCATGCTTAGTATTCGCAATCAAATTAACAACTCGATAATTGCAGGAAAAGAAAATGTACCATCAAAAGTTGTAACATTTTAACTTCAAGATTATGTATTTGGAATTACAGTTTCATACGTTCAGATGTCAAAAATATTCCTTGTTTTGACATATTACAAATACAAAGTACAAAGCCTTCTATGCAATATTTTTAAATTGAGGAGGGAAGATTTGTAACAGAATTGGCTCAAATTAACACAAATACAAGAATAATAACACATAGGCAACAATGTGTCTGAAAGTGAAGTAATGAAAAAAAATTATCTTTTCCGACAGATCATTGATTTGACAATAATTTTATTTATAGCTTCACTTTATGGGTGTTATCATAGGAATTGTTACCGTAAATAAATTATCGACTGTAGGGTTAATTGAGGTACATTATGACAATATTCATAATAATTTAAGGGTTTTATGAGATGGAAATGAATTACATTTTCAAGTAAATAATAATGAGGTTCAGACGCCAAAATTTGTGAAATATACTCTCAGGCACGAGTCAATTGAAATTAAAAAAAAATTTTTTCGTGCAATGTCACATTTAAAATAATTTTAAAGATAAAGTAATTTTGCTAGTAATATTTGAAATACCAAATGAGAATTAACAGAAAAATAATTACTATGAAAGGAAGAACAAATAAATTTATCTTACTCATTGGTAATACACGAATAACCTTGCAAATAACTGTATGCGACTGGAAATAGCAAAACACTTTTAATAATAAAATAAAAGGTATTTTATTTTAAAGGTAAAAATTATGTAACTTCATTCTTTTTTAATATAATGCTTTCGTTTCATGAAACTTTTTAGTATTTTCAGTTCGTGGGCACATCATACCGGAATTAAATTTTTGCGAAAAATGTAATGTTATTAAGCAAAATATATAAAAGCATTTATGGTCATGTTATTATTACTATAACAATGAAAAAATCTAACGAACATATTGGAAGAATACCATAAGTTTAGCTTTGAAAACGCCTCTCTTACTATTATTATGAACTAATTATCATTATTTTTTTCACTTATAAAGCATTTTAAAGAACATTCTACCGAATTCCAATAGTTCACTAGAACTAATAATCATTTTCCCAAACGGAGTTCCAGACGTTCTACGCTGCGTGGAGCAAAGAGCAAACAGCAATGAGCAAAGAGCAAAGGGCATTCCGACCTCGACAGGGCGGAAGGGCACCGCGCCCTCTCGGCCTCCTCGTCGACTCTTCTTTTTCGGAGGTGCCCATGAGGGGTGGGGGGGGCGGCGCCGCGGGGGGCGCACCGAGCGACGCGGGACGTCGCGGGGCCGCCGCCGCCGGCGGGCGTCGTCATCACGAGGCGCCGCGACGTCGACGTCGCCGCCGGAAGACGCCGGCCCGCGAGACAATGGCGCGTCGACAAAAGCCGCGTCGCCTAGCGACGCCTTCTTCCCTTGGGCGGACGTGTAGGGGCGGGGGAACGCCTGGGGAGGCTGCGGGGCATGCGGCGAAGGCGGCGGTGAGAGATGCCGGGTGATGAGAGCATTACGGGGGGTGGATGGCTCCTGGGAACTCTGCAAGTTATAATACATAGGCTGAAACTATTGTTTTTTCTTTAGACGGCAAGGTGGAACAAACTGAGAGCGAGTACGACCAATAACTTTTTGTTATCAATCTTCTAGCGAATTCAGGAATACCATTTAAGACATTGAGGCAACGCAAAATTTGGTTTCCGAAATCATTCAGACGATACATTGAATTACTTACCAAGTACATATCATCAAAAATAATGCAATAATTTCATAAATACTTTAAATCGTAAATGGCAAGTAATCAGCTGACTCGGTCCACCATTTTTCTCGGAAAGTTATGACCATAAAATGAAGTCCTCATACTATGCTCTTACACTACTTAACACATCAAGAAACTAAGGGGTCGTTCATAAATTACGTAACGCTAAAGGGGGGAGGGGGTCTGAGGCAGTGTTACATAGAGACAAAGGAGTGCGTTACAAGGGGAAGGGGGATTGAAAATACTCGAAATTTGCGTTACGTAACTTATGGACGGCCCCTAAAAATATTTTGGATAATTATGATCATTGTTCTAAGCAAACAAAAAAATTAATTTCTCTTAAAAATGTAGATGTTTTAAAACAAAGTGCGAAAAATGACATTCTTCTTATTCTGTTTATTTGAGTTTTCAAGCCTTTATAAATATTGCGTTTAATTTAAACAGGCTTCCTTTTTGATCTCTCATCTTTTAACAGTTCGGAAAACAATATGAGCCTTTAATAGTTGAGAGATATTTATATGAAAAGAGCTGTTTCCTGGTTTTAAGTTTTCTTATTACTGTTTTTTCCTGAAAATTCCATTGTATAAAAATGCCAAGCTCTCAGAACATTTTCTACATCCTGTCCAACTACGTACGTTTTATTACGCCATCTCATTTTGTAATTCCGAGGAAAATGTTGTTTTTCAATTTGTTTCCTTCATTAGACCCTATGAGAGGCAACACGTTTCTTTGAAGCAAACAGCAGGCAGCCTCTTTGTCGAATCTTATCACGGCACTTCAGTTCAAACGCCACTGTCTGTTGAATGTTGGGTTAGAAAACCAGAGATGCAACATGGCATGCCACACACAAAGCAAGTAATTTCAAACATCAACGTGCAAGGCAATAACTTTTTCCAACTTGTGACCCACTTGTATCAAAATCTTACTCAGCCATTTTGCTAGAGACGTATTTCATTGCTTTCATCATACTTCTTGAATTTATCTCGGTACTTGTTATAAAACGCAGTGAAGAGGAACAACATGTTTGTGTTATATTACATATATATTGGAATGGTAGAGAATGCATCTTCTCATCAGTGAAATCAACATAAAAGTACATCGAGAAATAAATTGAGAATAACTGTTGGAGTGCGAAGTGCAATTGAAGCAAAAGAACAAAAAAAATTCAATTTAATTCAGTAAAAGAGAATCGATGTATCCAAGATCCTATACGTACTAACAACTGATAATCTTATTTTCAAATTGTTTTATGAATATTCGAGTGTGAGAATGTTAAATGCAGATTGTAAAGCTGAGAAAAATATTTTTAATACGTTTTTGCTAATGCGTGGAATTAATGTAAGTAAATATTAACACTCTCAGTTATCCCACTTAAAATTCCTTTTTTTTTGTTTTTAAGGTCGCATCTACTACTAGGTGATTAGCGACCACTATTGGATTTATCGCAATGGTATGACGATGGCCACGCTCGCCACGGGGCCAACTAAAATTCATTTTTGTTGTTATTTCTTTTTTACTTTTCACGGTCAGAGAATATCGGTTGCTTTATCAATCTATAAAGAATGTAATCGTTTTTTTGATAGCTTTAGCGAATTTCAAACGTCATGTCCATTTATTATGAATTACAAAGGACTTCTGTATTAATTTATTGATATACATCTAAAAATTCATTTGATGCTTGAATATGTCACTATTTTAATTCCGAAATCAAACTACTTCACCATTTAGTCTGGCAAAAATATTACTTTTAATATGTAATGAATACACTCTCAGAAGAGTATTTAAAAAATCTGGCTTAGCGGCCTTTAAAATTCGAGATATGAAAATGAAGTTGATCAGATAATGTTTCACGATCAAATGGTTCATGAAAAATTGTAAAGGAAATGATCCACAACCACAATACTTGAAGGAAGTTGGTCTAAACCGCCTTGTGTGTGCTAGTGGGAAGAAGCGCCGACGCAGCGGTGGCTGTTGACTGGCGCCCTCCATTGTGGAGGTTCCTGGCGCCGCCGCTGGCAGGTGGAAGCCCCGGGAGCCAGCAGCTGCCGCGACAGCAGAAGCCACACACGGCACCACGCCCCCGCCCCATCCACGGCGCCGCGCCGTTTAAAGGCTGCCTCCTTGCGTTCGCAAAGAGAAGCTCAAGATCAGCAAAACCAAATTGCCTCTTTTCTTCACATAACGTACGTGTGTCGTGTGCACTAATTTCATGTATGTATTCTTCTCCTAAATTTTATATTTTACGAACATGTTTTTCTTACAGAACAAATTTGGGCCGGAAAAATGGCCGTGATAGCTAATCGGATATAATCGCAAAAATCGGTATCGGCAGGAAAATGGTAGCAGCGGTTCCTGGGATCGAGAGTTCGATTCTTAGGTATGGATATTTACATATCTGTAGTGGTTTGGTTGACGTTCCCTCGTATTATGTGTCACTTTTACTACAAAATCATTTCATTCTGGTCTGTGCGGTTGTGCAGTTGGCTTGTGAACATGTACTCGGACTGAGCTGTTGCGGATTCCCTTTGTGTATCACTTTTCTAACAATATCCTTTCCATCTTGGTCCGTCGGGGTGGCGCAGGAGTGTGTGGTGAAAGAGAACTTGGACGATGCTGTTGCTGATTCTTTTTGTGTTGTGGCATAATGGGACCAACCAGCAAGCATTACCCTAAACAGTGTGAATGATTTCCCCAACGACAGATACACATTACCTGATTCTGGTTAGCACAGAGGCGAGATAGCATCAGGGGGTTCCATGGCAGGTCCCCTTAATAACGAAAAGAAAGGAGGTCTACCTCCGAAAACCGAGAAGCGAGTAGGTTCGAAAACCGACATTGAGTAGAATGGATAACGTTAAAAAAAGAGGGACTGATTACCGTTCAGATACCCGCGTACTAGGAAGACTTACAAGGCGTCGGGGAGAGCAACACACTGTACAGAAGATAAACGAAGTGTGATTCAAAAGTGTGTGTGTGTGTTGTGTGTGTGTGTGTTTATTATCGTGTATACATACACACAAGAAAATTTGTACTTAAAAAAATTAGGTGGAGAGTCGTTTAAACTTTAAAGAAATTGCTAATTAAAATGTACTAAGAATTGAAGCCTAGAAAAAATAAAAGTGTCTTCACTGGGCTTTTAAGTGAAATTCCGCAAGTGCTCCGCTGTGAACTTGTGACCGCCACAGGATCAAGCAGCGCCTCGCTAGGCCGCCGCCCTCTACGCCTAATCCCTGGGGCGCGCGGGGCGCAGGTCGCGGGATCGCAGCCCGGCGGGAACGCGGGGCTTCCTCCAGCCGCCATCCGGCTGGTTTATTCACCGACGGACGCGTCTGGGATTCGCGGCGGGTGAATATTCCAACGGCCCGGCCGCCGTCAGCTTGATAAATAACGCACAGCCGGCGCCGTATTTTAGGCGTCGGTGCGCGGAAGGGGCGGGCCGCGGCGGGGCGGGGGCGGGGCGCGGCGGAGGAAGGGGCGGGGCCGGGGCGATAAGACGCGGAAGCGGGGAGTCCGCGGAGCGAGCCCGGCCGGGCCGCGCCGGCCCGGCGCGCCGGACTTCCATTGGAGGGAGGATGCGCGGGGCCCCGCCCAGCCCTGCGCGCGGCGCCGAGGAATTAATTAAAATTAAAACGTGCGGCGTCGGCGCCGGCAAGATTGATTGCGGACATTAGCGGCAGCGTGGGCGGGACAACAGGTGCGGGCGGGGGGGGCGGGGCTGGGGGGGGCCGGGCGGGGAAGGGCGAGGCGGGGCGAACAGATGGAGAGGGGAATCGTGACTGGGAGACGCAGACGAATGGAATCGACGAAATGAAGATAGGGCTGAAATTCAGCCAGAAGATACGAGAAAGTGAAGCGACAAATAGTTTGGACAGACAATGGCTACAGTCCCCGTAATGACGACAGCAGCTATCGCAAATTGTAAGAGAAATACGCTGAAATCTGAGTAGCCTGCAAACAAATATAGGCCTTTACATTAAATTTAAACTTGTTTGCCACAGTGGAGGGAAAGTACTGCAAAAGAAAGGCAAATAAATATTCACGAATATTAAAAGTAAACTTACAAGGAGTAACTAATCCAAAAAGAAACGAATTGGAGAGGAAAAGCAAGTATTTGAGTAAGAATATACTACTTAAATTAGGAAACTCACATGCATTGCATTAATTGAAATGGAATAGAACCTTATATCTAAAAAAGAAGAAATTATCTCGCAACTGTCCAGTACAAATGAACTGTAAGCTGAAGCAGAAAAGGTAAATGCGAACGCGTTACGCAAAAGTATTGCACATGTTCACGAGCACGCGACAAAATGAGAGAAATCTGTAAATCCCATAGATTTCAACGCACTACAAATTGCAAAGAAGCGTGCTTAGAGATCCAGGAATGCAATTGCAAACCCAAACAGAAATGTTCTTGTACTCTGTGAAAATACAACATATGTGTGCAGCTGATGTGGCATGCAAGTGCGAACAAATTATATACATCTTTCTTTATTCATCAGATACAGTTTTATTGTGTACTCTGTCGTACGTGCCACTAATTATTGTGTGGATGAATAGAAACCAGAGGCTTCTTAAAATTCAAAGGTGGATATGTTCTGTTTAATTTCCATGAAAATACCCATTCTCATAAAAATCCCTATTCTTTAATTTCCCGAAAATGCTTGCTACATTATACACAACTGATATTCTGAACAATAACCTTCATCTTAATTTCATCTATTAATTCTCTTTGTTCCATTTATCAAGGACACACTGCTGAGTTACTAGCGATAATTATTGATAAGAATAACTTTTTGAACAATATTCAGAAGGTTCTCCCTTATCTCGTTACAAAGGGACAATAAATGAAATAACAAACAAATTGACTATGGGTACAACAGATGTGATGAAGTTACACAATGTAGCTAGGTTCTCTGCTGAGAACCATTTTTCGTGAGAAAGGTAGCGCCGAGAAAAATGATTCATGAGTGAGTGAGAGAGTGAGTGAGTGAGTGAGCGAGCGAGTGAGTGAGCGAGTGGGTGAATGGGTGAGTGGGTGTTGTTTCTGGGCCCGTAAACTACTTCATTCCCACGAGCGTAATGCATAATCTTCACGTGAGTTTGTGAAACCCTGACCCAGCCAGGACATGTTCAGCTCCTGACTGACTCTTCGACATCTGTGGCAGGTGTAATGCATGACAGTGTATGTGAGTGTGTTTGTTTGTGTTGGTATATGTGTGTGTGTGTGTGTGTGTGTGTGTGACTGTAAGGGGAGTGGATGGGAGAAGAAGAAAGAACATGAAAAGAAAATCACGCGCGGCCAATGGAAGAAATCAGGGAAAATTACCGTCCAGATTAACCGGCTACTAGAATTTTCCTCCTGACAGAATCTGAATTTCATCTATCTATATTGCTATTGTCGAAATTCTGCCACTAGAGGACTCGACCCCTACAATCTCCTGGTCAGAGGCGGTAGCGGCGGTGGGTATTTTCAGCGAGCCATCTCCGCCGCCGCGTGTTCGGCGAGGACTACTCGCGTCTGCGGCGGGCGAGAGGTGGGCGAGCAACGCCCCCGCAACACTCGCCGTTCGCGAGGCGCACCTCGCGCCCATAACTCACGCGCGGCGGCCCTGACACGGCGCAGACGCGCGGGGCGGGCGCGGCCGCCCACGCCCCCGCCCCCGCCCTCGCACGCGCGCGAACCGTATTTTATACACGCGCCTCCACGCCCCGCCCCTCCCCTCCCCGCCCCTTGCCGCGGCGCCCCAAACCATCCCGCGCCATCCCGCCGCGCAGCGTCCTGGGCCTCGCCCCCGCTCAACCCCTCACAACCCGCTTCGCCACGCCCTTCCCGACTCCCGTCTCGCCTCTTCACGCTCTGGCCCACCATTCCCTACCCTGCGTCACCCTACGCCGCACCGCCGCGTCTTATGTTTTTACGTCTCACGCCGTCCTCGACCTCCCCACATCGCTCCACAACGCCTCAACACGCCCCTCTCTTTTCAACCCCGTCTCGCTCCTCTCACTCGGTTCCACGATTCTCTATCTAGCATTTTTCGCCGCAACACCACCCTGTACCGCCCCGCCCCGTCCCACACTTTACCGTCCTGGTCCTTCCCACCCCGCTCCACCCTGCCTCAACTCCCCCCCCCCGCCATTTCCAAACTCGTCTCACTCGTTCCACGCTTCTCCACCTAACGTTTTCGTCCCAGTGCCACTCTACACCGTCCCGCCTCATCCCACACCTTTACGCCTCGCTGCGTCCTTGTGCTTCCCATGCCACCTCACCCTCTTTGCCCCGCCTTTTCCAAGCCCGTCTCGCCCATGCCGTCCGGTTCCTCGCTTCCCTACCCGGCATTTTTCGCCTCAGCGCCACCCTACACCGCCCCGCCCCATCCCACTGTCTCACGCTCTGCCCCTTCCAGCCCCGCACCGGTCCATCCCCGCTACGGCCATTCCCCACGCGCGCACCGCCTCCGCCCTCTTTGCCACCCGCGCCCGCGCCCCCGCCCACGCCCGCCTTGGATTTGCCTGGCGCCTTCCGCCGCGGCAGTGAAACTTTTATGCGACTCGCTCTCCCCTTTTCCCGTTCCTATTTCAGCGCCCCGAAATGTATTTCAACAAGTCCTGCAGCCTTTTCGTTTTAATTTTGAGGGCGGAGTATATTGTGTGGTAACTGCGGAGCAGCGAAAGTTGTAAAACAAACGTTCCGTCCGACCAAGAATTGCGTGTAATTTGATCATTGTTGATTATAAACAACTTTCATAAAAGCCGTTTTTTTACTCTTTACTTTGTAACCGATGTTTTCTTCAAAACATACTTATTCTGAAAAAATATTTGAAGTATTCACAAACTTTCAGCGGATATACAATAATTTCTTGATAATATCACAAGAAATATATATGTTTATCAACGTATTGATACAATTATTTCGAATAAAGTCCTTATCCTAAATATTGGATTTGAATATGAAATTATTCATGCAATTTTTGCAGAGCAACTCGCGCTGTGATATTTCGACGTGGGTAGTAAATCATAGTACCAATGCACAAGGCACCCTTCAACATCGCCATGGGTATTAGCGTTGCGAGTTACGACAAAAATATGTCATTTGAATTGCCAAAAAAATTGTATTTCACATTTTGACAGCTGCCTGATCGACGAGAGTGTTTGCGGGCAGCTATAACAAACAACCAGTGTATCACCCACACCCACACGTACCACTTGCAGGTGCGCAAAGATGTTTGCATCTGCTTATTACTGTCACTAGCTTATTACTTTCCGCAAAGTGGCGTTCCCTGAAAATCGAATTACTTGCCTCTCCAGAAATTCCACCAGCTGCCCGTTTAAGTGGGTTCATCTGATGTTTCTGGTTTCATAGTTTGCCCCTCTTTCTCGCTCATTGCCCGAAGAACCATCACCAGCCTTTCCATCAAGATTAATTAAACTTTCTCATAAAGCATTAAGTCGAATTGGAATGTGCTATTTTAAGCAATGAAGAATGCTATTGGTCAATAAAGAACGCAATCTGATTAATGATTCAGCTAGTACTAATGATTAAAGAAAATAGGCTACAACCTGGAAAGCGATTTTAAAATATGTTAATCGTTGATATTTAGTCTGCTTCTTTTAATAAGAATAAAGTTTCTTTTAAGAAGAGATACTATTTCTTTTAATAATGAATTTTATTTTAACGTTTTTCCTTATTGGTACCTTAACATTTTTAATCCCATATTTATTTTGAATCTCTAAATAACCATCATATTACGATTTTATTGTCTAAATGCGACAAAACGTAAAAATCAATTTAATTATATTCATCTATTTCCGAAAGAGACAATAAAAGCATATTTTCATTGTTTTATTACTTTTGAAAAGAAAATAATGTTGATCACTGGTTGGATTTTAACACCTCTGAAACCCGAATATTCCATTGTACGAAATGTTCGACAAATATATCAATTGTTATAAGAAATTGATCTTTGCATGATTCGATATTAAAGATGAGAATAGTTTGCATTAATATACACAGCGATCTATATCATGAAATTTGAATAAGAATCTATCGTATCTCCAGAATGCCTTCGGAGTCCTAAAGGGAAGCCTGTATAAGAGTTGGGTTCAGGATATGCAGCGGAATCTGCATCCATTCTCACGAACACTCCCGAAATCTGATTAAGTTTGAGGACGAAGATGCTATGAGAACCGAATATATTGGGTAGAGAGGAACGGAATCCGATTGAGACTGGGATTCCAACGGAAGTGGTATTCGATTGGTCACAAAATTTATTCCGAACCGAATCTTTATCGGAAGTTTGCGACAACTCCATCAGACCTTCATGGCTCTTGTTCCTTTCATGCTTATCTCTCGACGTTCGCGTTTCGTCCACTTCAAAGTATTTAATCATATGCTATTAACACCGAGATTTTAAATGTCACATTATCGTATTTCACTGATATTAATGCTTTTCTATTTTTCTTATGAGATAATTTAATTTGAGGTTTAACTTTTTTTAAATTGTCGAGACTTCTTGTAAAATACCCACAAAAATAAAAATACCCTGTTTAAAATACACACGTTCTTTAGTTCCACCAAATCATATTTACGTGCCTAAAGTATTTTCAAAACACGTTTTTGTACCTTCGTGATTATTGTATGCTTACACTTAGTGGAAACCCGTGTACTCACCCCACGTTACACTATTGCAGAGCTGTATTGGAAGAGCGATATAGAAAGTGAGGTTATCGGATTACTATAAATATTTGTACATGTATATCGCGTAAACAAGCATGCTAAAATGTTTGCAAAAAATTAAAAATATGTGAAGAACAAAAAGTCATTCATTAGCAATATAAAATTAATTATTCGTTATCATTATTCATTGCATACCGAATAGTTTTTTGAAAGTCTCGGAAATAAATCATTTATATTTTATTGATTATAACAGTTTCTACAAATAAATGTCAATTTATTTCAGTAAATCTATATTACTGATGTAATTATCTCACATAATAGGAACGCCGCATTTTACGTTATAGAATGAATATTTACGTAAAATACGATTTTCTTCAAATGATATTGACAACACATTCATTGTAAGTTAAATCGGATAGTAATTGTTTAAAAACTAACGACTTCGAGAGAAACTTCCAACAAAATGCAAGGTCTTTGGTTTCGTTATTATTCTCAAAACCTAAAGTGTATAAACGTATGGCAGGAAAGAACAACGTTGTAGAAGCGACCTTCTCCTCCCAATGCACAGAGTGGATCAAGCATGAGGCGAGGGCGGCTTTTCTCCAACTCTTAATCTCCCAAAGTGCTCAGGGCACTTTGAAGCACACTTCGCCTCTTTCTAGTCTATAGCTCGCCGCGCTGCGAATTAGCCGAGCATCGAACAAGGAAACTCATCCAGCGCTAAAACGCAATCAACACGAGCGCACTCTGCCGGAAACCGGCGCCCAACTCCGCGATCGCCAACGGACGCGTGGCTGGGCGTCTCGCGGGTCCCCGGCCGGCGTCTGCTGCGAATTGAAGGATTTGGAAGGACGTCGGTGCGTGCTTGTTGGATGGAGCAAATGGAGTTGGACTCACATGTGGACACGTATTCGCGAGAGGGACCAGCTCACGAGATTTCTTTTTCTGTATTTTTTTTACGATCAACTAAATACATAACACACAACCGCATTAGGTCAACAACTGCTGCTGAAGGAACTTTTTTCACTCAGGATTGTGGCATGAGGTATGCAAATTTATGATGTGGTAATGAATTTAATAATAATTGCAAGATATAAAGGGTGCACTATAAGAGACGTCATAAGAAAATCAAATTGGCTATGATGGACTGTACTGTTGAATAAAATTACTAAACAAATGAAATATTGACCAGAAAATGTAGATTGCAAAACCAGTTTTGCGTCATAAGCTTGACCGATTTAATACTATCGACTAGTTTTATTGCGCTCAAAATTATACAATTACATGAAACTCAAATAACGCAGATAACAGTAAGGTCGACACCAAATTTTGCAAGTACTTATGCGCGAATACTGTGTTTATAAGGGCCCTGTAATTTACATTATTTTTTCTAGGTCACAGCAGTATTGGCATAATCACATTTGACTTGTAAAAATGCCTCGACATATTACTTCGCAGTTAAATCGCGTGTAATACATGAACACCTAAAGATAAAAGACTTCGTGATAACGAGACGCGTTATTAGCAGCCTCCTTGGCTTTAGAACTATGATAAATAAAGATAAATAAGCATTTAAAAAAATTAAGGGTTTGTAAAAATTCTGATGATTCCTGCCTGGGAATAATGAACAATAGAAACCTTCAGGACAATGCCACAAAGTTATGTTGTTCTTTGTTGAGAGAAAACAGGTAGGAAATACCAACAGGCATTGTCTCTATCCAGGGAACCTATAATTCTGATGTCCTCGATGAACACTGACATCACTATGTTCACATTTTCCGATGGAACTATAATGGCCCGAAGAATAATGGCGTTTGGTCTATTTGATGAGAGCAGCAAGTGACCACGCCAGGAAAGCGTCAGAGGAGAGCGATCATGCGGAATAGCGAGCATCGCTTTACGCTGGCTGACAGGTCAACAAGGAAATAGACCAATCGTGTTTTGATCTGACATCATGCGAGGACGTTGAATGCCAACCACGACAATTTGAATTCCATACCTCGATTTCCTCGATGCTCGATCCTTCAGCACAATTCACCTCTAATCGAAGTGGAAATGTTTATATAATTCACGTGAAGGAATAATACACGTGAGCCTATCCGAAGATGTAAATAACTTTCACATAGCTAGAAATTTATAAGATAGTATTTCAATGAGTCTATAAGCCTGTATCGAGTGGAACTTGTCTGGAGCCAATGGAAGTGTGCAGGAAGACGACATAAGATCCTGGAGCTCACGCTGGACCGCGAGTGTGGAAAGCTTTATAATGCAAATTTATGGATAAGCAAACACTGTAGATGTAAATTTGTGTAATTAATGGAAACTAATTACAAAAAGTGTCCGTTAAGAAAAGGTGTTCCCGCACGATTAGAAAAGTGGTCGAATGGGCAACGGCCAACGCTAATCGCAAGTGGCCTCCATCTCCTGTAGTAGTTCCTCCGCGCGCCCTCTCCCCCCCACTCCGATCTTCAACTCCGGCCGAGTTTCCCGGTCGGCGCGGGGCGGCGCGGGACGGGGCGGGGCCCCGGGGGCGCAGGTCTAAGAGCGTCTACGAGCGCCGAGGAGCGTCGAAGGGCGCCTGGGGGTTTGCGGGCGCCGCGGGCGGCGCCTCTGCCGGCCGCCAATATCCGAAGCAATTACCGCTCCGCCACGCTCTGTGCGTGCGCGGGCGCAGGCGCGGGTGGTCGTGGCGGCGCAAGTTTGGCCGCGGACCGCGACTTCCTTCCGCAGCCCAAAGCGATACGTCCTCCTCCGACCCCTTCCCTGCTTGGCCAGTGAGCTAGTATTGATTTCGAGCGAGTCGTCTACATAGGTTGTTAGTCCCGTGAGTGTAGTGCATGCTACAAGGCGGGAGGTGGTTATGCTCCTTTTCACCAAACCGTTGGATCTGGCACTGACCTAAAAGTCGGTTTTCAGTGTTGCTCTTCCTTGAGATATCTTCACCAGCAGGACACCGCTCCACCTGGGAGCAACCCCAAGCTTCCTACTGGCCTCCCGATCTGAGGAATAATATAGTGCGTATAGTTGTGTGTCTATGTAAAGAGAGAGAAGAGGACACGTTTGAAGAAGGGAAGATTGCGGGTTACCCGTGACCCGTTCATTAGAATTTTGCGATTCGTCCGGTATGAATAGAAGAAACCACACAAAGCAAGCCATCGGAGAAGCCGCCCTCTATAATTCTCCATCAGTCGGCAGTTGAATGAGACGCAGATAAATAGCTAATGTCAACGATCGCGCACCTTCCTGACCACTGGGAACCGTAGGACGATCACTCGGTCAACGACGCTGCCGCGCTGAGGCGTCTGTGTCGCCGCTGAGCAATCGCAGCCGGTTCCTTCTCCAGCGGCGGCGGCGTCGGAGGCGAACCCTCGCAGACCGCGCGTTCTCATCAAACTCCTGCGATTGGATGCGGGTCGCGCATTAAAAACCCGTCACCCCGCAGCCCGCGCCCCGGCCCCGCCCCCCGCCGGCGCCCGACTCCTGTTTTGAATGGCGGGGCGTGGGCGGGCGCCTGCCCGGAATTCTCAACGAGCGCAGACGGACGGGCGCAGGCCGAGGGAGGCGGGGGCGCGCCGCTTCGAGGTGGATGCGGGCGGAGAGAGAAATGCGAGAAAGAACCTCCCAACGCGGACGAGGAAGAAATTTCAGCGGCGTCGCAGATGATGGGGAGAAAATCGGAGAATGACACATTTCGTTTGGAAAACAATGTACTAGTACGTAACAAGGGGAACCAGAAGTGAGGGGGCAGCTGGGGCAACTTGCCTCAGGCTGCGTCTTAATTGGGGCCCCCGGGAAAAAAATCTCACTCAAACGAAATAAAAACAAATAAAAAATGTATTAATCTATAATCCAAATTCAACGCTCTGAGTTAGTTTTGAGCCATGGAGAAATTAATTATATTAATGTTTTGGGGGAGGAGAGATTTTTTTGTCATTCATGGATCAACTGATCCTGGCCCGTGGTTTTCTCTGGGCGTCCCTGGTACGTAAGACAGTTCAACGGCAGTAAATGTAGTTAAACAGTATAATAAGTTGAAATAAACCATAAAAATGAAAAGCAATTTAAACACAAACGAAAAACGATAATTTACGTAAATATTAATAAAATTTGACTCTAATGTGAAATGTACAAATCCAGGCAACGAGTCGAAGCAAGCACAGAAGACTTTCGATCAATAGTGTAGAATATGAGTTATTGGAGAACATAATATTGGTCATCGCAAATTCGTCGTGTCTTACGCAATTAAATAATAATGAAGGTAATCACGCTAAGACAAGGTTAGATGTCTGTTCCTTGAGAAGGGGAAAGGCAAGGGACGCAGATGCCGAGGTGGCGAGTCGGCGACCTGCGGCTGGGGAGCAACTTTCAAGCAAGTTGGCGGATTCTTGGGAACACGTCGAGGTGAGCGGCGGAGACGGCGGCGACGCGAGCGAAACAGGCGGGCGGGAGGGCGGAGGAAACTTTCAAACTTCAATTTATCGCCAGCGGACCTGCTGTTTATTTCATTACCATTCCCGCCCAGCGCGTAACCAAACCCTCGTCGTCCGCCGCCGCCGCCGCCTCTGCCGTGTCTACGCGCGCGCGAGCATGTAACCTTAATGTTTCGCCCGGTGCCCCAGCGCCGCCGGCTGAGTGGCCCATCCGCCTTGCCGCCTTGCCGCCACCACCGCCTCCGCCTCTGCCTCCGCCTCTGCCTCCGCCTCTGCCTCCGCCTCCTCCGCCGCCGCCACCTCCACCGCCTCCTCCACCGCCACCGCACCACCACCACCACCTCTGCCGTCGCCTCCGTCTCCGCCTCCTCGGCCACCACTGCCACCGCCACCGCCACCACCACTACCGCCTTTACCTCCGCCTCCACCTCAGCTTCCGCTACCGCCACCGCCACCTCTGTTGCCTCGGCTGTCTCCGCCTTCGCTTCCGCCTCAGCCTCCGCCTCCACCACCACAACCGTCACCTCCGCCTCCGTCTCAGCTTCCACCACCGCCACCGCCACTCTGCTGCCTCGGCTGCCTCCGCCACCTCCACCTCCGCCTCCACCACTGCCGCTGCCGCCGTCTCCGCCATCGCTTCTGCTGCCTCGGCTGCCGCCACCGCCACCGCCACTGCCCCTGCCACTGCCCCCGCCACTGACTGCCACCGCCACTGCCACCGTCACTGCCTCCGCCACTGCCTCCGCCACTGCCACCGCCACTGCCACCGCAACTGTCACCGCCACTGCCACCGCCATTGCCACCACCACTGCCACCACCACTGCCACCGCCACCGCCACCTTTACCGCCACCACTGCCACCACCGCCACTGCCGCTGTCGCCGTCTCCGCCTCCTCATTCGCCTCCGCCCCTCCTCCCGCCTCCGCCTCCTCATTCGCCACCGCCTCCGCCTCCGCTGCCATCGCCGCCGCTGGCATCTCTCTTGGCTTCGCCGGTCTTCCGCGCCTCGAGTTCCACTGCCCACCCCGCAGCCACTTCTCTCGACGCGGCCCGTCTGCCTCGCCCCCTTCGCGTCTCGCATTCGCTTCGCAGCGGCCCCTCCTCCGCTCGCAAGCCGCCCCCGCAACTTCCGCACGTCTCGGTGTCAGCACACATCCTCCGCCCGGCTCCGCTTTCCAGCCGCTCTCCAGCACATCCTCTTATCAGAACGCCTCTCGGGGCGCTGCCCATTTGTTGCCGTTCTGAGGCCTCATGCGCAGCGCGGTTAATCGTGCTCTCGCCTGCGTCGCTCACCTACCGCTCGTAACTTTTATTCCTTAGGAAACACTGCAATGTAGATGCCCACTTTCCAAATATTGACGCACCATCCGTCTTGTCTTGTGTTTTAGTTACCCTTGTCGTTACATCAAACAGCCTCGGTTTGAATTCTGTATTCCCCTGCAACCCTACCCAACATCAAATCTGAGACACAACGAGAAAGACTCTACACTCTTGTAGGAGGGCTGGACTTTTACAGCCATTTTGTATTTCTGATACACAATTCATCACAAATACAGATTGTTTCAAAATTACCTTCGAAACAGTGAAGAGAGGATTCCGACATCAATATTGATGCCATTTCAGTGAAAAGAATTTTCCCGATGTCTTTAGTTTTCAAGAAATCATCAAAGAATGATTGTATTGGCAATACCCGAGTCAGAGGGCTTTGGAATGGAATGTTTTGTCCTCATCAATAAGCCGAAATTTATTAGCCGCACGGTAGTATGAGCATCAGCAACTCTTCACACTTTAGACGATAACGCACCCATAATTACGTGCCAACGAGTGTCTGGTAGTGAAAGTTAAGTGTCTAAGAGTCGTCGTTTCTCCAGGGTTATCCCTTTGGTAATATCAAGCTTCGTTACTCCGAACTGGGGGCCTTTGGCTATATTTGTCATTATGAAGGCTATTATTCTTTGCTGTTAAGACTACGCTTTGGGTTTTGCAAATACAAAATACTGCACACGACTTATCATAATTGAATGACTCAACGGACTTTCAGAGTTTCAAAGGCAATTTCGAAACCATCTGAAGAACTACCTGACCCGATTACCATCGCGCAGCGTGGCACTTACTTTCGTTCGCCACTTACTTTCGCGCGCCACTTCCTTTCGTTTTCGCCTGCTTTCCCCTTCGTTTGACTTACAGCGTTGCTGCCTACTCGCCCCACCGCCCACCAACACCATCCCCGGTTTCATCACCCCCACGATCTACCTGGCCGCACCACATCGCGACAAGGGCAGCGACCGTCTCTTCACCTTATGTTGCTCGGCGGCGGCGGCGTAGACGCTCCGCCTCGTCCCTGCCCGCACCCCGCCCCGCCACACTCCGCCTCGCCACGCGCCGCGCCGCTCAGCCCCTCCCCGCCCCGTCCCGCTCCGCCTCGCGCCGCGCCGCTCAGGGCCTTCTCGCCCCGCCCCGCCACCCCTCGCCACGCCACGCGCCGCGTCGCCCAGACCCGCCCCGCCCCGCCCCGCACCGCTCCGCCCCGGCCCGCCCCCCACGCCTTGCACCGCGCTGCCCAGGCCCTCCCCGCCCCACCCCGCCTCGCCTCGCCACGCGCCGCGCCACCTAGGCCTTCCCCGCCCCGCCCCACCTCGCCTCGCGCCGCGTCGCCCAGGCTCTCCCTGCCTTGCCCCGCCTCGCCACGCGCCGCGCCGCGCCGCGCCACGCCGTCGCCCCCAGGTGGCCCATGAATGATTGAACGGGCGGCGGCGGCGCGCTGCCGGCGCGAGCGAGCGGCGTGCGCTGCAGTGCGGTGTCGCCTGCGCATCTGCATAGCGCCGCGCGGCCACTCAGCCCCAGCCCCCCGCCCGTGCGCGCGCGCTCTCGCCCTGATGAGAATCTGCCTCTTGTATGCGGAGAGCGAACACGCGCCGATTATGCTGCGGGCGAGGGGGCATCGATAAGGCTATTTATGAGGAGCACGCTCCCCTTGTTTGGTGTCTCGGCTAGAAGCGTTCTGTGGTAACGGAAATGAAGAGGTGTTGCATAGTGAAAGGTGGCGTATGCATTAACGATGATTCATCGATAGTTCATGCTAAATAAATACAAAGTTGGTGTATTTATAACGGTTAGAAAGTAAAGCGAGTAAAATCAGAAAAAAGTTTAGGAGAAACATACACTATCAAAAAAGTTCACTTGAAAAATAATGTTTTATAAAGCTTTTAATTAACCTAATATTTAGATTCCTGTGTGAACAAAACAGGTGTACAACCATACCGTTTTCTGATAAACGATACCATTGGAAAAAATCAACAAGTGTATTGTGAGAGGCAGAACATCGATTGGGTTACAGTTCGCCCCTTCCACGTTTAAATTATAGCTCATGTTTTGAGTGACGTTTCTCTCCCGCGGAATAGCCCCACAATGAAGCAACTTAGTGAGAACAGTTCTATCAATACGTAAAGTCTCTTTCTCCACCACTGATTTTGCGTAATGCACAGGAATGCTAGCGGCTTGCTCTCATGGGAAATTATCCATAGTGTTACGCAGACGAGCATTGGATTGGTAATAAGTGATACACAGAAACAGGGCTATTGGGTAATCGATAGGCTTCAGTGAGAACGGCTTCTGTCACTTTCATTGTATTACTATAAAATTCGCGAGATTATGTGAGCACATACGTAATTTTATTATATTATTTATTATTTGCTACTGCAAATTCGTAAAAATAACACAGATTTTATATCAGAGATACTATCATGATGTTTACATATATGTTTATTTACTTATTTATTTTATTGAGATGCAAATTCATATTGTCTTTCCACGGAGTAACCGAACCGATTATCTTATACTAAATCTCGAATAATGGAAAACGCGCGACATTTCTTATTAGGCTCTTCCTTGGCCACTTGACTCGGGTGCTCCACGTAGTTAATTACATCCCGCTGCGGCGCCGCGGCGTAGTACTCGATTTGCGCCCCGCGCGCGCCCGCCGCCCTCGCCGCCCTCGCCGCCCCGGCCGCCCCCGCCGCGCCGTTTGCACGTTCCAGCCGATACAAAACCCATAATGAAGGTGAGAGAGCGGTGTCAACGCGCTTAATCACCGGAAACACAATAGTGCGGTCAAGGGGGTCGGCGCGGGATTGTCTGCGCCGACTGAATGCGCTGGCGCCGCTCGGGCCGAGGCGGGGGTAGGGGGAGGGGGAGAGGGGCGGAAGTGTACGGGTTGAGCGGCGTGCGTGCGTGCGTGCGTGGGGAGGGAGAGCTTGCTGAAGTGGAACGGCCGCTGGCGTCGAGTGGGTCAGTTAGGGAGGTTGAGGTACACACGAGAGCCAGTTCGAGTGATTGGATGATATCGTGATATCGACGTGGGACGCGCTTCCATTGTTTTCTTCAGAACAACTGAAATAGGTGAGAAAAAATTATTCGGTTTGAAACATTAATATCATCTTTACCTCGAGGATCAACATGGAAATATCACTCAAATAAAAGTGAGAAAATTGAACTTGTAATTTCAGTGTATAAACAGACTGAGAAATAAATAATGTGGTCTGTGTGCATGCTCATTGGTAGTAATAGAATATGCCAGCTAAGAATCAAGTAAACATGTTGTAATTTTTTCCTCGCCTCTGCACTAAGCAAGTTTGATTTATTATTTAATGACTTTTTAAGCTGAAAGGAAAGCACTTTTTCTTGAATTACGTTATCGTTGAAAAATAAATCCAGGTATGTAAATCTGTACCTCTGTATACAAGCTTACGTAACTTATCCAATTGATTTTCGTTTTATCGGCATTGTCCTAAATAAGCAGTGAAGGACTAAAAATTTGAGGGAAAATTAAGAGGGCTTTATTTCAAAGTAAATTTTTCATTTTACTTCAAAATCTTAATTAAAGTGCTTCAAAAACTTCATTAAAACTTTTGAAAAACTTATAATTCAGAAATACATGCCGGTAGCTGCATCCAAATAATAGTAATAATATAGTATTAACCATTATTTGGCATAAAACTATGTTAATACGTACAGGCTTTTTTCAGCTTTCTTTGTGTTATTTGTACAGAGGGTCGAAATTACCGAATTCGAATCAATTACGAATTAGCAATAGCAATGCAGTATATACAGTTTTTGGAAGTTAAAAATGAATAATATAGTGTGTAAAAGACTTTCAAGATATATTTTGGTAAGTTTACGATGAATTTATACAGAGTGGCTATAAAATTCTGGCTTTGCGACTCTTGTGTATGACTGATGATTTATACACGAGACAATGTGGTAGGCTGGAATCCTCCGAACGCCAACTTTTTCTTCACCAGTAAGCACTGAATAAGAAAATGAAGCCATGATCCCTCACTGAATTTGTTTCTTGTTTTTTTTGCTTCTCTCGAATACTTTCTTGCGTGCTCTTCTCACAATTTGCGCCACTATTGTCTCACTTACGCCTTTTCAGAGAAAGAGCTAATCACATGTGCCAAATACCCACAAGGTCAGATTTAGATGTGAAATTTTGTAGGTTTAGACACGAGATGTGTTAGTTTTAACGGCGTGACCTCTAGGTCAAATCACAGAGATTTGTAGAAAATATTTGAAGAGTTGATCTTTAATTACTGTTATGTTAATTAATATATTTTTATACCATCTGCAAAAAATGTAGGATTGTGTCCCTGCCTCACGTACCTGCCTGAGAAGTGAATTTTCTATACAGGAACACATACTGGGACATTGCAAGGAAACCGCGCACTATAGTCTTGGCTCGACCGAGAATCGAACCGGGGATGCTTAGTGGAAAGGGAGCACGCTGACCAAACGCTAGCCGCATGTCCTGGTAGAGGCATTTATGCAATTCAATATTTTAATAATATATGATGAATATTATTTATTTGAAAGACTACAATATTTTTCTCTCTCGAATTAACCATTAACGAATTCTTACGTTATAAGAATTGTGCAGGGAAAAAGCTTTTTGAAAACAAAAGTGATAATTAAAGATTGTCTCCTCTTTGATACATAGTTTACTGTACTTATAAATCCTTCTATCATTTTTTACTTTGGAATATGCTGGCGGTCCGATCAAATCCATTCCGCCACCAAACAAATAATTTTTAAAATGGAGTCAATGAAAAACAAAAGGAGTTATTTAAAAATGAAATGAAGTGTTCGACAGTTGTTGGCTACTATATATTCTTTTTGTTGCTTGATATTTCATCATTGCTTATTGAACGGAAACATGCTGATATAATTGACTGAAGAGCTGTCTTTGCATATCGCACTCGAACATGAAACTAAAAACAATGAAAGAACGCAAACAGACTCCAAAACTACATAAACAGCATCACAGTAGCAGCCCTGAGAAAAGTGTGCTAAATTCCATTTTCCAAGATACAGTTTTTGTAAGTCCATTCTAATTTCAAGAAATTAATGATTCTATTGTTCGAAACGGCTTCATAATTATCAGTAAATGTCAAATTCAACTATAAAAATGTATTACAAACCTAAACGCTATGAAAAACTACATACTCTCTGACATCATATCCACTATTCAAATTTACATAGACATTCAAATTTGCAGCATAAGCAGTCTTCGAAAGAGTCTGTCGTATTCTCACTTGATAAAAGAGCTTCGAACGACCCACCGCAGCTCCTTTCTAATGGTCTTCCAATCGACCTCATCCGACCCTTTTATAAACTGATTGACATGCAATCTTGCCCAATTCCTATTGGTTGGGTTCGTAGGCAGTCCTCTTGGGTAGGTTTTATGTTTCGGATCCACATTTAATTTTCCATTTCATAAAGTTTCATTTTATAAAGTATAAAATTATTTTATATTTTCATTTTTAGTAAAAGCTAATATAAAATACAGCACGCTTTAAGTATGCTGGCTTCTGATTTTAAAAAATCAACATAGGAAATCATTTCTGAAAGACAATGTATAGCAAACAGAAATAAATACACGTTAATAAATATAAGGAGAATAAATGCATGAACCTGATAGAAAGATGTAACTTAACATGCTATTACTCCCCTCTCCTGCCACTAGACAGGTATCGGGGCCGATAACGATCTCGTACACGTTAAACACCATACTCGCTATTACTATAACAAATATACCATCACAAATTAATTGAAGTTCAAATGAAAGAAAATAACGTTATATTCAAGCTTCTACAAATACGCAAAAACTACTCGTAATTCAACAAAAATCACCATCTTACTAACAGAGGTTACCGAGTTCCAAATATCCATAGTTGTTACAGTAACTTTGTAATGTAGGTGTCCGGAAATTATTAGCTCATCCTAATATTCAATATATTCTAATAATTCATCCTTCGTAGTAAGTTAATTCTAATATTCGTGATATTCTAATTATATGTTATAATATTTCGTACAAATATTATATTATATAATATAATTTTTATCAATTAGCATTTAAATATTACAGGCAAAAATAAATGGTATACTGAAGAGGAACCAGAAGAAGGGGAAGTGAAGAAAGATAACGAAGCGAGTCGGCTCGGTTTGCAAACTTCTAAACAAGTTGCTCATTATAGCTCCTCACGCAATGGACGTGGACACGCTCTCGTGCAGCGCTAACTTGCGTGGGATTGCCAGGTGTTGCAAGGGCCTGTGCACGATTGCTTTCTGACTCTACACGCTTCTTTCACCTTTTTCAGTAAGTTGTGTCGGAGGAAGAATATATGAAGCTGCCTAAAATCAGTTCAAGGATGTAGGGTTATATATACACTCGTATATTTCTGAATATTAGTAACTTAGATTTTTGGATGCCTGCCACTTTAAAACTGACTGCAACAATATTTTAACGCCCAGTGAGAAATGAGTTTAGCTGAGTAACTCACTGTCAGCAGAAAAAGCTGATGATCGCAAGCAGCAGCGGCTTCTTTCTTTTTTGCGTTCCAAGTTTGGACCAAATCATTGCCGATGATGAAGTTTAATTCACTCCAGACTTTCCACGTTTTTCCGATGAGTAAAGAATTGACATGACAGATATGCATTTTCAGAAAACAGGAAATGCAACTCTAAGCAGAACAACTGAAGTGTATTTTCTTCTGTAAAGAGAATGAAACAGCGATCTCTAATGCATGGAACTAGGAAAGATATATTTAAGCTAGTAATGCTGTCATCTGAATATAGTTAATAAGAAGACAAAAATGATATCTCAGAAGCTTGACACTGTATTTAAGAGACTTTCAAGGTGGTAAGAAATATTTCCTTATACTCGTATTTTAATTCGTTTTGAAATCAACTTACATTTTACTTTTGAGTAAAGGTAACAGGAAATAAATTATCAATTACGTGAATAAATTTCCGCTCTATAATAAAATATTCAACCGTCCAATCCTTTTGAACAAATTACCAGTTCATGAATACTTGATTCATTACATTACGATTTGTAAATTTAATAATATTCCATCTTTCGAAAGTGATTATGTAAAATAAACCATTCTACATTGGTAATCGTCTTAATACAATAATACATAAGATATACTGTTATACCGAATTCACGAATTGAAGAGCAAAAAGCAGAAAATCTCTCCATTGAAGGAACAAGTGAAACAAGCACTGGCATATCAACAAACATTATTTGATGATTATATATATTCAATGAAACAACTATTCTTTCCATTAGATTAGCTTTCAATCTGAGCTACTGGTAATGCGTTCCCAGCATCGCAATACAAATGCAAAGGATATCGTCTATTTGTCCGTTTCGTAAAAACACTGCAACAAAAAATATGATCCGCGCATTCATGTGTGCTATAGCGCACACGTATTCCTAAACAAACATATAATGGATATTTCATTCTGGTGAATTGCTTGCAACAAGGAAAAACGGGGTAGTGCAACAAGAGTTTATTTGAGAGGGAAAAAATAACGTGCCACTGAGCATGTGTGGCAATTCACATTATGCACTGTAGTGAATATAAAACTCATAAAACTCGCTGACTACGGTACAATGCAAATCGGTACATGAGAGTCAGATAAAATCAATTGGTATAGAGTTCTTTACTTTTTTACTTTATGCCGTGTAATGCTATCAGAGACGAATACAAAAGGCTCTATTTTTTGAGAGGATCTGCCGACTGCGTGTGCGAGTAACCAGCTCAGCCGGAGCGCTCTGTCTCTGTAACTGACAATGCGTCCAAATGAGCAGCGGTTCGGGCATGCATTTTAAAATCCGTGAACATGTACTTGTATCACTGCGAATCGTTCGTCAATCAGACCTCCAGTTCGTGTCCAGACAGAGAACAGGGCACTAGCCAGACATCTAAAGGAGAAAAGAGATATCACTGACGACTATCTACACACTCTCGGAGTATTCGTGTTGGTGACTGTGTAAACATTTCCCTTCACCTGTCGTTATGAATCGTTACTTTATCGAACTTAAAGAAGATTAAATAATGAAAAAAAATTGAAATTGTTTGCCTTATTTTCAATTTCTTTCGAAGCATCATGAATACATTTTTTTCTTAAACTAGGTAATATACGTGACACATTCTTTATGTGGAGAGTGCTATGCGTAAATAACAACGAATAAAACTAGTTAAAAAGAAATAATATTTCTGAGTTAATTGTATTTACGTCATTGTAATTTAAAGTGGATGATTTTAAACGGCGGTAAAAAATAAGTACGGATAAAGAAAACATTTTAGTCATATGTTTATTTTGTAAAAGTTATGTATTATTCACAAATGATTGCAATGAAAATATTTGTGTTATTTTACAAGCCAGAAAATATTCTACACGATAATAAAATAGTGAAAACGTATCATTTAGTTGGCTCTAAAAATTCAACATGCGATATAAGTTATAAAGTGAATGCAATAAATGTTCTAAATATTTTTTTTGACAAGAAACACTATTATAAAATACAAAGTCATGTACTATAAAGAGGCAATTATGCAAAGCGTAATCGGTAAGCACAACATTATTGATATCTCGAAACCCTCCCCTAAATCGTGATTATGGTGGCTGAAACCTTGCGCCACATTCCGCCAGCGAGGAAGCCTGCTGCTTAGGCGTGGAAGCACGCATGACCTCCATCCCGGTCGGGGCGGCCCAGCTGAGCGGCTTATGCAAGCGGGGCGAAAGAGCGCAGCGGCGCGGCGGCGCGGCGGGCGCCCGGCCGCCGCGTGGCCTCGCAGGGGCTGCTCCAGCGCGCAGCGCCGCCGCCGCCGCCAACGCCGCTCTCATTGATAGCAGGACGAGCGCGAGCTCCTGCCGCCCGCCGCTGCGTTCGCCCGCGGTCTCTGCCACCGCCGACCCGGCGTACGATCAATACTGCACCGCCATCCCGCCCCGCGCCCGCCCCCGCCCCTCGCCGCCGTCGCGGTTATTAATTACCGCGTGGCCGTCCCCTCCCTCGCCTCCGCCGCGCCGCCGACGCCGCCCCCGCATCCAGCTCGGCTCCGCGCCGCAGCCTCCCTGCGCTGCACGCGGAAGCCAGAGCGTGGGACGGCCGGCGCGGAAAGGGGTGGACGCGCGCGAAGCGACGCGACGCGACGACGACGGCGGCGGCTATGAAGGTGGACGATGGATTGGCGGCGGCGGCGTTGGTGGAGGAGGCAGTGGCGGAGGTAGCGACGGTGGCGCGGTGGAGATGGAGGTGGCAGTGGCGGCAGCGGTGGACGAGGAGGCAGTGGCGGCGGTGGCGGTGATTGTAGAGGTACGTTGGCGGAGGTGGCGGCGAAGGAGGTGGAGGCGGCGGCGTGGCGGCGCGGCGCTGCGTCTAGTAAGAACAGCGGAGCGGCACCTGCAGGGGCCGAGGCCGGGGGCGGGGGCGCTGGAGAAGGAGCAGGAGGGTGTCAAGCGGCAAATTGGCCAACGACGCCGAAGTAAACACGCCGCCTGACGGGAGGTGATCCGGGCCGACAGATGCGGGGCTGCCCCTGAGGCACAACACGGGGGCGGGAAATTGGGGGAGTTGGTATTTCTGAATTGTTTTAGTCAGGTAATATTTTTCCAGCATAATACAGAATGTCTCAGAATGAATGTTGCAGACTCTTCAGGAATGTAGAACGCTTCAAAAATATTTATCTTTTGCCAATAAACATATAGTCGGAATGTAATGCGACTTTTGCCACTGTTTACTAGGCATCAAGAGATCTTATGCAAGTACATGTAATCAGTGACGACCGTGATGACCTGAAAAATGAGTTGCCTATAATGCAGGAGAAAATATCACATGTGTAAATCCGATGTATGCAATTACCTACGACATATTCATTGGCAAAGAGTGAATCTTTTTCGACCCCTTTACTAGAAATTTGTTAGATTCGAAGACAACTTGTATAGGACACCTTTTGGTAAACACTCAATAGAAAACTTAATGAGGCTCATTTAGGGATAAGAATTTAAAGCGTATTCTCGAGAATGAATAGGAAGCCTTTTATGTGTCTTAAGATGAGTTGGAAAAGGGGAAATAATAAAAATATCTGGAGAAAGTAATGGTTGAAAAGGGATTCACGGTCTTTTAATTTCGTTTTTTTTGTTGACGTTTCCTTTGATCCCTTGCAAATGCTGGGATGACCCCTTATTTTATTTGTAGACAAATGAAGCTTCATTTTCTGCACGTTCTTTTAAACTCTTCTTTTGCTAGTTCTGGTAGAGGTTAGAGTACGAGATGTGAATTGCTTTTTGTTAGAAATATTATCCAATCAACGTATAGATCGTTTACCACCGCAAATAAAGTTTTCTATGATTTAGGAGCAAACATATCTAGTTTTCAAAAGTCACTAACTTTGCTAGTCACTTTTGTTCATCGTCAATTATGTATGACAAAATGGTGGGGTAGGGATTCTGGAGATCAAGCAAATGTGCACTTTGAACTCTTTATTCGTGGCATATTGAAATATATATGTCACATTCAGTTTTTACTGTTTTGGACGAAAAGAAACCAAAACAAACCTCCGTAGATAAATTATGAAAATGAAGATTACCTGTTTCGTCGTCCAAGAAATACCTTCTTTCTCCACTAGTTGGTGAAAGGAGCGTAACGAAATTTGCGTGGTCAGACAGAAGAGCAGTCCTCATGGCCTGAGTTTCACCACGTAAAATAAAGCAATCCAATTCAATTCAGTTCAGTTGGAAGGCTAATGGCATATAACGCCAATTAAATTTCTTTAGAATGTTTTTAAATTCCATAAAATTGGCGTGGCATGTATCACTGAAACACATTTAAAACCGGGAGAACAATTTAAAATACCCGGCTACTCAACTTACAGAAACGACAGAACTTCATTAATTTTCTCTGGCGGTGTAGCTCTTACAGTTAAAAACAATATTATATATTTTCAAACTAATATAGCATCAGCGGAAGAATTATAAACAATAGGAATAAAATTAATTATAATCATAATAATAAAAGTTATGAAATTACAATAGTTGGGGGAACAGACTTCCAAATAAAAATTTTCAGAAAAAAATTACGAAAATATTTTCATAAATACTCAGAATGTCATGCCCATCTATTACGCATACAATTCTAATATTGCGCCTGCCATCTTAGACATACTAATGACGAAAAACATCTACTATCCCTACTATCCTCTGTTTAAATCTGTTAAGTCGGAATTGGATAGTGATCACTGCCCAGTTATAATCTCCTTCACCGCCCCCATTGTTAAACAATGAGAATCGACTTCTTTAACTGAAAGACGTACTAATTGAGATCAGTCCAGATACTTAATGAATATTAATTACATGTTTCATACAAAATTAATAAGCCATGAAGACAGAATAATGATTTCGAGGTAAAACAATTAACTGAAGCAATCACAAAACCGTCCTAACAAGCCATTATCCCATTGGCTAGACCTTTCAAAAGATTCTTAATGAAACTTCCAATAAAAATAATTAATCTCATAAAATCAAAAACTCACTTTAAAAGATGCTGGCAAATCACTCCTAGGCAATACGCTAAAAGTAAACTAAACAAAAGTTCAAGGAAAGTATCATTTGACATTAATAATTTGCGATTCCAACAATTCCAAAAATATTTAAGTCAGTTTCACCCCAGTAATAGATCTTTGTGGACCACAATCAGACACCTCACCAAAGAAAACCAGGTAATTCCTGCTCTATATTCAAATACTAATATGGTATTCAGTGATGCCATATTAGCAGTATTAGACAGTCATTTCGAAAATATCTTCACTCCAAATCCAATATAAGACGTTGTTTTTCAATAAAAACATCGAAGAACATAATAAAACATACACAACTGTACTAAATAAAATAAAATTCATATCACCTTCCGAAATAAATAAATCCATACGCCAACTAAAATAAGAAAATCTGAAGAGCATGACAATATAACAAAATATAGAAATAAATCATAATTCTACAGCAGTAATAACTGCAATTTTGAATTCAAGCTTAAGACTTGGTTATTCCCCAAAATTTTGGAAAACTGCCATAATCATACCATTTGCAAACCAGGCAAATAAACAAAAGATCCAGTAAATTATCGACCTATTACTTTGTTACCAACTCTCACTAATATATTCAAAAGATTTATATTAACAAGGCTACTGAACTCCTACACGCTACGAATGCAATTCCATCAATTCAAGTCGGCTTCCAATCCAACTACGTCACAACTCGTCAGCTACTGAGACTATCTGAATTCATTGCAAATACTTTTCATCAAGAGAAACTTATGCTTTTTTAAATTTTTTTTTGGATGTCGCACAAGCATTCGAAAGAGTGCGGCTAGATATACCAGAATACTTGCAACAATGCTTCCAACATTTCATTTCCGATAGGTCCTTCAAAGTTAAAATACACTCTGAACTGTTACCATCACATTAAAAAAAGCGGGAGTACCTCAGGTTTCCTGTTAATCCTCCTTACTCTTCACCATATTTATGGCGGATTTCTCTCCTCCGATAGACTCAGAGATCGCTTTCTATGCGGACGACACTAATATAGCTTCTGGTTACCTACAAGCCGGCTAATAGATTAATGGCAATCATTAAAATATCATGAAATTTTTCGAAAAAATTAATATATTTTTGGGATAATTTCATTTAAATGTTTTGACAACGTATTATTTTCACGTACTCTTCACATAGAAGAACGTGTTAGATGTTATGATATTACGGCATTTCGAAGAAATGTTACATATGTTTCTTTGGAATATCCAAGAGTTCGATAAAATTTGACTTTACCATATTAATAAAGTTTTCAACTCGAGAGAAATTAAAAATATTGGAACTGTTTTGACTCATTTTGAAGATATCGAAGATGGTTTTTATAAAGTATTCAAAATAAAAAGATCTGCTTCGTATTTCAGAGCCTGAAATTCAGCCAAATCAATGACAGAATACTTACTCATTTTTGAAAATAAATTCTGGAATTCACACAAACGTACAATAGAACAGAGACCCGTTTTTTGAAAACAAAAAGAACTTTCTCGGATTCAGTGACCCCAAAAACATGTATTTCAATCAAAAGAGATCGAGATCGATGCTTCACATCATTTCACAGATTTCTCCATTCCGTATATAAGAGAAAGTTAAAATAAACTTTTTTTCTGTAAAAATACAAGGTGAACACAAAAGCTATTATTTCTGTCTGTGTTATCGAGATGGTACGTTGCATCGCTCTCAATTCAATTATTGTTTGTTGCTGAAATTACATTTTACCTTGACCTGAAGGATTTTGATGCACACAAATAACGAGCACATTCAGAACTGCATTTTTACCACAGCGCCATTCATGTTGAAATCGAATCGAGGAATACTTTCATAAAAAACTACTTCAATTAAATTTCATGACTGTCCGAGGGTGGGTTGGTCGCGTTGCATATGCGCGGTCGGGAGGTTGGGCAGGATGGTGCCAACAGACTGTGCACATCACTTCGCGCGCATGGAAACATCGATTTTTAAAGTAAAAGCTGAGTGGTAATGTTTTCAAAAAAGTGTTCATTTCTATACGAAAGTAGTTTTTATAAGGAAGAAAAGACGACTCAATCTTCAATTATTGCATTTTTGGAAAATTATTATTATTATTACTATTATTATTATTATATTATAGCAATTTCTATTGGAATATATAAATAAAGAAGTGATTGATTATGAGGGAGTAGTAATGCCGTCTGGTTTGCCTCGTCAGGTTGTAAACTACATTACTCTGTGAATATATTGGGGGAATATTTTGTCAGCTTCGTGTCTTCACGTATGAATATGAAACAAATCAACCAGCACATAGTCGTTAAGAGAAAGTAGGCGAAAAGCTGGATTAAAAGATGAGAAATGATTCAAATCTAGTATTATTTTTCAAAACGTGAGTAGTCATGTAAAATTGGACGTAAAAATTAGGAAAAATTCATTATATATTTGCAAATAGTAGATTGAATTAAAATGCATTGCATTTAAACAATCTCTAGCTTCAATATTCAAAGCAGTATTGATACTAAAAAACTGAAGTTTTGCAATTTTATAAATTCCAGAGGTTTTCATGAAAATCAGATCTACGACAAATTATTGAGCAAACTTAGCACTATTCGTGCACAAATGTAAAGAAAACATTCGGAATCGTTTTAGTGAAACTTTTTTATTATATTTTTTAAATTCTCAACGTCTTACATAAAATTATGTAAAAACTACATACATTTTGAAAACGTAAAAGGAACGTTATTTAAATATCAAATTTGCAGAACAGATTTCATTAAAATACCTTTATCTTAAATAATGAAGATGGCCGACGAGGTCTATAAACGATTTAAGTTTTTCAATTTTCAAAATTTCAAACCTTTTCTTGAAAATCAGTCCCTGTTCTATTTTAAAATCAGCACTTTGCTCTACTCACACGTTTGTGACTGGCGTAATGTTAAGTAAAAAGGGAGAGGCGTTCAAATTTGCAGAACCTTCAGGTCAGTCAGATCAATCACGAAATATTCATTTTGAAGAGACATGTAATCTATTAAGCGGCATTCACAGAGAAATGATAAACAGATATTTCTTAAAACAATATATTTTAGGTGTAAGGGGTCACTAACAAGGACATTTTGACTGTACTATTTATACGAGAAATTAACATACTACGGAGAATTGCAAGAAAGTTTCACTCGTTTTGTATAAGAGAAACAAGATTTTTTTGAAAAACTTCTAAATTTTTCCCTGCCAGTTTGGAATATTTTTTATTTAATTGCATGCAAGAAAGTAAAACTTCAAGACGTAACCTCAATTTCGGGGCATTATTCGTCATAATGCAAGTTATTTGAGAGAAACATCGATAATCCCGCACTCGAAGGTTTGACGGTGCATCAGAGCTTGTCCGTTATGTGTCGTGGTGCAGAGGGGATATATCTACCAATGCAAAGCTCAATGGTAGCATGCATACGTATACGAATACATAATACATGACACCACACTTAACGGATGCATACATAAACACAGGCTCGTGTGCGCGGTCGCATGTCGCGGTCAGTGGCATCACCAACCGGCCTGCCTTTATCCAGGCGTTCAGCCGAGGAGAGGCCGCGCCAGACCGGAGCTTCCGGGGCTGCCTGGGTTCTGCGGCGCCGCGGAGCCAAGACATCGTGAGCTTCGACCACGCGCCACCCTCGTTCGCACCAATGCCCTCGCCCTCGCCCTCGCTCTCGCCAATGCCCTTGCTCTCTCACTCACCTTCAACTTGATTCTCGAGGTGAAGTGTTCGCGCCAATGCCTCGCCCTCTCCCTCCCCCTGCCCTTTGCTGTCTCACTCGTTTTAAACTTGGTTCTGGAGGTGAAGTGTTCGCGCCAATGCCTCGACCTCTCCCTTTCCCTGACCCCTGGTCCCTCACTCACCCTCAAATTGGTTCTCGAGGTGAGGTCTTCGCCCCAAAGTCCTCGTCCTCGTCCTCACCCTCGCCGTTTCCCTCCCAATGCCTACAACTCGGTTCTGGCGGTGCGGCGCCCGCACCGATGTCCTCACGTGCACCGACGCCCTCGCCTTGAACGCCGTCCTCGCGCCCGCGCCAATGTCCTCGCTCGCTCCGCCGCGCCGCCCCGCCTCCTGCCGCCTCCGCAGCCTCCACGCAGGAGCCTCGGCCGCCTGGCGCGCACGGACCCGCGCTGCACCCGGAGCGGGAATCAATACGCGGCGCCAACATAGCACCCTCCGCTCCGGCGGCGAAGGCCGCTGCGGCGACCAAGGAGAGCACGCGCGCCGGGCCGCCGCCGCCGACGACGACGACGACGGACGGACGCGCGGATCGCGGCGCCGAGGGAGGTGGCTAAGCTGAGCGGGGGCGGATGTGATGGGGCGATGAGCGGGTCTTAACACCTGCCGGAAACTGCTCCTTTATGGAGGTCACCAAACGAGGGCGCGGTCATGTTTTTTTTTTTAAAAAGGACACCTCTGCCATCGGAAGTTCACCTCACAGTTTGTCTTATTTCCAATTCATAAGTAATCTGGACTTACAGCTTTGTCGGCAGAAGCGAGAAACACAATTGTTACGAAGTACAATGCACGTGCAAGTTGATCTGCCCACTGAACACTACTGCACTGCTAATGTAAGGTTTTTATGATTGCAGATGTTTTTCGTAATGCACTTGTGTAAATTCACCAGTATGGATTAACTGGTATATAAAAGTATTTTTCCATTTATTTGATATATTTCTTCTTTAATTGAAGGATTGTGAAATAACGCGACATGCATAGCGATAATGGCATCAACAGTAATACAATTATTGCTGCTGGACAACGAGACTTGAGAAATAAAGATTTGCAAATATTTATTAAAACAGGTTTGAAGGTGTTTTCTCTGTTAACAGCAGCGACAACTGTTCCAGAACATTTGAAAAAAGGAATTGAATTGAGACTATCAAAACATGCGGTGAAGAATTGCAAATGGTAAAATTGCTTAAGGCTTATGACGACTGTTGCGCACGGAAGGTGGCAGTGAAGCTTTGAGACGTTGGGTGAGGTAGCAGCTGAGAGGGAAACGAGTTTTGCCAGAGAGATGGGCTGTTATTGCCTGGCAGCCGGGAGCAGTCCCGGTAAAAAAGGCGACGGAATTTGAGGCGATGTTGGGAGCAACGTCTGTCAGTAGAACCGAAGGCGGCGAAGGGACGGCTGGGTGGTGAGGAGCGACGGTGCAGATCTGACCGCGGTGAGCTCAACATTGGCTCAACCTCCTGAGTGAAAGAAATGGGAGGTGGCGATGCAGCAGGAGGCGGTGAACACTGGGATTGATTGAGGTCATGGTGCGATAAGTAGAGAATGAATCTAATGGCAAAGTAGGTTGTTCAAGTTTTTATTTGTTTGTTTGTACTTGGCGCGTCGGCCCGTGTACGGGGCATGGCCTACCAGCAGCGACGTCGGGTTAAGGGGGTGCGTATGGTTAGTACGAAGACATCCCCACGTCATATGGCGGTCTTCTCAACCAGAGAAGTGAATTTTATCATCGTCATACAGCAACATACACTGGAACATTGGTGTAAGAAAAGCACACACTGTAATCTTGGCTGACCGAAAATCGAATGAAAAGCGAGCACGCCGACCAATGAGCTAAACCGCCAAGGCGGTCGGTTAAATGATTAAATTAGACGAGTACGGAAAGTTAAATCAACCGTTTTGAAAATATTTTAGGACTAGTATAGAAAGAAAAGCGCACCTCAGTGATAACTCGATTAAAAATGGAAGTTATTGTTGGCTTATTTTGATACCAAGGCTTGCATAGAGCAAACGTTGTCAAACAGAGCTATAAACATTGCTTATGGATTGCCTCGGCGCAACGTTTGTTTAACGTTCGTTTTAATAAATTAAAAGTGTAACTTGGAGTAAAATGTTGCTTTCGAGGATATAGCGGACCAGTATGTTGTCACACAGAATTATAAGTCTCTGAATTGCTATAGGGTAAAGTTTATTCAAGTCCCATTCGTACTGACTGACTGCCAGCGATTCTGATTAATTCTCTTATATACAAAATGTTGTCAATGTTCCAGATACCTTATAGCGTAGTGGCATGAGTTGGCATTTATTATACACATCCACTGTTAGAACTCTAAATAGCTTTGTTCAACTCTCGCAAATAAGTATTTATATGAACCAAGATAACATTACGCTTTCCACTTGTTATTTCGTAGTTTTTATGTTTTGTTATTGGACTAACAGGCATGAAAAGTTATAATCACTGCTACTGTAACGAAAAAAGAATGTAGTAGTTACAAAAGCGCACGTCACCAAAACGTAGGAGCATTGCTAAATAAACGATTCATGTAAATACCTACACCGCGAAAAGCCGCAGTTCTCATTAAAACGCGTATCTTCTCAACATTTTCAGAATTCCTCGCCCCTGCGCCGCCTGCAGGGCAGGTTGATTCGCTGCGGGAGCGCAGCGTTGGCGGCTGCTGCAGCAGCAGTGGCAGTGGCGTCGACGGCAGTGGGTGCGCGGGGCGTTGGGCGCGTGAAAGAGCGTACAGGCAGTCGACGAGTGAGTGAATGAGAAACGAAGGGAGTGAGTGAGGGATAGTGGGCGTGAGTGAGTGAGTGACGGGGTGAATGAGTGAGGGTGCGAGCAAGTGAGGAAGGAAAGGAGGAAGGGATGAAGGGAGGAAGGGATGAAGGGAGGAAGGGAGGAAGGAAGGAAGGGAGGAAGGGAGGAAGGGAGGAAGGGAGGGAGGGAGGAAGGGAGGAAGGGAGGAAGGGAGGAAGGGAGGAAGGGAGGAAGGGAGGAAAGGAGGAAGGGAGAAAAAGAGTGAGTGGAAGTGGGAGAGCAGAGTGAATGAGTGAGGAAATGAACGATGAGGTGAATGAATGAAGCGGAGTGAGTGGATTGAGTAAATGAGGAAGGGAGAGAGGGAGGGCGGGAAATAGCGCGTGACGGTGTGTGAGGTTGTGAGTGAGTGTGTGGGGGGGGGGTCGGTCTGCGCGCGCTCGTGCGATGCAAATGCTGCGGATCGCACAGGCCCGGCCCGCCCCGCGCGCCAAAAATGGATTTGAATAATGAGGTCGCGCGGGTGCGGGCGAACGGAGCGAGCGGAGCGGGTGGAGCGAGCCGAGCGCTGCAACGGGCGACTCCGCCCCTCACGCCGACTGCGCAGCAAACGCTGCTCGCGTCGACCCGCCGATGCATCGCACGCACTGTCGACTTTTCGTCACTGCGTGCGGAACCGCTCGCACCAAATGCGCAGTGCAGGCCGGAGCTTTGGGATCGTACATGCTGGGGCGGTGCCCGGCTGAGAGAGGTACCTGGAAGTGGGAAAACCCGCAAAGCACAGTAGGTTCCGCGCCGATCTCACGTTTCAGCAAAAGAGGAACACCATCACTTTCTAGGGGGTAACGTGCCCTACACTTACAGGATTGATGTCCAAACTAGTTGACACCTTCGGAAAGAATAAATACATCAACTGCTGTCCCATGCAGTTAGCATATTCACACATTTGCAGTTGATGCATTTTACATAGGCACGGAATATTGAACATAATATGAAATAAGACATTGAAAACATCAGAGGATTTGGATTTAAAAATAATAAAAAAAGAAAATATAATGTCTATTATTGTGAGAAGAATCATTTTAAAGAAGCAATGTTTACTTCAGTTGGATTGGCTTTTCATTCGAGAATGTTTATTTTCTATCTTAAATAGAAAATACAGCTCTGTTGTATTGCAATTCAAATTCTACTGGTCACGTGATTGTTAATCACATTTTATGCTACGCTCTGCAAACATTTTAATAATGAAAGACTTCCTCACTATTTTGCGCGAGTTTGTTCTATGTCCTGGGTTGGATATGGTTGTCAAGTATCCTATTGTTAAAACGTTCTCCCTGAAGTTTGCTCATGCATTCGCTCTGACACTGTCTAGAAAAAATTTGATTTACTAGTCCGAGATAACCTTCAAGTAATAATTCCGGCCGATATTTCACAATTTCAAGGGCAGAATATGCATCAAAGACGTGCTTAATACTTGTCGATGCGGCGGGTTGCGAAGATCTACTGTTCAGGGTCGCTTGAGTCAGCACAAATGCATAAAATCATCATCAACAACGTCTCCATTTTGCGTCTATGTGCGACAGATATACGCACATTCCCATTGTTCTGTGCCTATGTTCTTCACGCAGGTGCAAATATAAGTTGACAAAGTTTTATCGCAATCGAATGGACGATACGGCAGCGCATATAATAAGAACAAACATTGATTTTTATATATTAGATTTCACCATAATTAAATTTCTAGAATATTATTATAGTCGTTTGTGCTCTGACGTCTTATTGTTGTATTTGGCGTCGTATTGTATTGCATTTGTAGATGACGACAAGTTCTTAGCATTCCTTCTCTCGTTATTCATCTCTCAGACATACCTGTGAACCGTCCCTTGCTATCTACCACATTTCAACGCCTCGCCGCTTCTTAACGAGGTTTTTGACTATCTCATCAGAATACCTGGACGACGAAATCTAGAACTACGTTATTTAATTTGACCTTTTCATATTTTATTTTGTGGCTCTGGTCCTCCCTCATTGTCAGACGCTTATTCAAACTCTTTATAAATGCTCCACTGCATTTAGACGGCACAATCCCTAAAATGCTGCAGTGATTCTTCAACCTTTTGGACATTTCTAAAAGTTCCATCACCTTCTACTACACACAAAATTTTTTCCCACACCTCTGGCTCTTCTTGACATGGATATCAATCATCATCCCCTCCTCCATTTTCTACCAAATCTGCCAAAGCCATTCTCACTGACACCGACACCATCACTCATGCGCTCGACTGTGGCATTTGTATCACCGTTACAACACTGGATACTATGGGGTTTGGTGGGAGAGGGGGGTTGGCAGTGGCAGTGGGACTGGAGGCGTAGGTGGCGGCGGCGGCAGCTGCCGACTGGAGATTCCGCCTGCTGAATAATTCCGCGATCCCGTCCCCGCCGGCGCGCCATCTCCGCGCCCGTGGCGATGTTTATGTATCGCCGACAGCGCAAGTCACCGAGCTGTCGCGGACAAGTAGAGGCTCCGGGAAGGAGACGCGGCGGCGGCTGCGGGGCGCGGAGCGGCGCGGCACGGGCGCGGCGGGGCGCGGCGCGTCGCTTTGTCTCGCGCCGCTTTGTTCCGAGCATATGGAATGACGTTATACGTACTTGACTCCGCGGCTTCTCTCAGTTTCAGAATGATGAGATGTGGGCAGCTCTGGTATTCTCATTCTGGATACATTTTTTGGAGTATAGTAAAATGTAAATGAATGTGCCTGTTTTAGTGTTTTGAATGTTTGATCTGTTCTCATTATAAAAAATATTTCACAACTTTGACCTTAACCTTTTATTTAATTTCTGTTTCGTTTTGTGTTTCTTTCTATTTTTCTTTTATTTCTTTAGCAAACGTTTTAATCCTGAGAATTAAATTGGAAATGAGATAGAAATGGCAGTCAGTTCACGCAAATTAACAATGCTACACGTAAACTACGATATGAATGTGCTAATGCAAATATTATTCATATCAATGATTCATGTAATGTTCTTATAAACATGAATGGTATTACGGTACTAATGCTGTCAGAATATTCAAACTATCTGGAATTATTCAATTACACAAATGGAAGTGTAATCACGTAATATTGACATATCCCAACCTTCCACATTTTACTTAATTAATTAAGAGTACCTACGAATTTTAAGTTCATTTTATTCAGTAAGAAGAAGTAATCTGAAAACTTATGCATCGAATTTTTTTACCAGGTCAGGAATCCTTTTACTCTGAAGTGACGTGCATTATTTACAACTTTATCAATTTTTTATTCATTTGAATTTCATTACTTAGATCAACTGGGTTTAGTGTTGAGCTTATAAACTGTGCCGAGCTTTCATTATTAGATGAAATAAGATAATTTAACTTTTAATCAATATATTAATTAATATTCAAAGTTATATAAGACTATACGAAGTAGATTTCTGTTTTACATCTTTAAATTTGAAAAACAGCTCAGAGCTGCAGTTTAGCAGTTACGCATTCTCGGAGAGCATGTGCATCACGTAACGTATTTGCACGTTTTTCGAAAATCCTATGCCGTTCCGGAGACACAAGCAGCCGCTGTGGCAAAGCCCGTTGTTTCCAGGCCACGCGTCGATCCCCGCTCCCCGTCACAGCGCCACGGCAAAGTCCCACTCTCCTCCTCGCCCCACCCCGCCCCACCCCTCCCCCGGTCGCTGCCCCACTCATTAATACAAAGTGGCAATAGCGCGGCCCCGAGTTACGAGCCCAGCCCTCCCCATCCCCCCCGCTCTCACCCCCTCCTCCTTTCCTCTTTGCCTCTCGCACCCTCTCGAACCGGCGCCCTCACCCCGCCGCCCGCCCGCCCGCCCGCCCCGTCTGCATATTTCATTTAAAAACTTTTGTTAAGTAATTAAATTTTCTCGCCACTCGACGAAACATAAATCTAAACACACGCTCCTGTAAATACATAAATTCGGGACCAATTAAAACTGGGGACGGGCTCCCGCTTTTCCTGTCGGCTGAGAGCGGAGTTGGGAGGTCAGACGCGGCCGCAGCGAGGGGAGAGGGAAGTGGGCGGGGAAAAGAGAGGGTGCACCGTACGAGTGGAGAGATCTTGTTTTCTTTTCTGCTTAAGCCTATTGGCATTCAGAAATTGTTCACACAAACTTCATTGTTATAAATCTGTCAAGTAATATTCTCGATTTAACAATATTTGTGGTTTAGAAACACTTAAATTATTAAAGACTTTAACAAGGCGTGTATTTCTGCCCTCTGTTGAATGTTCTGATAGGAATTATAAAGTGGCAAATGGATAAACATGGCAGGTTTTCATTACAACAAAAAATTACAAATCAACTCTTGGTGAAATGGAGGGTCGGAAAATGACACAATTAAAAACATATATTATTAAATCTTAAACAAATTCTATGCTGATCTTATATTTAGTGGTAAGATAATCAATAATAATCCATCTAATAGCAAAGCCGCATCGCATACATTCCAATAAAGAATTGTTCCAATAAAGAATTGCAAAAACTGTTTATGGAGAGAAATTGCGAGATGCTTCAAAATAACAGTTAACAGTGAACGAAAACGATAATGAATAAAATATAAAATACTAATTCGAATTTCATTTTTTAGACAAATACACTCTGACGTATACACACGGTCGCTGTGGATTCCACTACAGGTGACGTAGTAGCTAGTGGAGGCTCGGGCCCTTTCATTAGAGGAGGAGCTCATATGGAGCGTCGCGCACAATGGCGCCATCAACACATTCCCTGATTACGTAGGCATAAAGGGGGTCACAGGTAGCCCGCTTTTATCGGGTGAACGGAGCTTTCCACGACCGCTTTCGCCCCCCTCCTTCCCCCTCGCAGCCAGGAAGCTGCACCCAGCACCCTCTGACGCGGAACTGCCGGGTCACCACATTTAAATTTTTATAAAATCGCACACCGCATACATTATTCAACGCTTCGCAACATCAATTCGACGTCCCTTTATGGGGATGATACATAGCTGGTGCAGCGAATAATAAAAATTCCATTTGAACTGCACAAAAAAAAACTTTTTGCTCTGTTATTTGAGAAACATCATTAGTCCAATTTGAAGGTAAATTGAGTCGTTGGGTTAAAAATGTAGCGTGAAGCCACATATAAAATTGTACACGGACAACAATATTTTCCACAGATAGACCTTATCGACATCGTTTCCGGTGCGCAGATTCGTTTTCGGGAATAGGCTATTCGGGTGGAGGGAGGGAGGGAGGGAGGTTGGGAACGCCCCAGATGAGAGAGCAGCAGTGGCGCATCACGAGGTATAATTAGTCTCGCTGACGAGAGGGATGGAGGCTGGCAGCTCGCGTCGGCGGTTAATGCGCGGGGGAGCGAGGCATATGGAGCGCATTGTGGCACGAGTTCGCGGTGGGGCTGGAAGCTGGGCGAGCCATCGCTTCCTTCGGGTTTCTGTACGGGCCACGGCCTTTCTGTCAGCGCGAGTTGCTGCGCTGAAGAGTGAGGCCTAGGTCTTGAAAATAGTGACACTTTTGAAGCAAGGTATATTTCTTCAAACATTAACATTTTCTCAATAGTGGTCTGTAATATTAACGTAACGCAATAGAGGAACGAAAAGTCATTTGTTAAGGCATTTGCAGTCGGTAGAGAACAATCTAAGCACTCGAATAGTAACTAAAGATGGCGGATGAGTAGTCCTACTCCGCAAAAGTAGTTACTTATTTGTTCTATTTTTTCTTATAAAAATGCACCTTAGTATTATGAATAATATTGAACGAACGCGGCCGATATCACAAATAAAGAACAGGGTTGAAAATTTGCTCAGTATTGGACTAATGACGTTAATAATTACAATAATATTATTGTTCACTAAGAATGCGCAATACATACGAGTAGTTGTGAAGCAAACGATCGGTATAAAATATTTATACATATTTCACTCGAATATTTCATGTGAATGTTATAGACGCCGTATGAAATTATGACAGTGTATTTACCGAGCAACTTCGCAACTTTGCAACTCCGCGAAATATTTGCATTGTTACTTCATTACATTTATAAATGAGTTTCATTATTACTTCTTTGTTGTACCCGCAATTCTGGAGCATCACAATTAATACAACAAATTCAGCGGAACATGCTCTTGGAATCATATGGTTGCTCATCATCTGCAACCAAATAACAATAACGGGCCACAGCGATTGCCTGCATTGGAACTCGCGCCGCGCCAGGTGCGCGATTCTATGACGCAAGGACGCGAAACGGGCTGCGATATCGGCGATGCGCGTATTCTAATTTTCCCCCTCTGGGCGCAATTTTCATTAAGTGTAACAACGCGTATTGCGGTGCATAATAGTCCCTGCACATCAGGTATCTCAATGGGTAAGTTCTCACGCTCAAGGTATATTAATCATGGAAGCAAGCAACGTTCCCATCAGTTCAATGCTTCTAAACTGGTATTTAATTTTATCATTACGTTGAAAAAGAGCAACTTTTATGAATGTTTGATAAACGCAAGATAAACATTAACTTTTCCCAAATTTGGGACAACATGCAAATATGTACTGTTTGAATAACGTGCGTTTTATGTTTATTTTTAACTTTACGTAGGTCACAAAGTATTCTTGATAGTAGTTTACTGAAAAAAGAAAAATAATGGATAACGATCAACAATGAAAATAACGTGTAAAAACAAAAGGGTTGAATCATCATACTTATCAAGATCGTAGTTTTTCAAGTGCAATGAATCTTGAAGTAGTACATGCATAATGACGAATCACTTTTATCAACATTAGTTAACCAACCTGTAAGGAAAGTAACCACCAAATACTTGCTCAGTGATAAAATCCCTTCAATATACAACTCTGCGTTTGAAAAATCGACCACATCGAATTTTACACATCGTAACACTTCTTCACCTGCTTTTATTTCACGGCATCAAACCGCCCCACGTCTCATATTCCGTGCCTTCGGTGCCACACGCCTCTCGTTCCTTGGCAATATTCGCCCTCGCCGCCGCGCCGCAATCGCTCGGCCCAGCGCGGGCGAACGCGCCCATATTCCACCGCAGACGAGGAAGGACGCGGCGCGTGGGGGCGGGCGGGGAAATATTGCGGCGCGGCGGCGGTGAGATGGTGGTGACGGGGGCGACGGCGGGCGGCGGTCGAGGCGGCGGTAATGGTGGCGGTGGCGGCGGCGGTGGTGACGACGGCAGTGGCGGTGGCGGCGGCGGCGGTGGTGCGGTGACGGCGGAGGCGGTGACGGCGGAGGCGGTGGCGGTGGCGGCGGCGATGATGGTGGCGGCGATGGTGGTGGCGGCGATGTTGGAGGCGGGCGGTTGTGGCGGCGGTTGTGGTCGCGGTGGTGGTGGTGGTGGCGGCGGTGGCGATGAGAATTGTGACGACTGCGCAGGTGTCCCAAGCGACGACCAGTCAGCGCCCTGGCACGGACCTAGCGCTGCCGCTCCACACATCTTTTTTGTCTTGAAGCAGGACACAATGATGTATCGTGTTCGTAAATACACAGTATAATTTAGTGTTCCTTCGTTTTTGTACAGGTACTATTACAAGTTTTTAATGGGCAGGTACTGTTGTAAAGTCTTCAAGAAGAAAAACGAGTTTAAGGCACATGACAATTGCACTTACAATGAAGTTTAAATCAGGAATAGTTTTAGGAGTGCGTTCAGATGTAATTTTCTTTATAATCATTGACTTAAAAATAGATTTGTTTTAAAAAACAATGAACATTTTAATCTATACATTCACCGCTTGGATGTAAGATTTCTTTTTAACCAGTTATCAATATGCGAACAAAAAATATGTCATCCTTTCCTGTGGAAGACAGTCTGACCCCAATCTCTCATTTTGACCAGCAGTGTGATGTCTTGTGATTACTGTGTGTCTATTTAGACAGTTATGAGAGGCGAAAGAAAAGTCATTTTGTTCCTGCGAAAGACACTCTGAATCCAAACTCTCGTTTTGACCAGCAATGTGATGTCTTATGATTACTTGAAAATATATTCGTTTCATTATCGAAAAGTGCGGTGTGCAATCGCCTAAGAGAATATTCGGAAATGCTAATGACGTTGTAAGTAGGAATATGAATGAGTGTAAAGTATATTATGAGACGTGCGAGGCACGAGCAAATATCATTAACTTCATACGAGTGTATAAACATCGTAAACATCGTGTTATACGAAGCTGAATGTAAGTTATTCTTCTACGACGAAAAGTAATAGAAGTTGAACATAGTTATTATTTCTGCTCCTTTTCATACTTTTGTCGATATAAGATTCACTCCGTTATAAGTTGCGATTGCGTAATCTTGACTTACCATTTGTGACTCCACGGGTCGTCACAATAGAACGAAATATTTACAATAATATGTACCAATGGTTAATTAATTATGCATCAATGTTTCGTATTCAAATATTGCTGTAATTAGTCGACACACAGTACTTTAAAATTGCACAAAATTGCACAAAAACACTATCATAATGGTTGTTAAAATGAAACGAGCTGCAGACATCCATTAAGATAATTATAAAATGAGAGTAGAGGAAACAAAATAGGATGTATTCACTCAGATTTCTTTGAAATACATTGTAATAAAAAAATTTTTGGGAAACTAAAAACTTTGCCGAAATAGAGACAAAAATTAGATTTACATTTTGTACTGCAGACATAACTTCTCTAAAATGAAAACGTGATAAAAAGGATTTATTCTATCTCTCTGGTTAAAATCTCTTTATTACATATAATAAAAAATTGGGGCTACGAAATAAATACGTATATCCGCATTTAATCAGATCGTTGTATATAAATCTTCAAACGTTTTTATCATTATCAAAACCTTAATAATCTGTATTGACAGCAAAATACGTGCTTTACTTAACATGAAACTGAATTATCAGTTGCATCGAGATCTTATTGTTCCTAATTACGTCGTACCACCATACGTGGTTTACTCGCCACCTCGAAGCATTAGCTTGGTTTCTAACATCTGCCCTCGCACTAAAGCCGTGAGGTGCCTGAGGCTTTACTATTCTCCGTTACCCTGACCACACGGACGCTCACCTGTCTTCTCCACCGCATTAACACATCGCCGGTGCGTTTCTCCTATTACATTCTCCCCGCCCATTACCCCTTTCCATCCTACACAACACCTCACAAATGTCTCTAGAGATTTGTAGCCTCAGTGGCTCCGTAGCTTTAGAGCTTTTTTCTCATTATAGAATACAATTTTATGCCCCTACCTCTGGTCAGAATTTGCGCCGTTCAGAATAAAAACGGATTTGTTCGTGTTTAAGAAAGAATTAATTACTTTGACTATAGTACTAAGGTAGCTGAAATATATTTGAGTTTTCAGAATTGTTCATTTAAATTACAGCTTTTTAAAGTGGAATTTTCAACTATTCTATTAAATTTTCGAAATTATACTACATCAACCTGTCTCATATTGATGCTATGTGACATTTAGTTGTGCTCAGAGCACTCTTTGTAGAGGCAACTTGTACGTAATGAAAATAAAATTTTGATGAAGTACCGAGAGAAGTACCGAGACTTATCCGAGAGAAGACACGCCTTTTCTAGTTCGGAAGAGCCGAAAGCCATAAGAATTCTATAAACTCGGAGCCATAAAATCGTTTCTATTCCGAAACGAACTCTGCCTCCACCATGGACGCGGTCCGCGCGGGTGGTTGCCAGCGCACTGCCAGTCGTCCTCGCCCGCAGCGCAGCGCTGAGGGCGTCGCGGCGTCACGTCCCAGGCGCGCGGCGGCGGCGCGGGGGCGCGTGGGCGCGGGGGCGCGGGCCGCAGCCGCCGCTGCCACTGTCGCCGGCAGCGCCGCGTCCGCCGTCGTCGCCACCTGAACCCGGGCCGCTGCCGGCGCACAATGAAGCGCGCGGCGACGGCGCTGCGATAATTGGGCAGACGGGCGGCAGCGGCAGCGCGGGCGGCGGCAGCGCAGGCGGCGGCAGCGCGGGCGGCGGGGGCGGCGGCAGCGGGGGTGGTGGTGGTGGTAGCGCCGGTGGTGGCGCGCGCGGCGGCGGGGGCGGCGGAGGTGGTGGCGGGGGCGCTGGCAGCGGCGATGACGGCGGCGGGGGCGGTAGAGGCGTCGGCGGTGGGGAGTGACGTTGGCGGCAATGACGGCGAGGGCGGCAGAGGTGGCGGCGTTGGCGTTGGCGTTAGCGGCGGCGGTAGCGCGCGCGGCGGCGGGGGCGCGGGCGGCGGTGGGGGCGGAAACGGCGACGGGGGCGGGGGCGGCGACGGAGGCAGCGGCAGGGGCGGTGGCAGCGGCGACGGCGGTGGTGGCGGTAGAGACGGTAGCAGCGGCGGCGGGGGCGGGGGCTGCGGCCAGATTCATCAGCAGCCCGGGCACCCCGGGCGAAGGGCGTTCGGGCTAGAGGGAGGGCCAGGAGCCGGCGCGTGAGGCTGTCGGGTAGGTAGCACGGCGCGGCAAGGGTTCAGACAACGTGGAATTACTGCGTTGAGCGACGTTTTGCGCTTTGAGTGAGTGGCACAGTGGAGTAATGAGATAGAGACGAGGAACGTAGAAAATCGGTGAAACAGATATAAATAACAAAGGAATTTGAAGAGACATACCAAATTTCAAAAATAGTGTACAGAATTGAAAAGTGGGACACAAAAATGACCAACGATGAGTATTTCATGCTGTGAATACTTGAAGGTGAAGAAGCAAAGCAGATGTTTGCTACGATCCATTACTAGCACCAAAGGGAAGAACACAGCAAAACATAAAACACTTGTAAAATTTGAGGATAAATACAACAGTCAGGTTTAGAGAGAATAAAAGAAATAATGTAAACGATTTTAAACAACATACAAGAAAATTATTCTCGGCAAGATGTAGTACAAAATTAGTAAGAAGTAAAATGTAGTAAGAATCAAATTAAGGGGGAAGATGGAAAACGAGGGTCATTTATTTTAGAAAAAGAACTTAAAAATGATGTCACTGAACTAGCAAAGATGATACAATTTGTAGGTAACTAACACTGATGCAATTTGTAGGTAAAATTAAAGAATTATTGCAAAAAATAACTGTTGAAAAAGAGAAGAAAGTGACGCAAAGTTAATTATCAATCAGAAAAAGTATGACACATGGTGAGCGTGGCTGATGAAAATGCTCCAGTGAAATGAATGTGTTCAGACTTTAGGAGTAACTTAAGTGCAATTTAAAAATCAGTTTAAAGAATTCGGAAAGTTTTCGAGTAATCAATTAATGGATTGACCGCCAGGAACAATGTCGATATTTTTTAGAGAGAATCAGAAGAAGAAACTACACACAGTTTTGTGGATAATCCTTAGATCATTTATGAGGAAATTGTTCCTGAAATCCACTATGCTGCTTAATACCACTCAAGATGTGAAAGTTTGTTCCCCAACTGGCAATAACATTGTGCCTAAAATAATTGAAAGTGATGTTGAGTGGGTAGATGCTATAAGGTGGAACTAACAGATCCGGATAGTGCAAAGTGCAGAAGAGCTCTTTGATGGCGGCGTCGCCCGTGGCGTAGTCCCCAGGGCAGAGCTCCGGGAGAGAGGTAGTTGACGCAGGCGGTGGGTAAAAGGGGTCAGGTGTAGGAGCAAAGCAGGCTTCCATCTAGGGTGGCATGACATCCTGTATGGAGCTCAATTGGTTGCTAGCCTCACCGTAGAGGAAGATGGAAGATGATACAAACGACAGGATACATTTATCCTGTACGTGAATGTGAGAAGCCTCTAATGTTGTATTGTAAGATGAGTTCTGACTTAGAGATAAAAAATGCGCTATTTTTACAGAAATATATCTTTATTTAGTTTATTTATGTGTGTAAATAAGTAAAAGAAAGGTAAGAATCTCTTTTTCCATAACACATTATTATTTCAAATTATATAAATTCAAATTATATTATTGCACATTAGAATTTCCTTCAGTTTATTAAATAGTATTGTTTACGTATGCAAACTTCTACTTTATAACATTAAACATTTTCACAAGGAGATAGACAATTTAAAAACAACAGATTTTACGTTATTCGGTGTTCCAAATGGTTTCATCTTACAAAGTAATTTGAATTTATTGAATTGATTACCTTTCAAAATCTAAGGCCACAACGACTAGTAAGTGAAAAGCGGAAAGGAGAATAAAGGAATACTTTAAAGTAATTTTATATATAACACGTCACTAGAAAGAAAATAACAGAAAAAATACGATGTTTGTCTTCAGAAAAACTTCAGCAAATAGAGAATAGATTGTTCACCGATATCATTGCAAACAGCATGAGTTACAAATGAATATTGAAATTAACGCTTCTAATACGAGTATAATTTCTACAGGAAATCATGTAAGAAAATTGTTTCTTGATGTACTTAATAGGCTACACCACCGCTGCGCATTTGGGTGTTCACAGGGCAACGTGCCGCGCACCGCCGCCAACTGCTTCCAGCGGATCTCAGCCGTTACGCACCCCCGACACGAATCCCGGACCACCCGCCGCTCCTCGCGTCTCCGCCACGCGGTGCGTGCGCCGTTGCCAAGTTTATTAGTGCGCGCGGAGATTTACTGCGGCGGGTGCGGCGACGGCGCAGGCGACAGCGGGGGCGGCGCCGACACAGCTGCGACCGCGCGAACTCGCGGCGCCGGGCGGACGTGCCCCGGGCGCCGATGGTCCCATTGGGCGCCTCGCGGGGGCGGCCGCAGTCGGGCGCCCCAACCCCACGGGCACCGCCTCCCATGCGCGACACCCCGCTCCCACCCCGCCCCGCCCCACCCCGCCCCGACTCGCCTCGCCTCGCCCCACTTCACCTTCACGCGTCCAGCCCCGCTCCGCCACGTCCTGCACACACGCATCGCCTTTTCCCGTCCCCGCTACGCCACGTCACATTCTCCCCGCTACGCCCCGCCCCACCCGCCCCGCTACGCCCCGCCCCACCCGCCCCGCTACTCCCCGCCCCACCCTCCCCGCTACGCCACGCCCACCCACCCTTCTTCGCCCCGCCGCGCTCACGCGCCCAGCCCCACCCCCTGCTCTGCCACGTCCTGCCCACGCGCCTCGCCTCGCCCCTTCCCCGCTACGCCCCGCCCCTCGCCATACCCGATCCCCGCACGCGACGCGGAGCACGGATCACTTAAGTTGCCTCTAAGCGGCGGCGGACGATGACGGGAATAGAAAATTACAGGCGGCGATTCGCGGTCTGTGAGTAAAGTGCCGCGGTCGTTCGCTGGCTCGCGTGCTGTGGGTGCTTCTATCCCCTGGGTCTGCCATTGTGGCTCTGAAGGGGCTGCGAGCGTGGCAGAGCTTGGAGCGCGCGGTAGTTTTCTAATACGTTTTCGTTCTTAGAAGTTATGAAACATTCCAAGAACATTTCTATAAGAGACTTCCGTAATAATTCAATAACAAAGATTTGCGACATAATTGCAGTTTTGCAGCGAATTTGCAACCAGTTCAGATGACCAACTCGCTTTGTTAAATGTGTCACTGATGTAATCGAGATTTTTTCCTTTCGTTCAAGAGAACTCAGCTTGCAAACTTTTGATTTAGACTGTTCTTAACTAGGAAATCTCCATTTTTATGACAGGCTACTCAGAAATTCTGAAGGGAACATTTGTCATAAATATTATTTGAAGCAAGTACCATTAAAATGATAATAAAATCGACGAAATCAGGTAAAAATGCTTTTAAAATCACGGGAAAAGGTAAAAAATGACCGATTAGTCGAAACCGACGAAAAATGCAAAAGAAGTCATAAAAAATGGGTCATTTTCTTACGTCATAATATAACAAAACAATATCTATACTAAAAGGCATTGTTCTAAAGTGAAAAGAAAAAATGATATTTCATTAAAATGCGTCCCTTGTGATAAATTATCCTCTGTTCCCATTCATTTTGTTTCACTAACATTTCTATATCAAAAATACTGCACGTAAGTTATATTGTGATTGTTTGTACAACCCTCCATAAGACGGAAACCTGCCAGATGGAAACATTTTTTAAGTAACCGTCAGGTTTCGTCTTAGACAGGTTTTACTGTATGAAACAAAGGCATGACACTTAAAATTTATTTCTGTAAAGTCTCATTCGTTATCCATTTCACACTGATGAGCTGTCATCGGTCAATGTTTCTGAAAGGTTAGAGTGATTTAATTCTGGCCATATCAAACATAAATGTAATGTTCAAACATTCATCATTATTACCTAGAAAAATTAAATAAGATACTTTATAACTTTTTGCATGATGTATCGTTCTTAATGCCTTTCAAAAACAGTATTTTCAATTTAAGAGCAAATGTAATTTGGAATATTAGTTTAAGGTCGTGGTTGTATCTTCTTCAAGAGTATCATCCATATCTCGCATTTTTGTTGCCACTTTATGATCGCTCCGCTAATATTCCAAAGAAATAAAATGCAAATGTAAAGAATAGTCGTAACGACATTCATATGCCATGTTTTTAACATTCTGCAATAAATATAAGAGGTTCACTTCATAAAATCCTTCTGTACGGAGTTTGTTGCTTGCGTCAATACAGCCTGTACCTCCATCTAGTTTTCTCCCTCTCTGTCGTTCTCTCACTCTCCGCGGCGGGCAGAATGGAGATTTCCTTGCGACTGAAATATTATGACGCCCCCTTCGGTAATTCGAAAATATCGAATATCGAATCCTATATATGTACGCTTGAGTGAGCGCCCTGTCCCGACGCAAAAAGAGAACGGCGGGAATATTTACGACAGCCACTTAAACGCGCGTAACTCCCCAGCAACCGGGCTGGGTCAAGTTCGATAGCTCGAAACGGCATCGAGAGGCACTGGCCGGGAGACGGGACGACCTCGGCGCCGGCGAAAAGGAGGCCGTTCGGGGAGCTGTGTCACTCGGCGTTCGGCGACAACGATGGGATAGGGGTGACGGCTGTTGCAACGGGCGGTGGAGAAAGCGGCAGAGATGAAGCAAAGGATGGCGGCGGGGTTGAGACAATGGTGACGGGAGGATTACGCGCAGGAAAGGAAACAAAGGTGAATGCAAGATTGGTGGCACGGCTTAGGGAGGAGGACGACAGAAGCGACGGGATGAGTAGAGGCAGCGGGCAGCAGCAGAGAGGCGCGGGCGGGGCGGCGGGCGCGGTGGCGCTGGCGTGGAGGAGCGTCGGGCATGGCTGTGACTGTGGAGGGGACGGAGTCGGATGGCAACGAGCCGTGGACGATGGACCAGGCTGACCTATAAACCGGGTGCGGGCGCGCTGCGGTGAAGCACCGACGATACGATCCGTCAAGGGCATCTGCCGCGACGAGCCGTTCCTCGCGCTTTCACTGGCGGCGGCGACGGCGCGCGGCGAGGGGCGCGGGCAAGGGGCGGGCAAGGGGCGCGAACAATGGCAGGCGGCGCGGCGCGGCGCGGCGCGACCCGCCCGCGGAACGTGCAATGCTCAGTCGCCTCTGAAAATTTGACGCAATGGATTTTTTTCTTTTGTGATGTTTGGTGCCAAAAGTACACCAGTTTTTTCTTTAAATATTAGAATATTATTATTGACAAGTAAGGATAAAACTACATGATAATAATTAAGTCTCCATTAATTTTGGATTGCTACGTTATTACGTTGCGATAATATCCAGTTGTGGAATAATGAGGATAAAACAATCTTTTCTTTTTCTACATAATCTAGCTAACTTAAAATGAATATAGTGCAACATACAAAATGATAAAAAATGGTTTTTAATTTATAACAATACATATAAAAATAAATAGTAAATAACTTAAATAATATAGCTGTTGCATAAAAAGAAACTACGTATTCTTAGATTTTTACATTATTTCTGAAATCCAGTGAATCATACTCACGTTCTTCGATAGGAACATGATTGGTTTAATTTCATGCCAGTTAATAGAAGGTTATTAAATTGAGAACTCTATTGCAATTCTTTATTTAGGGATGTAACATTGTTCAATTGCAAGGATCGATATTTCTAGTTACGTGAGTGCGGCAAAATTGTGACCCGTTAGCAATAAACGGATCCGCAAATAAAGTAATAGTCAGTTATTCAGAACTCTAAGTGCTAAGAAAGAAACCACAGACCGTTTAGACTGCATACCGCACATTAACCGGGATTGCAGCCTTCTGCAGAATCGCGTGATAAACCGAGCACAACCTGACTCTCCACTCGCCGCTCGTCCGCTTGCAAGGCGAGCGGCGGCCGGCGGCGGCAGCGGCACAGAGAGGGAGGCTGCCTCATCGATTCGGGAAGCGCCGCGACGCCACTCGGCTCCGGGCGTCGGCGACGGCGTCGGCGGCAGCGGCAGCGTAGGCCCCAGATACGACGAGCGCGGAGCTTGCCTGCCGTCGGGGCGGTAAAAACGCGGCGGTGTATCACATTAGCCAGCCGATCCGGTTACCGCCTGACGGGCCCTGACAGCCGACCTGTTGCGGCTCGCGACGAGAGCGGCGGGCGCGTGGGCCGAGGCGGGGGCGGGGGCGGGGGCGGGGGTGGCGGAGTTGGAGTGGAGGTGGCGCGCCGCTCGGCTCTACCGTGTTGCGGCGTCGGCGAATTCGCGCCGAGTGAATCTGCGATTCCCGCCGGGAAATGTCCGACAAATATTCTCGACTGCTGTGGTTGCAAGGCGGCGGGCTGGAAAGTTTTTGAGCCCGCCGGGAGTGAAAGTTTGCGGCGCGTTCTATTTTGGGGACGAGTCTTTTTATAGAAAAATTGCGGGCGCGCGAAATTTACATGTATATGCATTTTATGACTGACATAATCATGAATATTTAACTGAAGCATACAGTAGCTATTGTCTGTATGAGTGCTCCACGATCCGAACGAACGATCCTGTAGTAACCATGTAATTGAAAGTGTATTTCAGTTCAACTGAAAAATATTAATGGAAACACAATTATTCAAATGCGAGATGGAATAGTACACGAAGTTTTAGTTTTCGGGATGATAGTAATAATAATTTTAGATGTTAATCGTGAAGTTAATGAGAAATGCAATTTTATGCCACTGTGTGTTTGTTAGTTCTGTAATACATTTGGTTGTGGCAGTCGGTTGCGAAGCACTGAATTATTATTCGCCCTTCATTTTAGGCCTTATTTCAGGAATGAAATGTAATTTCGCGTCCAATGCTCCAACGCAGAGCTGCAGCAAAAACCCCGCGTTGACAGCGCGCATCGACCAAACCCTGGCGCGACGCGAAAACATTTGGGAATTGTAAAATGTCAGCTGCGTTCAAAGAGAACATAATGGATAAAGGACCTGTGCAGTACTTTATTTGTCTGTGAAATGAACCATTTTTGAAGAGTAGAAACGTTGTTCGTTGTCAGAACATACATTTGATAAGCTTTTTCATCGTTATCTTTGCACTCACAGGCTACAAATTATGGTATTACTCACTTTGACAGTCATCACGGCATTTATTCTGCACAAAGAATTGGCATGCTGAGAATTAAGAATTAAAAATAAATAGTGGGGAGAAAATCACATTAAACTAATGCTTTATATTCTGAAATGCAATAATCTGTAGTATAGTTTAACTATAAAATAATAATACGCCTAAAATCCTTCATAAACATTTTAAATTTATAATTTACTGAAATTCAAAGGAAGGCTACTTTAAGGTCTATAGTTGATCGAGATGAATTAATTGTTCAAAAAATCACAGAAACAATTGTATACTAATACACAAACTGTAACTTAACCTCATACATTATATATGATACACTGTTTATTATTAGAGAAAAACACAATGTGTTTAATATTTTTTTAAAATAAAAATAGTTCTTATTACTATTAGTGATGAGAATATGTCCCTAGAAACACATTAATAAGTTATAATGAGAAATAATTTGTAAATAAATCTTCAGGTACATATAAAATGATGATGAACAAGTCCAATTCTATGGTTGTCTGTGATACAGTTTTATATTATTATAAATAGTATAGAATTAATATACTCGTAATATTTCAGTTATAAATTCACAAAACTCCACTCAACAAAATAAGGTGCTAATAAATAGGCATCGAAGGTATATTAAAACAGTTTCTAAAAATTTCTGTCAAAATTAAAATTCAAAATTTAGCACAGTACCTTCATAAGTTTGCTTTTCCTTAGCAAACATGAAAAGGTTTATCAATGACATTTCATTTTCTAATCTTTCTAATAATCTTGCAAATTGCGGGCTACATAAAATCACTTTCTTAATAACTAAATATTTACAGATTTCACAATTTAGATATCCTTAATCCTCCGGTGGGCGCGTCCCATCATTTGCTACCAGCAGGTGCGTGCAGCAATCCGTACCGCATTTATCAATTTCGATTTTCGCGTCAATAGTTATTACTATGGTTATTGTATGAGAAGGAAATATTCTTTATTTATGGTTTTATACTTTTTATTTCATAATAACTAGATACTAAATTAAATAACAATATTAGTAAGAATCTGATCCATCACTCGCTCCCTCGTGTTATATGTCAGGGAATGAATACGGTGCAAACGGTCTAAACATTTCTACGGAAGCAATGCATTTAAATTTGAATTAATAATTAGTACTCCAAAATCTGTGCCATAAAGCTCAATAATAAAACAGCAGTAAGAATTCTAATGGATAAAATATGCAAATATTATACTTACATGACAAAGCGCGTGCGGTACGGAGTGCCGCAACCGTCGCAAAGTTCGAATTGCTAATAAATAACAGTCGATCGGCAGTGTCTAAAATCGCGATTTGAGTGTCATCCGGTTGAAAATATAATGACTGAAAAATAACTATGAGCTCAATAGTGCGACACCAATTATTTATATGAAATCAACAAAAATGTAAGAATGCGGCACTGAGTACCGCTACGTGCCCTAATAATAAATAATTATATTAAGTTAAATAAGAAAATATTTCCAAAATTGAATTAAGTATTCAATAAATTCGTTGAAATGGATGAAAACGACTTTGATTAATATTGATCATCATGTAAGAATTTTTTTAAAAAGTAAAATTTGTGAGAAAAAATAAATTTCATAGAACTTTTCCCCCATAATTTATTCATAGTCACATCAACATCATGGTCATTAGCGATTGTTACAGATATTGTACAATACTATTGTTTGATTACAGAAGTAATGATATTTAGAAAACACAATACAATTAACTTCCCAATATTCTTCATCGAATATTAAATCAATATTTGGGAAAGGATTAGTAACAAACAAAGGATTTATTACTTATATAGCTTAGTTATGTAATAAAGTTATGTAAGTAATAAAGTAAGACAAATATCTATTAACATTATATAGTTAATAAAACTAACAAAGATCTATTGACGGGGAAGTAATTAATGAAGTTAAACAAAGATATATTGACGTTAATTCCTCTACGGGGCATTAAAAACCCCGTATTGTGCGTGAGTAAACATTTTAATATTCCTGATATTAAATTTCACGACAAAACAGACAGACACTTTTATTTTAAAAATGAAGATGATTTGTCTATATTCATTGAATTAAATTTTACACATATTTTAAAGTTTTGATCTCCCATGCTACTGTGTAGAAAAATCTAAAGAGCTAAATTTCAAAATAAATGTAATAGGATGTTCAAAGGAATTATCTTACTAAATACTGCTAAAGAAACAACTCGGCCGGCCGAGGTACCCGAGGTCGCTAAGGCTGAAGGTCCGTACGTGCATCAGCTCGAAGGCTCGCGGGTTCGAATCCCTCCTCGGGCATGGATGTTTGTGTTGTCCTTACGTGTTCTTCCTACTACACTTTCCCCTACACTTAACACAGCCACAGTGAAGGCTATGTGGCTATGTATGTTATTAAAAAGCGACCTAAAAAACACAAGCGTAACTCGAGCCTGGACATTCTCCCACAATCTTCCTCGCACACACTTCACATTTTCCCCTTCATGTATTCCAGCATGTTCTCCAGGTGTCCTCCACATGCTCTCTGCACGTTTCCAGCATACTCTTTATGTGCTCTGTGAATGTTCTAGGACATGTTAATATGGAAATTAAACTGGATTTTTCGCAAAAAATATCACAATCTCCATGACATTTTACTATTGAAACTATTGTTGTGAATGATTATGGCCTCATGGTTCTGGAACCCAACTTCCAACGTTTCTGAAAACCTGTGCTTTGGAGTGAGGAACCGGCAAAAATATCTCTCCTTTTGCATTGGCTTAAGAAATGTTACTTATAGAACCCAAAAGCCTGGTTTTAAGGGTATCATTTCCCAAGAACTAAGGTAAATTATGTTGCAGCGTAATATGCGTTACATGTTGATGATTTTGTTTTTCTCCTTCCCCATAATCTGCAATCTTTTATTTCTTTCGTCTTAAAGACATTAGTCCAGGACTAAAAGGTATGTTTCTAACAAACAGGAACACACCTACGGGGTTTTGTGTTGATATTTTCTTATAAATGGTACAAACCGTCACCTCTCCTTAACGTATTATACGGAACGGATAATTGAAACAATTGATTTTGACTTAGAACGGTACACATCCACTTGTAAATAAAACATAGGCCCTACACACCGAAAATGAATGTGTCGCTTACATTTTATTTTTACAACTGTAATTATTCTTGTATATTACAGATACGTAAGATCTCTTAGTATACGTGACAAAGAACTATTTCACCTAGGGGAAAGTGAAGCTTACCGAGTTGCTGTGTTCTGCCATGTAGCAATTCGAACTAAAACTGCACCTCGAAAGAGCGAAGTTGTTCGCTACAGCGAAGGCCGTTTGAGGTGTTTACTCTCTCAGGTCCCACCTGCGCGCTCGCACGCTCACCCACAGGCGGCGAAGACACCCAAAGACGCTATCTTCGGCAGCGTTCTTTGTCTCCTCCTCCGCCCCGTCTCCGCCGCTGCCCCGCCCCGCCCTCCCAAACACCAGACGTATCGCGAGCGGCGACGACTCAACTTGGAGCGTGGTCGCCGCCGCCGTCGCCACCACCGCCGCCTTCGCCAAGGCCATTCCCCCTACCGCCATCCCCGCCACCACCGTCCCCGTCACCGCCATCCCCGCCACTGCTTTCGCCATCACCCCCGCCATAACCATCATCGCTGCCATCCCATAGCCGTCGTCGCCGCCACCGCCTTCGCTTTCGCCACCGTCGCTTTCGCCATCGCCTTCACCACCGCCTTTGGCACCGCCTTCGCCATCGCAGCCGCGGCACCAAATTCCGCGGCGCGGGCGAACAAAGCTCAGAGGAAACCAAAGACCACACCGCCCCTCTACGTCCCCCAGCCAGCACCCGCGCCCGACCCTTCTGGTGAGCTTGGAGCTCACGGCGAAGCCTGTCGGCCCCATCGCCACATCGCGCCCTCGCTCACGAAATTATGCCCAAATCCAGAGAGAGCGCCGCAAGTTCTAGCGGGTTGCGGGATAACCGACGCGGCGTCTCAGGCCGGTGCGGCGCCGACGCAGGCGGCGAAGGTGGCGCCGCCACTCGGAGGAGAAGCCTGGCGTCGGAAGGGGGCGCACTTGGCGCAAAGTTTTGTTCGCGATGACGCGGATTTTGGGGAAAGTCGCAACGAGACGAAGCGACCGATCGGGGATGGAGACTCACAAAACGAACGAGGGGAGATGTTTTCTATCGAGAAGAAAGGGTGAGAGTAGGACAAAGCTTAGTAAAAACGTGATGGCAGAAAGTAAACATTTGAGGAGAAACAGTCATTCAGAATGGTAAGAAAATAACCTAAAACACTAGCAGCTGAGGAAAATAGTTGCTTCAAATGCTAAACATTGCGTGTACGCTGTACATGATGAAAGAGAGAGAGAGAGAGAGAGAGGCAGGGAGACAGAGAGAGGGAGAGACAGGGAAACAAAGAGGGAGACAGACAGTGACAAAGAGAGAGACAAAGGGAGAGAGATAGAGAGAGGGGGAGATAGAGAGAGGGAGAGATAGAGAGAGGGAGAGAGGGAGAGAGAGGGAGAGAGATAATAAACACCTTCTGAAGAGATTTTAGATATAAGAAGGAAACTCAGTAGACGAATAATCTCGCATAGATAAAAGGTTTTAACTTACAGTTAGTGGGGCTTTCCAAGAGACGATAAGTGATAACACAATTACACGTTATATCAGTGTGCAATATCGAGAAGAAGGGAGAAAAATAAAATAAATAATAACTAATGAGGATTGTTTTAGAAATCTGAATGAGAGATGTTAGAAAGTCCTGAGGCGCAAAAGGAAAGGTGATGAATTTCAGCTGGTGTTATGTTCGGGATGAACAAAGGTTTCGGTGTCAATAAACAGTGCACGAACACGTTGGCACCTAAGGAAGAATGGAACTTTCTGTTTTTCAGGTAAGATTTAGGAGAAAGGAAATGTTGGCACTTAAAAGCATGGACGAAAACTTTGCTGAAAAAGTGAGGAAAACAAGGTGTAAAATTCAATGCGATCAGATGAAGTTACTCAGTGACATCAAATCTAGTGGGATGGAAGTGGACTGCATAAAAATTAATCAAACCAGACAAGAGCGGATTTTGAGAAATAAGATTAACAAATAGATGCATTGCGTCATATATTAATAATTAATATATTCTATTAAAAGAAGGCAAAATACTTCAATATAAAATGTAGAAGTTTCAATACCCAGAAAAGTATACCTCACGAAAATAGTAAAGTTGCTAGAGGAAATGTGATACGTAATGATTTATTGAGAGATGCTTCCGAAGAACCGTGCTAGAGGAAACGTGGTACTTAATAATTTTCAGAGATGCTTTACAACATAGAAGTGAGCTAAATAGGCAAGCAAAATGAACTTTTGTAGGAGAGAGCTAAATGTTTGTTATATTTTCGTAATATATAGGAGGAAATTCAAAGATCGTGAAGTAATAGGAAAACATTAAAATATGCGGGGGAAAGACCGAACACGATTTCTTAAGTACACCGGTTGTAGGCAATTCGGAGATTGGAGGTGAGTTTTTTTACTCAACATGGGTGAGCAGAATCTCTTCGGCGCAAGGGGTTCGAAAGCGCTACAGCGGCGCGGCCCGGGTAAACGCGTGGGCCGGCGAGGGCTGCACGCGTGTATCCGGCGGCACGGCGCTGCCATCGCTGTCTGCTCCGCCGCCACACCCAGATAAAGGCGGGATCCGCGCGGCTCAGCGCGCCATTGGAAAACGTTTACTGCGCCCAGCGTTCGGGGGCGGTTCAAAAGAGGGCGACATTGCTGGCGGCGGCGGCGGCGGCGGGGTCGACTGCGGATTTGCAGTCGGGAGGCGCGGCATTTCGTGGCCGCCGCGCGCGGCGCCGCGCCGCGGGCGAGGATGCGTGGGCGGATTGCGCGTGCGAGGACTCCGAAAGCGGCCGAACGCTCGCGGCTGATCTGCTCGGTTAGGTCTGAATCAGATGCGCCACGCAAGCGCGTCGTTACCCGGCTTCTCGTCTGCCTCTCTCCACCGAGCTGCCCGAAACTGGTTTGCTGGGAGATTGGAGAAGACTGGGCAATGACGTTTCTAATTTAGTGGATGGGTTGTGAAGATTCTACTCCATCCGGTTCTCCCTCACATCTGTGTTACCTCCGTATTAACTATTATTAAACATTTTTGAGATCCTCAACATAATAAAAGAATGCATTGCGATAAATCTACAAAAATATTGAGATCTTTTGAAACGAGTTCTTAGCGATCAGATGAAAGATCCTTTGGTCAAAAAAATATTTGATTTAAAAGTGATGAAAAGTAAATAGAATTCAAGTGTAATAATTCTTTTTCGAATATTTCATCAAAAATATGCAAAATTTATATTTTTAATTACTTACTTAGTTCTCGTTGTAGCACAGCGACAGGAGATTTTCAAGGAATTCTACTGATTTCGTGTACTAAAAATTTATCCATTTCATAAACATAGATTTGATTTTCAAAGATTTTTTTACAGTTAATTCAATTTCTCTAAATGCGGAAACATTGGATCAGATTTGAAAAAGCATTGCACATATATATTAATTCGGCTTAAAATATCCAATTTTGCCTGCCGCTCTGTCAGCTGCCTGAATGTTTGTGGCACAGAATTTTTTCATTAAATCTTCCCGGAACTACACACAGTAAAATTCACAGGAGCAGAGAACATATACATTGCTCTTCAATATACAGTACTACGTGAACCATATTTCACGCAAGACCTTCCGAGAACACGTGATTCGTGCCGTCACGAGCACACCACGCTCATTCCCACAACTCAGTGGCAGTTCCAAGAATGAACGCGGCGGGCGGACGGGTGAGTGGGCGTGGTCGGCGCCCGATCATCACGAGCGGAGCTCCGCTGCAACATTGCATTTCCCAGGAAGTGCATCGGGGCGTGCGGAGGCGGGCGCCGAAAGCCCCCGCTTCTCAGAGCGTTTGTTCCACTCTAATCCACGCCCCCCGCGGAGGCCATCGGCCGGCGTTCCCCGAACCAGATGAGGCGGGGCTGGCGCTCGGGAAGATGCGTTCAATTGGATGACGCCCGCATCGCGTCCCGCAGCGACATCCTCATCCTCATCTTCACCCACCTCCATCCCCCACCCGTCTCACCATAATGGTCTTGTGCTTGCCCGGCTCCCCGCTGTGATCTTCAGTTTGCTTCGCCCGCACATCCATCTTCTCCCTCCCTAGATTTGCTGATGATTTGAGCGGTGTGGTTTCATTTACTACGAAGACATTTTCACCACTCTCCTACTTCATTATTTGAAAGAACTGTATCCCACTCTGCGAGTTGTTTCTATTGAAATAAATTACTTTGTATATAAATTAGTCGAACCTTTTATCAACCTCTCGGGCTTCCTAGTTACGTACTCGGCCTCTGATCACTTACTTATTGAAATATTTTATTGTCCAGATCTTTGCTTATTCAAAACCTCATTTCTTTCGTCCTCCGTGCCATGTGCACTCCCTTCTATACTCTTTTAGTTTCCTGAGTTCCATCTCGTAAACGAAAATCACAATACTTCTCCGTTGTGCTCATTGCTCATGTTTCTCCACGTCTCTGCCACCACTTCTTCTTCCATTCCCTGCTTCTCTTTCAAATGCTCTTCCTGTACACTCGCCAGTGCTATGTGTCTCTCGCTCTCTAGGCCAAGTTCTCGCGCCCGCTCCTCCCCGCCTCGTATCGACGTAATTGTCGGTGGCGCGCGGGCGGGGTGGGGCGGGGGGGTAGGGCGGGGAGGGGGCAGGTGCGCCGGCGGAGCGGCCGTCGCGGCAGAGTTATGACGTAGCTTACCGCCGCCGCCCGCATAAATCTCGAGCCCTTCTTGGGACGCACGTCTCCATGCGTCACCGCGGGACAGCGCCACCGCGCGCTCCTCCGCCGCGCTCTGCGGGTCGATGGCGGTGGCAGTGGGGGGAGGAAGGCAACGCACTGCGAGAGCTCGGCGACGACGTCCCTGCACGCGCAGCATCGTTCGTCGGGATGTCCTAGGTTCGGAGTTCTGACGGGTGGCGGAGTTTTGACGTTTGCTACATGTCCAAGTCAACATCGAACACTGCCTAGAGCAGAATTACAGCGGCCCGCTCTGATCGGTAGAACGCCGTGGTTTATCCCGTCAATGCTAGGCGAATGTCGAAGCAGCATCATAACAACCGGGCCATGGACCGCGCGCGATCATTTCTTTCTCACATTTATCCCCCTCTCTCCCTCACACACTCACAATTGCATCCACTATTCTACAACCATGACGGGAGCATTTGACTTTTGCTGGCTTTGTTTCCAGCTTCATTGGGAGAGACACCTAGAAGGGAAAACTCTCCAAGTAGACTTGTAGGCATGTCTACATGTTTTAGACTCACGTTTCAGTGGGGTAGTTCGCGATCTCTCGAGATTTAACCTTCAGTATTCTCAAGGGACCAATGACCTAAGTAGCAGATACGTCCGAAACCAGCACTCGCTCACGTGAGAAGGGGCGCGGGCGAGGAGACGGAGCGGACCAGCGATGGAAAAGGAAACAATGCCACCTGGTCGGGGCAGAGAGGAAAGGGCAGTGGGCCGAAATGACACAGCGCGGTATTGTGTGGCGTGGTGCGTTATGACAGGGCGAGGCAGGCGGCGGCAACGGCGATGGCGGGGAGGCTTTGTGGGGAAGCAGACAGCTGAGCGCGGCCGGAGGGCGAGGAGCGCGGCGGGCTGTGCGTGGCGAGGAGCAACGGCGCGTGCGCGGCAGGGCGTGAGGTGCGAGCGGCGGGGCGTGAACGGTGGAAGGGGGAGGGGAGCGGGTCATCGGGGAGGTGACACGTGGACGGCTGGGAGATGCAAGGCCGATGGTCAAAGACGAAATCGATGAGAGAATGACCTCTGGTTTGCTACCCGGGTCATAAAGAGTGAGAAGAACAGACTTTTCACGGAAAGGTAAGAATGGCCGCTACTTTAATGTGAATGTGCAAGACAACGACACTAGAAATCCAATACTGTTTACTATTGACTGCAGCAAAGTAACACTCCATCATACAAATAGACGGAAGTGACATAACAGAATTAAGGATTGGAAGAAGTGTACTTTATACATATCTATGTATGATTACAACCAAACTTTTTGGGGAATAAAATGAAAAAAGGATTTTATAAGAAACTAATTCAATAAAGTGAGATATCGACTTTTATATAGATGATTCGTATCCCTTTTAAACAAGATGAAGTAACTTACAAATATTCTTCAAAGTCATTCATAGCTTTTTCTCTGCGAAAAGTTTTTCTTTCGAAATCGATTCGAATTTGTCACTATTTTAAGATCTCCGAGGCATTATTCCTACTGAGGAAAAATGAACAAAAGTTTTCACAAAGAATAAATTTTCTGATTTTGACAGGTGGTCTTAAAACTTTGAGTAGAGTCTGTGGAATAAGAGAAGGGAAAGGAGGAGAATGCAAAGAGTGAAGAACCCATAAAATTTCAGACGAGGCTGAAGCTGAGAGATGAAGACGCAATAAAAGTAAAAAGAAGGGTATTTGAAGAAAAAAAGAATCGTAATGATAGTCGTGAGTTCTGACGAAAATTAATGAAGTGCGAGGGTAAAGAAAAAATGAACAAATGAAGAAACCGACAAGCAACTGTGCACCCAGGTTACAGTAAAGCAGAAATTAGCTTCCTCACCCCTGTATAATACAAGGAAGGAAGCGTATTGAAGCGGGGCTGTAATGAGGTCAGATGACGATGTAAACTTGCATAAAATGACTAAGTGAGTGTTATGTGTAATGATGTGTGGAGGGATAGATAAATTTTACAGGTAGCGAATGCGAATGATATTGAAAGAAAGAAGCAAATAAGAATGCAATAGCTGAAATTTAACCAATAGGAGTAGCGAATGGAGCTAGTAATGGACGAGGAATATAACTGCAAAACGTGATGAAGCACGTTAGTCATGGACGAATAAAAAATCCAAGCAACACGAGTACAAAGCATTAACGACAATGGCCGTTATAGCGAACGGGGTTTAGGGTCAGGGCGGTTGGAACGGTCGGGAACGGGGAGATGGCGCGGTGATGAGAGTCCGGAGACTCGAGAGCGAGTGCGAGAGCGAGCGCGAGAGCGAAAATGGGAGTGGCAAAAGAAAGAGGAACTAAAGAGCGCGAACCGGGGGAGGATTGAACGGGGAACGGGAGCTGAAGCTCGAGCAGCAACGGTAAAGGTAAGAAAAACAAGAGCGCGAACAGGAGCAGGATTGGACGGGGAGCGGGAGCTGGAGTGGAGTGGGAGCGGCAACGGAAACGGGATCTGACGCGAGAGCGCTAACGGCGACAGGGTAGGGTGGAGAGGTGGAGCTGAGCGCGAAGCGAGAGCACAAACAGGTGCTGGATTGGACGGAGAGTGGGAGCTGGAGCGGGAGCAGCAACGGAAATGGGAACCGAAGCGAGAACACGAACAGGGGCAAGATAGGTTGGGGAGCTGGCGCTGAAGCGTGAGCGGCAACGAAAACTGGAACCGAAACGAGAGAGCGCGAACAGCGGCAGGATAGAGCGGGGAGCGGGAGCAGCAACGGAAACGGGAACCGAAGCGAGAGCGCGAACAGCGACGGGCTAGGGAGCGGGAGCGGCGGTGGCGGAGTGTCGCCATGGAGGCCACTGCAGTGAAGCCGAGGGGCGCCCTTGTGTTATTACACGACCCCGCGCCGCGCGAAGGGGAAAGTGTTTGCTCAGCGCCCGCTCTCGGTCAATGCTCTCCCCTCCGGCTGCTGGCGGAGGGATCGACTCCTGCAATACGCCTCTCCAGCCGACGAGTTCGGAGTTTGCTTGTTTCTTCCCAACAAAGTGTCCAAGACCTACCTAAAAACCGGGTCGCCACACGCGCCAAACTTTCCCTTTTTTCTTCTTTTTTTTCCTCAAAACCAAATAAGGTAGAACTTCAGTGTTCATGGTAGTTGATTTTATCTTCTCTTTGGTAAAAGAAAATAGCGAAATATAAATATTCAAAATAATGCTTACCCCATGTTACAACAATTATTAAAATGAATCTTTTCAAAATTGTGCATTATCCTTTCGAACAAAGCATAATTTTACAGCATTGTTTATAAACAATACAATTGATGTATTCATATTAAACTGCAAATTCGAGTTTCCTCGAGGTTTTGCATTTTGAAAATACATTTCAACTGAAGAAAATTTAGAACGTACTATTTGTGAAAATATGAACAAAAATATTCCTTGTAGTAATTTGATTTAATACCTCTTTGAAGAATATTACAAATATTTTTAGGATTTCTATCGTTTAACATCGTAACTTGTAGAATCATCCAATAATATTAAACATTCATTAAGGAATTTTCAAACTGATTACTTACTCATTGTGAGCACAGTAAAAAATGTTAAAATACGAGATGATATGCTATGCCGTCTTAATTTAAACAGTACATTGGTGTATAAATCAAAAATAATTTAGTTTCTTGTGAGTTTTGTTGACAAAGGATGCAATTTATTATTTATATTTTCTTACAAAGCATTTGTTCTCGTAATGGAAATAGTTTTTTTAATATAGTTTCAAGGGCAAATTTTGAGGTGAAGAAGCGTTGTGTCAAGAATAAAATTAATATAAAATGTGAATACAAGGATAATGCTGCGGTTTTCAGTATAATTATTGAAGTAAAATGTTTCATATTTAAATTACTAAGCACTAAGGATTTAGTAAATACTTCAAACGGTAAAGAGGGAATTCTCAATTTCTTCAAGCACATTTACTGCAATATCAAACGCTTTTAAATATTTAAGTGAGCAACTCTCGTGAAATGCTGAAATCTTTCCAATTGTTTTGTGGAAGTAAGTGAGCCCATTCTCTGAAATAACCACTTGAATACAACTTTAAAATTGCATGTTAAACAGCAACGTCAAGCAGTAACACAATTCCCTCCGTTATTGCCTTCTGGGTGAGATAAGAAAGCGCTGATCGCGAATTCCTATCGGGCATCCAACCCGATAGAAGGGCGCAGCGTTCCTAATCTCTTCTCTTGGTCAGGCCCGGGAATCTGGACCGGCGGGTCCTTGACCGTGCCGAAAGCGCGGGCGGGCGGGCGGCAGGCGCGCGGACGGGAAGGCGGCCGCGATCGAAGGAGCGGGCAGGGGCGGGTGGCAGGGGTCAGGGGCGGGAAGGGGGTGGCGGGAAGCGGGCAGACGGGCGGACGGGCGGGCGGTCGCTCGCCTGGGGGCGGTCGCGGAATCTGCTCCTCGGACCTCTCAAAGGCGGCTGCGCCTGCGAACGTCCGAGTTACCTCCGCCCTCCCTCCTCTGACCTCCCCGCTCCTCCCCGCCCCGTCCCGCCACGTCCTCCTCCGGCCCCTCCCCGCCCGCCGTCCCGCGACGACCTTCGCGCGACATGTGGCGGCTCCGGCACGAGTGCGCGCCGCCGGATAGAACTTGGTATCTGCGCGCTGCTCAGATAGCCGGTCCCCCGGATCAAAGGGCGGCTCCGGACAAAGGCCGAAAGGCCCGGTGCCACCGCCAACGCAGCCAACGCTGCCAGGGATTGCTGTAACCCGGCGGCGCGGCGCAGCCTCCGTTGCCGCCGCCGCCGCAGCCGAGCGGTCTGGCCGCCGACATACCACCGCAGCCGCCGCAAACTTGGCCCTCAGCACGTCAATTAAGGAGACGCCGGCAGCCGCGGGAGTCGTCGGCGGCAACTCGCTTTACTTGATTACACCCCGTCGCCGCCTGCGCTGAAAATAACTCGGGCTAACTCGGCGGGTTTGTACACGTGTCGCCCCCGGGCGCCCGCGAGAGCACGGATGCGGCGGCGCTGCCCGCGGCGCCTGACGGGCAGATCTCCACCCACACCCTCCCCTCCACCCCCGCTGCTGCTCCTCTGTTTGCCTCCCCTACCCCCACCCCGCGCCGTCCTCGAACCCCCATCCCGCGCTCTAGAGCACCCGCAGCCGGCTAAACAACTCTTCCGGCGGCGGGACGTCGCAGCGGGCGACACAACGCTGCCCAATTCGCGGTTTCATTACCCGGGGTTATCTGCCCGCTCTCTTTCCCGCTTTCTCTTGGCTGCGCTCTTTTGTGAGGGTAGGGCGAGGAAATGGGGTTGGGAGCGGAGCAGGAAGACGGGGAGACGGTCGCAAAAGAAAGCGCGACGAAGCAGCCAGAAAAGAGATTAGGGACCATGTGAAGTAGGGAGAGTGCCAATGTACCAGATGAGGTGAGGGCGATTCTTTCAAGCGAAATCAGGAGAAATGAAATTAGGAGTTAAGATTTACACAAGTGAAAATGAAAGAGTTGAATTTCAAGACGAATCAATAATTCAGATAATTTGGCTTAGCACAAGAGAAAAGTGTCATTCGTAAAGATAGATTACCACGAGTGAAATAGAAATGACTAATTAGGCTTTTCAATGAATTATGTTGTTTACCGGACGTTGTTACTAAAATGAATGACGTGCAGTGAATGTAAATAAGGCGTAATAGTGCCGAACTCAGGGTGCCCAGAAGAACGAAGAATGGAAATAGGGAAGTAAGGGAGAGAAACGGAGGGCGAAGAGAATAGAGGTGTAAGAGGAAGGGAGGGAGGGAGGTAGGGAGAGAGAACAGGGAGAAGCAGAAAGAGAGGGCGGCATGTATATACACATATATATCGAAGGCAATAAGGGCGTAGAAGAGTAGAGCAATAAAAATGACACTCTTTTAGGATAAGGGAAACTGTGAGGCGAAGAGATAAGAATCGAGACGTGGGAGAAGAGCAAGGGTGGAGTCGAGAACCGATTTGAGAATGCCTCTTTCGCCGTCGCTCTTTCTCGGACGCCGCGCCCAATTCATAACCCGCCGCCGCCGCCCGCTGGGGGGGCGCGAGCGCGCGTGGGGGCGAGAGCAATGGGAGCGGGGACGCCGGGGGGCGGGGCGGAGCGCGGCGCGGCGGGGCGGGGCGGGGCGGCGCTTGGCGGGCCGCCACCGTAATCTTCGCCTCTCCCGCGGGACATAACTCACGGCGCGGGCGACGCCGAGACGCCCGACACCTCTCTGTTTGCGGGCGGGGGTGCGGGTGCGCGGGGGCGAGGGCGCGGGCGCGGGCGAGGGCGCCCTGGTCGATACACGCACCGCCCGCGGGGCGCGGCGGCGGTGGGACGCGTGGCAGGGGGCGTGGGCGGCACTGCGACTGGCCCCGAGGATGTGGGAGGGCGGGGGCCACTGTGGTGACATTTCTTAAAATAAAGGAGGGGAACCCGCTTGGGTAGGCAGGTTTGGACGGGTGAAACTCGGGGTCGAAGAAGCTACGGTGGGAAGATGAATGACTGTGAGGTTGGAGAAGGCAATGGCTTTAGTCAAGAGAAAAAGTGTCATAGTGTGAATATAACAGTTATAATATCAGTGATGACAATATTGGTAATTATAACTAATAATAATTGTAACAATAATAATAAAACTGTAAAAACAATAAAAATATTATAATTATAAATTATTAGAATTATTAGCATTTTATTAAACTTTTGATACTCTGAACACTATTTCACATAACTAATATCAAATAATTTAATTTAAAATGTGGATATGGAATATGAAAACTCAAAAATTATGAAACATTTTTATATTTAATTCATCTCAATCACTTGGGGTCAAGGATAGTATTTTTTTAGTTATACATGAGAATAGTAAGGATTTGATAAAGAAGTACGGAAAATGATGAGTATTTTGTAGCAAGAAATTATCTTTCTCTAACAACGCGAAGGAGGGGAGACGCACAGGAATGTATGCACCGTCGCTCAAAGAGACCGCAAATAGTGACAACGGGGTGAGAGAGAGCAACACGAGCCGACCGCAGTCACGGCGGGAATGCTCATATTGACTGTGCGCGAGATCCTGGAGACCTTCTGATTGCGAAAGGAAGTATTCTGGTGGAACTTTGTCGTTGTGTACAGAGCTTTCAACGTTAACTACTCCCAGCATTGTGTAGGAAGGATGAACAAAGAAACAGAGAACCCGTTTACTCGTGAGGTAACAAAAGAGAATCCTCGTTATGAACATAAACATCGGTTAGTGGTGCCAGATAACGAGCCAGACTCTTTGCGCAGTGTAAAAGTCTTTTATTGTCATATGATAAAAACTTTTACTTGTTTTTCTCGGTTGTACTATATTAAATATTTTAATATTGTGTTAATAACACTTAATCCGCATTTAGTACTCGTATTGCAGTAATTGAGCAGTACATAACGGTAAGATTTAAGTTAGTTACAAGTAACTTATATCCTCAAGTATAGAAATACTAACAAAGCAAATTTACAGCCTAGTATTCCATCTTACATGATATCAGTAATCCACCTAATCTGTCAAGTTGCCTCAATAATCCCTCTACGAATGTTCAGCAGGTTCTACGGTATGCTCAAGATATTAATTTCCTTACCGCCTATTTAGTTCAATTTCTCGAGGTTTCCCCGCGCGCGGCCTCCCTTTAGAGGCGAATATTCCGCCAACTTGGCTCCGGCAGTGGCTCTTGAGCAGGGCGACAGGTGTTTAAACCTTCATGGCTCTGCGGTGGCGGCGGGGGTGGTGCGGGGGCGGGGCGAGGGAGGGGCGGGGGCTGGGCGAGCCCTCCGCGGCCGTCCGTCTGGCCGCCAGATCGAATCTGGGGCCGCCGGGGAGCCGTGGGCGCACAGCCCCGGAAATGAAATCGCGAGATGCGGCTCCGGTGGCGCGGACGGATGGGGCGACGGCGGAGGTACCGGTGAGAGCGATGACGGTGGTGGCAGTGACTGTATTTTGCAGAAGAGACATTGGCAGTGGTGGTGGATATAGGGGTGGTGCTGAAATGGCCATTGTAAACGATGTAATACGCGGAAAACGGCCTTGCGTGTAAACGCATTCTTTCCGTTTAGAATGTTGGTCAAACTGTCGACACACGAGAAGACACTAAGAAGAGACTTCCTAATCAGTTTTGAGACTAATCGTTCAAATATTTACTCAGATCTACGTGTATCTATGCAGTATGTATGCACACCTACGTGTAAGCACACACACTCACATGCAATTCAAATTTTACAGGCAATACGAATAGTTTACATAATTTACAAGATGTCAATTTATAGTATTAATTTTTTTTCACTTCTCCCCTATTTTAGAAACAAAGAATGAATTTCGAGAAATACTTTCCTTTCGGATTATTTGTGTACCAAAGTTTCTGTGGAAAATATAAATTAAAAATTCGCTCCGTAAACGCTATGCTGAGGGCAATTGTGAGGCTAGAGCGAGCAGCTATGCTGAGGGTGGAGAAAAGAAAACTAGGTTTTTCTTATATCAAAAAATATTCATACATTTTTTAGTAATGAAGTAACTGTTTATATTACTTTTTCTGGTAAATTGTCTCAGAATATTTTATGACATGCTCGCAAATATGACATCTCAATTAATTTTGTTGCATTTCATTAAACAAAGAGAACGTCGGTAAATACATGTAACACATGCATCAGTAGCTCATTATATGCTCTTACGTTATGGAAGCCGTTTACTTGACTGACATTTGAAAGAAAGAGTTTTTGTTGATAAAATATAATTTTTAAGGCGTTATTTATTTGAAGGTGTTAAGTTATAATTTTTAAGGTATTGATGAAACAAACATAATGGATAATGGAGAATTACTTAATAATTATAAACATTTCTCATTATTTACTCAGTCAATAAAGTCTCGACTACTCCGGAATTGATCAAAAATTAATATATTATATTCAGAACCAGAAGTCTCTGTTTACTTCCCATGTCGAGGTGAACTGAACAACTTAAAGAATACCAATTTTATGCTTATCTTATTTACGTGAAAATAATTTCTAATCGGTTAGTATTTCCTCAACAATTTTCTAAGTTGATCTAAGTTGATTTTCTAAGTTTTCTAAGTTGATTTTCTAAGTCTAGACTATCGAATATTGAAATCGTTTTTTATTTGCTGAACGATGACAATCATTCATGATGAATAGAATTCGGGCTGACATATAGGATTCCGCGCATTACTGTCTTCTAACTAGCTGTTTATATTTGAGCTCAAAATATTTATAATCGTTTCAGATTTGAAGAAAAAATACCCTGCCCATCTTAAGAGAAATAATGGGTTACACAAACAATTATTTTCGGACAATTCACATGCTGTCATCGTTTTGCGGGTGTAAAAATAGACGTGCGAAATGTATCGCCTTGTATGGAAATCAAATCACGAACCTCTTCAGTGTGAGAACACTTCTGAACTCTGAAGACGTTATTTAGAACCAACCTGTAGTAGCAGCTACAACTTTGATACGATATTCATACCGGACATTTCGCAACTTTCTTGTGCAAAATTACCACATCACAACACTCAACAGAGTTTGTGCGGGTTATGAAACTCCATTGGAAAGTACTGACCGTTTCCAAGCAGTGTTGTTAAAACCTTCTCCCATAAGGCCTCCTGTGTTAAGCGGCATCGGGCACAGTTATGAATAATGGAAATCCCCTGACGGTACCATCCGTGACACCGCAACAGAGTTGTAAAATACTTGGTAGACTATCTAGGAAAGAAATAAATCTATAAGAACAACTCTGTATTTTATGTTACAATGTGCTATAATTTAGAACGGTGTGTAAACTGTTGTGAACACAAGAGGTGAGGAAATTCAGTACGACAATTCTCACACTTTTAATTAAAATGAAATAAATATAATGTCATATTTTTAATTGTCATTATTTAAACCAAAGTGACATATTCAAATAAATCTTGACAAAAGAAAGAGGATAAAATAGTTGAAGAAAAGGAGTATAAGTTTCCCTTTTATAATATTCCATATAATTAAATTAACATTTATCTATATCTATATCTATACTAATATATAAAGACAGAACTGCACTGTTTTACAGCGCAATAATCTCTGAATCTACTCAACCAATACCAATGAAACATTTGTACTAGCTTTCTTTAAAGGTCTGGAGTACTATAGGCTATGATTTACAATCACAAACCTTAACATATTCACAAAATAATTACTTTTCTTGACTTTTTTCGCCTAACATTACATCATAGATTCAAGAGTGCATCAATGTTCAATTTTTAGCTGCGTGCCACCAGAGGATGATGATTACGATTGAGTTCATCTATGCACGAACTGCGTGTCTATAGAAAAGAGATTATAATATGCTATAACCTCCTTGGAGAGGGCTGTTTGTTGTATTGTACCTGAAATGTTTGTTTGTTTAACCTGAAATGTTCATATTTAGAAAAGATAATGGCAGTTTTCTTTATATATGCAAGTAACTTGGATATTGATTTTAATTTCTTCTAGGCCTGAATGTATCAAATGTAGAAGATACATGAAATTATTGAAAAAACAAATTTTGCTGACGGAAGTGCTTGAAATTGTCGTAAAATGGTGTAAATGCACACATCTGTTCTGCATGAAACAATTACTGGGTTAGTGATAGTAAATTAAGCATGTTTATTACGTATTTGCGAGCTGAACGAGCCAAAGTGAAACATACTATGAATTACTTGCGTGTTATGCTTAAACTGTGACAAATGGATTAATTTTTGTAAGAAGTGTTTTATTATAGTAAAGAGTGAAAGAGTACCTTTAGATAGTAAAGAAATTATTATTTAAATTCACGATAGTAATTTCTACAAGACGTATTACTGAAGTAAAAGAGATATTTGATAGTTTTCTTTATAAAAACGCGAGAAGAAGGAAACAATATGAAAAAGAGTTACGTTACGTTTTACAATGTGGCAGTTGATAGAAAGTATTGGTACCACAGTATAATACACAAAATTTTGCGAAAAGAAACACGTGAATAAATGCATTTTACTTTTTGTTTACATTTTTTGTTAATGTTAGTTATAAAGTGAGTGAAATTGGGGGGAAGGAATCATAGTAAGAAACACTATAAATATTTTTTGTGATATATAATGAGAAACTCAGGAACACCGGTTATTTCCAGATGAGTGCATGGCAGATAAGGGCGGAGCAGGGCGGGGCGGGGATACAACAGAATAGACAGTAGTAGACTCCGCCGCAGGGCGAGAATAGATGGAATTCCTTATTCTGGCTAATAAATTACGATAAATACCCCAGCTACGCGGGGTACTTTAGCTAGCATGTTATATTTACTTTAAGTATTATATCTATACGTACCCTCATAGTACGTTAATAACAAAGATACATTTAATTTTTATAAGCTAATATGCATTCAGTAAACATACATTATCGTGTAATATACTTAAATATATTTCTTTATAAATTCAATGATAAAGAAAATCCAGAATAACAACACAACGGATAATATTGACCTATTTGTTTTATTTAAAAAAACAATAAATATTTGGAGTTAATGGAATTTGGAAGGTATTTAAAATGTTCTAATTACGAGAACGTGTACCAAATTTTGTTAACCCAACCCTTGCAATTTAAGCATGAACCATCAAACATACATTTTGTTGATGTAAAATAGGGTACTAATATTTATTAACTAGACGTTTAGCCGTCGAAATACACTCGCAGGCACATGTTTTAAAAGCACATCTATTACCAAACACCATGGGCAAATCCCTTTCATGGGAGAATCCAGCCAAGTGAAAATACCAAAGTGGCGCATCGCGTTGGCCGTGGACAAGCGTTTTCGCGACTCCGCTGCTCTCATCCCCTCACTCCCCGCCCTCACCCTGTCCCCCTCCCCGCGCTGCCCGCTCCGCTGCCGGGAGGGCCGACCAGCTCGGGAAATTATTTCGGGCTCATTGCGGGCCGAAATGGAGAGACGCGAGCGTCGCGCGCCAGGAATGCAGCGACGCAGCGCGCCGCCAAACGGACAACGAGGCGAAAACGCGCCGCAGCGCCGCTCGTCTGCCCCGCCCCGCCTCGCCTCTTCTCCCCGCCACACCCGCCGCGTCCCTCCCGGCCCTCCCCGCCCGCCCGGCCGCTTTTTTGTTTGTCGTTTTGAAACACTGCGGAACAAGCGAAAGCTGGGCTTTGGACGCGGGCTGCTGCTGTGTGTTGTCGTTCTCTCCCACCCTCCCCGTCGCTCGGCCGGTCCGTGTTTGCGCACGATTTTTGAACCGGACGCGAAAAATGCCACATATCTCATTGACTAATCTTGCGCGCCGGGCGTGTGGAGTTTCGATAAATAAAAATTCCTTGCAGCACTTCGTATGCATCGGCTGGAGTAACATCTGCAAAATCCGTGTGCGGGTAGTCTTCCGTCGTCGACAAGAAACTGCAGATATTCCTAATCAGATAGTGTTTTCCGCTCACGTACTTTAAAAACGTTCGTGATTCCATGAGAAGCTGCAAGTTCTGCGAGAAGTTTGGTCTGATTAGGAATTTCCCTGAAAGCGTAGTTACGTAACTGGTGCATTAGCTTAACTGGGACAAGCACATTTATTCAAACTCAAAGCCTTTGCTATTTGGCAAGTCTGCCACCACCGTTATGCCAAGATTTGAAATCCTGCGCGGTACTTCTGCGCTGTAGGGTTTTTAAACGATGATGCATGGATACTCCAACAATAATTCTGATTTAACACGAAACGACACAAATGCGTTTGTATGTTTTCCATGGAGGTTAATTTTAAAAGAGTAAAGCACGGGTCGCATTGATTACCAGTGATGGAATCTCATATTTTACTCGTTATTCTCTGGGACATCTCTACACAACGGGACACAGAACTCGAGTTTAAGGATGTTATTTGTTACATTCCTCCATAATTAAAGCCCCATTATTCTCTCAGGCCAAAGTCCCTTTGTGACCACGTAATATGCTACAGTTCCAATTTGCATAAATTATTAGCACCAGTTAGTCATACGTACACTGGAATTGAAGCAGCATAATCCGCTGATACAGAGGGTGAGTAGTCGCTACTGCTACGCGTATCTGCCCATCTAACGCTTATTTCCACGCGTGGTGAACAATTGGTCATCGTTACGCCTCGAGCAAGTCAGTGAGCTGCGGTGAACTGCCGCTGAGCGACCATCGGCCTCGTGTCCTCCCACGGCTGATACGAGAACAACACGCACGGGGCCGATTGACGCTGGCTAGGCAACCCGTTATACACGCGCGTTGTGCGGAACGCGAGCTTCGATCCCTATGTTGTCACTGGCACTGCGGCGGGACTTGGAACATCACGTAATGAAAGAAGCGAGATGACGGCGGGGTTCTCGAGATGAATAATAAATCATCACACGGAACGTTTATAAGTATTAAATTATCAGATGAAACCATGATAAAGTGTGTTGACTAAAAAGTAATGAATAAAATGGCATGTGACGAATTGAGTTACGTGATTATTTTTAATATAGACAGCATTCCTTAATATAATTTTAGTAATACTATTTTAAACAAGCAAATTTATAACTTGTGACGATTTGTTACTTCTTCTAAAGCCTCACTTAGCACACACTTTTATATGTAAGAGACGGAAGGACAGCTGATGTAATTCAAATGAAGATTGGTCTGCACGGAAGTTGGTCCACTTGAATACGCAGCTAAGACAAACGATTTTATTACTTTTTACACAAAAAGGTTGCCACATAACCAACGGTTGACGCATTGGGGAGCTCTAGTAGAATAACAAAGCAAAACAGGAACACTTCTGTAATACAAATTGCAAGATGCTGCCAGAGAGCTCGAAGAATGTCTCAGCGCAAACGAAAACGAGCGCGCAACTTCATCAAAATTAACTGGAAATTAACGGGTTAATATTATTTTTGTGACTTATCAACAAAATGAAGTTTCATAAACGGGAATTCATTGTCTTCTCCTTTCCTTTGAATGAGCTCTGTGCGACGCCTATATCTTCCAAGCTTTCGATTGCTTCCAAATTAGACCACACTCACTCTTGAAAACAGTACGTCTAAAATAAATGTCTTTTTTCTAATGAAAATATAAATAATATTCGTCGTTATTAGTCAAGAGAAAGGAAAAAATAGATTCTGGCCAATTCTGTGAAGCTGACAACTTTTTCGACATTATATTCCAATATTATATTTCACAGAATAATAGAAATAATGAAACCTGGAAAATCAACCTTAGAACTGATAGAAACAAAAGCTTTGATATGGTATGGACATTTAAGATGGTTGGACAGTGAGCGACTACCAAAGATGATGTGGGAATACCATCCTGAAGAAAGAAGATATAGAGGAAGACCAAGAAGGAAGTGGGAGGAAGACATCAGATCAATGATGGCGGCTAGAGATTTAGAAGATGATGCTTGGGAAGATCGAAAGAAATGAAGATTAGGCAGCGGGAAACTGGCGACAGCTGTAGAATACTCGCTTTACTACTACTATTCCAATATTATGGAAATCTGTGAAAAAATAAAAATTGGAAGTAACCTTCTTCGGAAGAAAACTAATAATTTAGTATAATGACTATTTATAACGCAGCATAGAATATTCGGCTCAAAGCTTCCCTAAAGAGATGAAATTTGTAATTACAAGTACAATTGAAGAGTCTATTATGTATTTTACTCATCATAAATGATTGAAGAATGTCAAGTAATCGTGAATTAGCTCTGAGTTTCCGAAATGATAAAAAACATTACTTCATTCAATTTTTTACAAAATTACTTATTTCAGAAAGAAAGACCATTGTAGAAATGTTCAGTTCAACCAACATGTGCTGCTAAGAAAATAATTACAAGTACTATAGGGCCAGTTGAACCTCGTATGTAAAAGACATTTCCCTTCAAAATATGTTTTTTTTATTAAACAACATTTTACTGAATTTTGAAACTCGTTATAAAATACATAGCAGTATTTGTATTGCAACAAAAATGATGAAAGAATGATACTGAAACGAAATACCACTACCAGACATTTTTTCTGTAATTCTTTCTCTGAAAATATGAAGCTGCATCACAAATGTAAATAAAAGCTGAGAGAAAAGTGGTGCTTTCGGATGTAAAATAATGGTATCTCACTTTTTACAATTTCTAGGAAAGTGCAGTTTCGTTTCACTGTTTACATGAAACAGGTACATGTCATAACGAAGGGGTCAATTATTATTCCATTACATCACGACTAAAGATGTTATGAGTCGGCTGAATATAAAATCTACTCCAGATTGCAACCAGCTACCTAAGGAGCAGATTCGGTGACTATCAGTGCCTCTACAATACGTCGCAGGCACATGTCGCAGGCACATTATTATTATTATTATTATTATTATTATTATATTATTATTATCATCATCATCATTTGTGGTCTGTACTTGAAATCATGTGTAATAGAGAGAGCGACTTGCTCTTTTCAAAACAGACAAAATATTCGATCTTGCCCAAAATGTCAGATGGCATTATTTACATCCAAATGTGTCAATCATTTATGTTTTTCTAATAAATGTAAAATCTGCCCTCCATTTACAATACGTTTACAATTGAATCATTTGGTTGAAACTAGATGACTTCTGTTATTTTGCGATATTGAGATTAATTATTGACTTATTACACCTTCCTTAATAGTTGTATTAGTATCACATTCGCTTTCAAGTTCAAAAACTGGTGGTTTTCGCTCTCTCTCCTAGTTGCTTCCTTACCGGCGGCGCCTAAACTTCGCTTCTGAAACATTTTCTCACTTATTCGGTCCCCTAATAGTACAATGGAAATATTGCTTTTAAGAATATTATAGAAAAGTAGATTATGGTCCTTTGTGAAAACTTTCATCAAAATTTTGGAACCATGTTGAAAAAATATTGTTTGATGGTTTCTGAAAATGCCCAATATTGAGCTCGTTGTTCCAGGAAACTTCTGAAGTTTCGGGAAAATTTATAAGCTATCACTTGAAGTCCTTATACCAACAAACGCAATAATGTATGAAATAGCTTCTAATGTCAGTATTAATGACGTGAGTAATGTAAAAATTTGCAATTTTTAACAAACTAAAGGAATACATAAAATGGCGTTTATGTTACGGTAGGGAGTACATCTATGTATACCGCCCGTAAAAACGATTTAGAAGAACAATTTGGAGCCCTTTTTGTGAAAATCTTTTTATTAATATTCGTCACACTTTACTCCAAATTATGCGAAAAATACTAAAAAAAATATCAACTCGATTGTTAGATGAATTTAAATATCAAATTTGGAGCAATTTTGAAAAAGTTTGAAAATGTCTGAGAGTGCTAAGATGAAGTATCCCGAAAATTAAAATAATATTTTCCAAAATCGCAGGGCTTAGTACCAGTGCAGGTTGGCCGGGAAAATAATTTTGGCAAAATTCTTACTAATAAATTAGGCGCTAGTGTTGTTCACAAACAGCCAGACAAACTCACGAAAAAAAAATTCGATTTCAGGGGACCCCAAAGCGTGTACTTCCATTGAAAACTTTGAAACTGATTTTTAGCACCATTAAATAATCTCTTCATTACTACGAGTATAATACTTCGTATACACTTACGTATACGAGAAAGTAAAAATGACAAAGAGAAGCACTCGTATTTTAGGTGAAGCCTATTCCATTCAATTTTTGCGAGTATAATAATAATAATAATAATAATAATAATAATAATAATAATAATAATAATAATTCCGCATGATGAGCTAAGAAATCCGCATCATGGATTGAAAAACCAGAAAACTACTAACAATGCATCATGTCGCCCACCCTCAAGCTGATGTACATAGACATTATGTATCACGTAAGGAATGAGGAAGAGGTCTCAGACAAATTGAAGCCTCCTGGCACAATGCAATAGTTGGAATGGGAAAGTATGTAGCCAGTCATCAAGATGATCCTCTAATGAGGCAGGTCATGAAATCTGACCGAAGAATGGGAAACAGAGGCATTGTTAGTGTAGCAAAAAGCATTTCAAAGAAAACTATGTAAGACACGTCAAATAACACAGACACTGAACTTCTGGTACTACTAAACATGAAATGTGAGACACAAAAAATGTTAAAGAAGTCGTGGAGGGACAAACCCCTCCATGGACAATATCTAAAAAGAATGGACAAGGTGCAGATCAATGAAGATCAATCATTTATGTGGCTTAAAAGGGAGAAGAATGAAGCCAGAATCGGAAGCATTTGTAATAGCTGCTCCAGATCAGGCGTTGAGAACACGACATTATGATAAAGCGGTTCTCAAAATTTCCCAAGATGACAAATGCCGAATTTGCCAGGAGCAAGTAGAAAACATTGATCATATTGTCTCAGCTTGTCCAATTCTAGCAAAGACCGAATACTTAAAAGATACGACAGGGTGTGTAGTTACCTCCACTGGCAGATCTGTACCGCCCTCGAAAGTTCCAAACACATGCCCCAAGTGGTACGAACACTCACCAAAACCGGTGACATCGGTTGGATTGTGTACAAAATTGTGCGACCAACAAATTCAAACGGATCGCACGATAGCAGCAAACAAACCGGATATTGTTATCCGGGATTTTGAGAAAAAACCGTGTCTACTTGTGGATGTTGCTGTGCCTTGCGATCAAAATGTCGTAACCAAGGAGGCAGAGAAACGTCTTAAATACAAGAGTTTGGAAATTGAGATCAGCCGAATGTGGGGCGTAAAAGCACAGGTCGTCCCGATAGTTATCGGAGCTCTGGGATTTGTTCCGCGAAATGTGTGTAAGAACTTGGCTAAACTTCCAGGTCATTCAAAGGACTGGGAAGTGCAAGAAATTGCTTTATTTGGCACAGCTCACATTTTGCGCAAAGTAGAGGTACCGACATTCCCTAGATCTGCTCCTTAGGTAGCTTGTTGCAACCTGGAGTAGATTTTATATTCAGCCGACTCATAACATCTGTAGTCGTGATATAGGAGCTATAATAATAATAATAATAATAATAATAATAATAATAATAATAATAACACTTGTCGATGTTGCAGTACCTTGCGATCAAAACGTCGTTACCAAGGAGGCAGAGAAACGTCTTAAACACAAGAGTTTGGAAATCGAGATCAGCCGAATGTGGGGCGTAAAAGCACAGGTCGTCCCAATAGTTATCGAAGCTCTGGGATTTGTTCCGCAAAATTTGAGTAAGAACTTGTCTAAACTTCTCGGTAATTCAAAAGACTGGGAAGTGCAAGAAATTTCTTTATTTGAAACAGCCCATATTTTGCGCGAAGTATTGCAGAGGCACCGACAGTCACCCGATCTGCTCCATAGGTAGCTGGTTGCAACCTGGAGTAGATCTTATATTCAGCCGACTCATAACATCGTTAGTCGTGATATAGTGGAATAATAATAATAATAATAATAATAATAATAACTATTTTAATTATTGTTGTTTTTGTTATTGTTTCAAAACGGAACGAATAATAAAATACTTGGAATGTCATATCAAAATTTGGGGAGGATTAAACTACGCAGATATTCGTATGTAAACGAAGCTAGGCTGAAATGACACCATAGGACCACTGAGAGTTAAACATTATGATGAATGCATTTTTATGAGATATTCATATGTATTTGTATATTTCAGGTGTAATAAAACAAATTATGTAGGCTCCATTTTTAGAAATTTAATGAGAGAAAATTCGAATACTGGATTGTAAGCATTTGATTCGACTTACTGATATTTATATCAAGAGATTTATCTGTGCTGATAGAAATCACTGTTACTATAATTTTAACATTTTAATTAAATATTTTTATTTAATTATCGCATTAAAAAGTCTTAAATTTTTAAACTTTTAAATTTTGGTGAGTTATTACTAATTATCCCCTATTTCAAAAGAAAACAGGAACTAAATTTTAAAATTTGGAAAAAACATATTCAAAGCGTAGTAGTGAAATGTAGTAGCAAATTCGAATTCAATGAATCCTATTCAGAATGGCACATTGCTTTGAATGACCAATGTCTGAAATGACCCCCCATACTTTATGTTACGTCAGTCAAAAGCAACACTCAAAACACAAAGGACTTTGAATCGTTTCTTTTGCAGCACAAAATACAATTTATTTCCAAGAAACAGACAGAGTACAATTACTCAGAAATCAAATCGTTGTCCAAGAATTCACTTTGATATTAAGACCCGCGCAGAAAGCTTTCAGATTACGGCCTGTAATTCCCGCGAAGTCGAGAACACGCCGGGTTGGATTTAATCTCCATTTCCCTCTTTTGCGCCCGCGCGCGCCGGCGGATATGAGCGGCGGACTGCTGCCGCTATACGCCGCTCACAGTCCGAATGAAAATTCGCCTCTGGTCGGAATTTTTATAATCGCATTCATTCGCAAACCGAGTTATTACAAAAAAACAGAGCATATTTAGCAGAATGTCGAAAACGCTGCCACAGGAGCAGGGCTAGAGCGAGGCGATTGAAAGGCATCCGACCGGGGGGGGGGTGGCGTCGAACGCAGTGGGTTGGAGAAAGGGAAGGGGGGGGTTGCTGTGCTCCCGTCCACCCCCTCCCCGCCCCGCGCTCCGTCCGGCCGCCTCCTGCCGCGCGCGAGTAATCCTCAGCGCACGTGCGTGTCGTGTGGCCGCACGTACACGCGCCGCCGCCCCCTACACGGCCACCGCGCGGCGCGACCCACGCTATCGACACGCCTCCGGACATGGGGCGTGCCGCCGCCCCTCCCCTTTCCCTCCTCTCCCCTCCTCACCCCTTCCATTCTCACCGACCCCGGCGGCCAGCGCGTCTCCGACCCGTCTCTCCTACGCTGATTTGCTCCTTCAAACTTGGGGCCTCCGCAGCTGATGGTGAAAGGAAGGGACGGAGACGGCTAGGTGTATGCCAATGTATATATAGTTCTCATATTCGTGAGTTTTCTTTCTACTGTGTGACGTCAGTGCTGCGGCCTCTACAGAACCCCTCCCGGTCACCGGTCCACAACCCTTCGATCCTCCCCGAGCCCAGAGTGTCTCCAACGCGTCCCTGCTATTGCTGATTTGCTCCTTCGAACTTGGGGCCTTCCGCAGCCGATGGTGAAAGAAAGGGACGGAAGCGGCTAGGTGTATGCCAAAGTATATCTGTTTCTCATATTTGTGAGTTTTACAACTACTGTGTAATGTCAGTGACTGCGGCCTCTGTAGTGCCCCTCTCCGGTCACCATTCCACGACCCTTTCACCTCCCTGACCCCACCCGTCCAACGCCCACTTCCTTAGTCCTATCTCCGCAGCTGTTGCTAGTAAAAGAACGGTCGTTCTTTTCAGCCTGACGGGAGTGAAAGTATTACTATTTGTCGTATTTCCTATCACACTCATTTCATTTCCTTTACTTTTTCATTTTATCTTTACTTTCTTGTCGCGTCATACGTGAAAATGAGTTTCAGTCTTGAGATCTGTAGATTTCTATTGTACAACGTATTCCTGTCTTTCAAATCGCGATAGAAGGTTCACAATTTGTTTATGCACAAATACTTAATTCTGAGTGAATAGAATTTGTCTTTGGTATTATTTAAATTTTTAGCTCCACAACAATTTTGGTAATTTTTGATGGACTCAAAATGCTGTATTGATTTTTTGGAGAGAAATATCATTTATAAATTTAATAAGCAAAAATAAATTAAAAAGTATTTTGTACTGTATTAGTAATAAATCTTATGAATTCGCATATCCGAACCCATCTTTCGTGCGATGTAGAAGTAAATTCATACCCAGATATTTTCATTATCGACTAGTTAGAAGAAATTGTGTTCTGCGTATTCTAGATTGCCTGTAACTGAAGAAAAGATTCATTCTGATGGACATTCAAGCTCTCTATATTTGGAAACTGTTTGACGTTTGGTTTTTGATCTTACGCTTTATATACAGAACTGACACTTACAACCTGACAGTCTATTTCTTTGTCCCAATCGGGCTCGTGCTCTCGCTCTTCCTGCCCACCCCGCCCGACCGCAGCGTTCCTGCCTCGCCAGCGCCGCCATCGAGTCCCCCGCCTCGCCCGACCCTCCCGGCGCCCTCAGCCCTTTAGCCTGCCGCCGCCGTTGCTTTTGTTGTGGGCATCGCGCGGGCTGATTGTGACAGTCCGTGCTCCGCCCCGCGCCCGCCCACTCGTCCTTCCCCCGCCCTCTTCGCCGCCGGCCGCCGCCGCCGCCACGGCCGTCCCCGTCTCGCTCCTCCCGCCCCGGTCTCATCAATACCGCACTCTTTTCCGGCCACGCCCCCCACCCGCGTCTGTCGCGCACACTGGCGCTGCCCCCGCCGCCACCGCCAGGATTCTGCTACATCAGCCCTCGGGCCCACTCTCCCGCCCCGCCCGCCGCCGCCGGTCCCCGCCCTGCCGCCCGCCGCGCCCAAGTTTTTCTGCTCCTTTCTTTCTGCCAGTGTAATCTGCGCTAGTTTGAAAATCGATAGCTAAGTCGCCGGCCCACCGAGCCGGCCGGCCGGCGGAAGGAGCTGAATGGTAAAATGTTTGTGCAGCGGGAATCCAGTGTATCCCCGTGGCTCCCCCTCCAGGGGCTCTAACGACCGGCGGAGGCTGTGCGCGCGCCTCTGGCCTCGCGCCTCCCGCCTCCCGCCTCTCGCCTCGCGCCTCGCTCCTCGCGCCGCGCTGCCCTCGCTCCCCTCCGACGCGTGATGTGGGCCAGCGGGGCGGCGAAGCGAGCGTGCGGCGCGGCGGTGGGGGCGCAGGGGAGCACTGGGCTAGTGGGGCTGTGCGGCGAGGGGAAGCGCGGCCCGACCTCGGCCCCCGCCCCCGGGGCCCCGGGGAAAACGAGCGGAGGCTGCGCAGGTCCCCTTCCGCGTGGGGCGCGCCCTCGCGCCGCGTCGACTTCACACGGCGCAGCGCGCGCCGCTGCTTTGGCCTATGTGACCGCGCCGACGCGACGCCACGCGACGCGACGCGGCGGAGGAGATGGCGGCCGAAGCCCTCACAGGAAGACCCGTTGGTTGCTATTTCTGGTTCGGATAATTATTGGCATTATTGGCAGCATAATTGGAAATTATGTGATCGTCTATATTAACGGGAGAGGGAATATATTAGATTTAAAGAACAATGATTTAAACTACAATTGGTTATAACCTCAGAGTAGTTAACTTCCTAATTCCTTAAATTTTTATTCGTTTTTCACTACACATCAAACTTCTTCCTTCTTACCAATAGAAAGAAATTTTAATTTAATTTTTAACAATGTAGTAAAACTTATAATTAGTAACAATAATCATACGTTTGGGACGTTGAGGAATTTTCTATCAAATAGGGAAATTAATTATTAATAATATAAAATGAGCACCTTAAAGGACTGCAATTTCTTTTCATTGCAGTATGGACTGTGCAAAATTTACGTACTAATTTTGGTTGCGTATAAGTCGTCGTTAGAGTCGATTATGGGGAAGACGAGCACTAGTGAAAATAAGGTAAGTTTGGAGAAGATAAATTCAACAAAAGAGAAATTGTGGTTACGCGCAGAACGTTGGAAAATGAGTCTTGGATGAATGTGAAATGAGAAATAAACATTCATTCGCTTTGGTTCCTTATGAAGTGCAGAATATGGAAAAAAAACGTTCTGCGCGTGCGTTCTCTTAGTTCTGGCAGACATTTGAAATTTGGCTGTTAGTGCATGAAACAGTGTTAACCTTTATTGAGTCCTTTATTAAAAAAACACTTAATTTTTAGGGGACCAAATCTCAAAGAGTGAGTATTTCCTGTACCTTTTGAGTTCATAATAATAATAATAATTTTGTTCAAACAAATTACAGTTGTATGTTGTCCTTCGCTAAATTTATACTTCTATTTTGTAGAGCTTAAATACATGTTACCTCTAAAGATGTAATTTTAACTTTAAGAAGCTGATTCAGCAGTAGCATGATATTTAGTAATTAAACTCGACAATTACCTATATATTTTGCACTTTGCAGAATAATAACTATTTTCGGTTATATTTTGAAAAAACTCTGAAGAACAACAATTCGTTTAACAACCACTATGAATTTTTATTTGGAATTCTGATCTTATTAATAAAAGTATACATATTTTAAAGAGAAATATTGTAATTTAAACAGAGGCAAAAAATCCACGTTTTAGAGTGCAGAATAGACAAAAAATAAATTCAAGGAAATGTTTATTCTGTCTGAAGAAAAAGACGTGTTATTTTTTGCTTTGTAGATTAATAAATTTAAGCATGACAAACATTTATTCCAAATTAAGTTAATACAAACAACCCCAAAATACATTTTATTAAGTTCCTCAAATTTTGCTATTATTTACAGCAAAATAAACAGCTATTATTTACTGGGTTTACCTGTCAGCTATCAGATAAGATCTCAACACAAGACTTTGTTTAGTATCATAAACAACATGGAGGGTGAACAGAGTTGGGAAGGGCAGCATGACGCGGCGTGGGATGGCGTGGCGTGGCAGCGTGAGGGGGCGTGGTGCAGAGGCGTCGGGAAGGCGACGCGGCGATGGCGACGGCGCGGGGGCGGGGGCGGGGGCGGGGCCGGAGCTGGTGTGGCGAGGCGAGGCGAGGCGAGGACCATAGCAGCAGAGCCCAGCATTACTCAGGCTTTGCCCGAGCGGCGGGGACCGCCGGCGCGGTGCTGGCGCCCCCGCGGCCGATGGGAGGACTAACGGCGCGCCTCCGCGACGCTAATTTTTATTCGCCTCGGGCTTTATGGTGCGCGCAGGCCCACAAATAACCGCCGCCCCCGCCCCGCGCGGCGCCCCGTTGCCGCCCCGCTGCCGTCCCGCCCCCGTCGCCTGCCGCCGCCGCCGCCATCGCCTGCCCCGCTGCGCGCCGCCCCGCTGCGCCCGCATTACACCCGCCCGCGAGACCCTCTTTTCAAATTATGCTAATGACCGCCCTGGGTGAGGCGGTAGTTTACTCCTTGGAGATGCGCAAGGCCCCAGGATCGACTCCTGGTAAATTTTCCGAAGTTGCTAATTGGGTGAATGCGGCAGCTGTTTCGGAGAGAATTCTGGCGCTCAGGCGGCGGAACAGGGTTTCCTGTTTCGTCGGGACATGCAACCGGGTGTTACGGGAGGGTCAGATCATAATTGCTCTGTAGTGTTAAATGACACATCATTACTATTGACAATTGTAATTTGGGCTGTTTTGATGTTCTTCAAAGGAGAACCTTTTCAGATAGAAGCTTTATTCGGACAAGTACAAAGATAATGAATGAACACTATTTGATCATCAGTCTTTAAACTTTCACTATGTTGTGCCAACGATGTTCTTTGAGTATGGAAAGTGAGAAGATTTGTGAAAATATTTTATCTTTGCTTTGATGATTAATTGAAGTTTGATATTAAAAAGCATTAATTTTTATACAATTTAGAGAAAGCTGTGATTTTCTATTTTATATATCTGAAGGAGTTTTTTGAGAATCAATAAAAGTTATTTACGTTTATCAAATCAACAGGAAAATTTTCAAACACTATAAAATTACATGTTAGTTTATAAAGAAGATAAATACTTACACATTTCTTACATCAGCGATTTTTCTTTACTTCGTGCCCTTTGAAGAACATTTCAAAAATTTTAATACCTTACTTTGGTCTTTTTGTTATTTAGGTGAGATACTAGCACCAAAAAAGTCGTACGTATTTTCAAATAAATGCATATCGTAAGAGAAATCGTTAACCAAACACTTTATTCTAATGTCTGTTTTTGATCTTAATAACTTTATTCATATTTTCGCATACATACTTGAATTTTTACTAATTTTCATTTCTATTAACTTCACGTTTTCATTATTACAACGTATTTCATTCAATTAATATTTTATCGGGTACTGTGGTGACATTTAAAAAAAACGTAATGAGAAATTATTTTTTAAAATTCATTTTGTTACACAGAGTGAGCAGTTATGCCGAAATTAAAGATCCCTAATTCTGTTCACAGATATTTAAAAATTAATAAAAATATTTTGCTATTGGAATTAATGCATTTTTTGAGTGCCATGCGAACTTACGCAAAATTCAAATGTGCATTTTTGGGGTGTGAAAACGATGTTATCCGCCGCTCTCAAACCGACCGTGTCCGTGTCGCCTAGTTCCATGAAAATAGGAAGTCTTGTGACCTTCAGGGTCTATGGACAGTAACTAACTCTGGAAGTACACCGGTCCCAGAGCTGCTAACCTAGTCAGTGGAGCGGATGGTAACGAGGTGCACGCTCTCCGGTTGCAGGCCGTCGGCCGCCCCAGCGCTTTGCGTCTCCCGGTTCCGCCTCGGGCCGCTGCCGGTGCAGCCGCCGCCGCCGCCCCCGCCAGCCGTTTGTTAATTCAAATTTCCATTACCCGAGGCATTAGCGGGCGGAGTGGGGAGGCGGAGGGGGGGCGACAGTGAAAAATGACAATCGGATGGTCGCAGTCCTCAGTTCCGCGCCGTCCTCGCTGCCCCCTCCCCCCCCCCATTCGGGTCTGTCTCCCAAGAGCTCCGTTTCTTCTCTTTCAACCTAAGTTTTGTTCGAGATACGATTAATTAACTGCTTCGAATGGCACCGACGTATTGCCGTCTCCGGAATACAGACGAGCGATGCGAGGCACCTGTGGTGACCTCTAGAGGCCGCGCCATCCGTTGCAACAGCGAGCTGTGATTACCACAAGAAACTACGAGATCCCTAGAGAAGCGACCTTTCAAAAATGTCAAAACATGAAAACCTGCCGAGGAATCGCTTAGTTCACCACAAATTCCTCATGGATTGTGGCTGTGGATCAAACTCTAGTTCCAGTAGGGTAAACCTACGATCATGGCCACAGGTTAGAACAGTGATTGAAATTATTCAAAGCAATATTACAGACCTCGATTGAGAATAGGGACTTCCTGGTTTACGCTCAGGAACTCACACCACCGAACTACCAATTCAAACTACGTTTTAAACAGATTCATGCATCTGATGTGATACCCGATATTTGATAATTCATTGATATGGCATTTTCACCGTTGTTGAATAGGTCCGACTGATGTGGTGAAAGTACAGTGACAATCGATAAAAACAATATAAACGAGGAAGAATAAAAAATGGCTTAGTAATTTTGACTGAGTTTGTTTTAAGAAAACTAATCGTTTTAAAGGTGTTTGAAGCTCTTACATACTTATTCCAAAAGTGAATAAACAGATGAAAATTCAATATTCAAGAAAGGTAGTACTTTGTAAACCGTAATTTAAAAAGTATAATCATCAATAAACGAATACGGACGTTCTGATATTTTAAGATGACACTAAAAATCAATAATCTGTCTGTTCACGAAGTTGGGAAGTCTTATACTTTTTTAGGTTGCACAATACAAAGGTATGTGGGTAGAAACCTTAAATAAATGTTTATTCAGACATTTTGATATAAAAATGATAAAACGCTAAATAACAAACTACCTAAATTATCAGCATGTCCAAAGAGAAAAAGAAAGATTTTTGGAAGAACCTACGGACCATATAAATGAAATAATGAAATACTATGCTAACAAAAAGATGTTCAAAATCCGTTGACTTCAAGAATCGAAGAATACGCAAGCTCTCGCGCCTCAAGGTATTCGTGTTTTCTCTTCTGAAAGCATCATATGTGCTCTATAAACGCCGTTACATGGGTAGCCGTAGTGTAATCGATAATTCCCTTCGACCTTTTCCCTCGGGGCTCTCGCTCCTCGCTCTCCATCAACGCCTGAGTAAATGAATACCAAACGCGGGAGGCGAGCGGCGGAACACGATCTCCCGACTTCGCCTCCGCCCAATTTAGTGCGAAGACGGCCCGCAGACGGGCGAGTTCCCAGGTGGCCTAGGCGGGCGCCGCCGAGTCAACAGACCAACACGGCCGCTTCTCCTTGCGCCCGCGGCGCTCCCGCCTGCACGAGCCTCTCGCTGTTAGACCTTCGCAAGGCCTTTAGAAGGCCGACTTCAACAGACTTCAACTTTTACGCGCTAGTAATCTTATCCATTCAAAAACCCTCTGTTTATTGCGTCGTTTTACATTTTGTTTAACCACTTCTGAACCTTTGCTTGTAATTCTTCTTCTCTGCTTCTTAGTCCATTTCTGGCTACATTTAACCTACTAATTGCTTGTTACTATTAGTTCATTTCATCTAAATTTTACTTATATATGTATTATTCACAAACTTTTCTCTTGTTCTTCCTGACATTCTAGTTAGCAACACAACTCGGTTTTACGACTTTATATCAGAATAATGTATCTATCCCTCTTTTATCTAATTTTATTTCTCTCCTCTATTTTTCTTTCTAGGATCGCTTCCTATTTCACCTGCCTCTGTCCGTCCTCTGGTCCTAACTCCCAACTACGTTGGGCAACGTCCGTTCCCCTGCACGCGCATGGCAGCGAGCGCCCGGGCCGGCCGCCACTGCCCGTCTTGCCCCGCGCGCGGCGACCGCGGCCCGGGGAGGCGGGCGCGCCGCGACCGCAGGCGCCGAGAGCGCAAACACGAGGAGGTGTTAATTAGACGACCGCGCGCCTCTAACGAGGCTCCAACGGGCCCGCGACGAGCCACGAGCCGCCCCGCCATCGCCCGCCCCCCTCCCCGCCCCCCGCGCCGCGGCCGACCTCTCCGCGGAGGCCGCGCCTCCGCCCCCGGGCGCAGGCGGCGACGGCTCCCCACGATAATCCCTCGCAGATCAAAGAGCTCTGGATAATGCAAACCTCCGCCGCTGTCTGTGTGTGTCCATGCATAATTGGGACGCCCCCCGGAAATTCGTTTCGGGACCAGAGGCGGTGATGTGGCGACGGGGGTGGTAACAACGGTGGTGGCGGAGGAGGTAGAGAAGATGGTGGTAGCAGCGGTGTGGACAGTGGCGGAAGTGGCAACGGTGGTGGTAACAACGGTGGTGGCGGAAGGAGATGGCGAAGACGGTAGTAGCGATAGTGGTTGTGGTGGTGGTGGCGGAGCAGATGGTGGGAGTGGCGGCGGAGACGATGGTGGTGGTGGCGGCGGTGGTGGTGGTGGTGGTGGTGGTGGTGGGCGGCGGCAACAGTGGCTGGGGCAGAGGTAGCGGCGGCGGTTGAGGTGGTGGGGGGGGCGGTCGCGAGTTTGGGGGTGTAGACCCCAGCGGCTGCGCACAGGGGGTGGAGCACAGCTTCAGGACGGCAAGCGATCGACGGTGGGATGGCATCACGAGGGAGTACCGCAGGGTTCGGCGCTGGAACCCGCGGCGGTAACTGCATCACGACGGGGAGGCGTAGCAGTGCTTCGCTGTCAATTAGCCGAGGCTGGCGCAGCCCCGCCGCTTCCCTCTCCGCGGCCCGCTCCGCCCTGTCCTGCGCCGCGGGCTTTCAATGGTGCGTGATGGATGGCGCAGACTCATTCGAGGCGCGGCCCGCGCCCGATACACGCGAGTCGCCCGGGCTGACAAATGAGGAGCGCCGCGCGGGCACGTGCCCCTGCGTGGGTGGTCCTCCCCCCCCTCCCCGCGTTCCTGTTGCCCGCTTCTCCCCCTCCTCGCTGGCAACCCCACTCACCGCCAAGAACCCAATCGCTGAAATCACACAAATCTATTACTGCTGCCAATCAAAACCTCGCGGGCGCAATCGCGGTTGCGTCGATGCCGCGGACGGTTTTTTCTAAATATGCGAGGTCGTCACGCGTTTCGTTATTCATAAATAAATATTCATTCGGTTTCACGCACGGCCGCCCACGGGAATCGGATTTCCGGCAGCGCGGAGGGCCGCGGCGGCGGAAGCGCTGCGCAGGAGAGGGCGCGGGGTCGCGGGCACTCAGGGGGAGAAGGCGACGCGACGCGAGGCGACGGTGCTCGAAGCGGAAATGCGCGGAACAGAAGGGCGCTCAGACCACACGATCGTCAACATCCTGGAGATAATCCTTGATTGGGTGCTCTGAATTCAATGAGACACTCGTATGTGAGAGCTCTTCTGTGAAAAATTAAATGAATGACAAGCTTGAACATATATTTTTAAAATGTACCTCATTTAACAATTTTACTGTAGTAACTCATTACTGATAAAAACGGAAACAATGTTTATAAGCATTCTGAGCAACACTTATTTTTTTCTATTTGTTTTTCGTTCCAGCTATAAAGTTTACAATACTTATTTGTTGACAATTTTGTCCAACTCATTTATTCCTATTTACTTATGCAAAATATCAAAAAGTAACAAATGAATTGATAATAAATATTATATATTCATCTCTGAGTTGCATTTTTTCAGTTTTTGTGGATTCCCGAAAACTTATTGTAACTTGGAAATTTAAAACGTGCCTGCCAAATTGAACAATTAACTATTAAAGGGTGGCTTATATTGACAAGTTGGTTTTTGTCAGCAAACAATAAATGTGGATATTATGTTTGGAAAAACTGAAATGCGTTCTCTGCTGATCTATTGACAAGCGATTGAATACTTTATAAGCTCCGACCAGTTTCCGCATTTGACCTGAAGCCCGTTACTCAACTCTACCTCAGTTTTATTCAGAATAATCCCCTATCCCTCAGTAAACATAAATGACTTTTTGAATGTTTTTAAGTATGTTGAATTTTAGAGTGTTTGTAATGAGAAAACATCATTATTCCTTTTTTATATACAAAAATATTATCCATAAATCAGATTTTGAAGAAAGGAGATTTACTTGAGAGCTGTTAATTGAAAAAATTACTAAATCGGTGTTATTTTCACTTTTTGAGGAAACAAAAACATATTTTGGAAATAAATCACGTCCGGGGTAATAAAATTTCAAAGAAATTGATAAAACAAAGAAATAAAACTTAACAATTTCGGGGAGCATACATTATATTTATTTATAGAAGTTTTAATAATATAAGAATTTATTAAATAAAAGTACAAATTTACAGTGAAAGGAAAAGATATGTCAAGTGTAGACATTTAACATTTTCCAACCTAGCACAGGAAGTACGAAAGAGCATGTGAAAATCTTGAACATCAATCTACATTTTTCGACCTGTGGATATACCGTTGGAGAAAACTATTTCAATACTTTTCATTAGAAAGCTAAAATGACTGAGATATTCATGTAAACAGAGGCAAACCTTGTGATAAAAAAGGGGGATGGATCAAATAAGAATATTACTTGTAACTAATAATATTAAATATTGTTTCTAAATAATTATTTTCGATTAAAATAATTTAATGAATGCCATTATATTTCAAAAAGAAATGGTTTCACAAATCTTCCTACATTTCCTGAAAGTTTTAGATAATTATTCTGCTGAGTCCACATTGGCTTCTAAGCATCACAAAATTATTTCTAAACTAAGCACTAACAGTCAATACAATACTATTCCGGCAACATGCCTCATCATATCTCAAGTGTCCTATCAATCTAAGTTTTGTCCGGATAAACGAGTCCTTCCTCCTGTCAATAAGAGAACAACCTGACAGAGGACGGCCGCTCAGAGTAAATAAGCTGAATGAATGGGTTTAGTTTAATAATGAAATAAATATTAGTAATGTAATAATACAAGAATCGCGAATAAAAAAAACAAACTAGCCTACTCGTGCAAGAACTCTCGCATGTTACACCCCACCCTCTTATCTTTCCATTTTCATATTTAGCCTGTAATATATATTTTTCTTCAAGACCCCCTTATTTACTTGTTCTGTATGTCACCTTATAAATGATAACAATATAATACACCCTTGTCAATACAAACTATTCTTATTTAACTTTATTATCGAGCAAAGAGGTACACCCGTGCAATTTAATCGCACAGAATATCAAGTACTTAGTAATTTCACATAGTTGCAGATTCTACAGGCTCTGATCAGGTGGGGTAGAATCGAGAAACACGGAATCAACAAAAATGGAATACAATGGTCAAGAAGATCTCATCATGTAGATTATGGTATAGGAACGTTTCGGCCTCGTAATTTCAGTTTTTAAGGCCTAAAACGCTTCGTGTAGGAGTTATTTAACGACATAAAATCAAAAATCCTGACGTGCGTTGCATTTTGCATGAATATTTAGATGCGTTTTTTCAACAAATCCTTCATATTTGTAAAGTCAAAATGCAATTCGTCACGTCTCCGTGAAATTCTCTTTCTTTAGAAATCTCATTTATAAAGATTGGTTGCGTGCGAGAGCTGCAAAGGGAAGGTATTCTACTGAAATAATTTATGAGGCGATTAACTAAGAAGTAAGAATTAAAAGAAAGAACAATACTTAGTATTAAGGGAAGAACAAAAAAATTATATTCTAGTTAGATATGTAAATGTTCTTACATATTAACTGTACAATTACATGAAGATAGAATTGAGTTAGTTTTAGATAGTTATTACGAAACCCCATTTTCTAGCTGCTTAAACCGTAAGGCAGCATCACAATACAGACAATTTATAAAAATGAAATAAATTGCCGCTTTCACAGAGGTACTGTGGACGGGAAGAAAACCCGGCTCCGCAGTCCGGGTGCGTGGAGTGAGGCCTGGGTATTAGTGATGCGGCATTGATAACAAACATCGATGTTTCCAAACATTGGTGTTCAAAATTATTACATTGATGGTGATAATACATCCACCAAAAACCATCGATGTTTTAGAGCTCGTTTAGTAACCCCTAACATTCAATTCGTGCGCAACAAAATGTAATTTCACAGTGGCCGTGTATATTAATTTTTAATTAAAATCTAACGGAAAAAGTTTCAAAAAATTCTTAATATGCGAAATACGACAAAAGTCGAAGGAAATATCCGGCAATCAGGATCATCTCAGGCGTCTTGCTGGATGAGAGTAGTGCAAAGCGCGTTCGTCTGATTTGAACACAAACTGACAGTGGTTCACTAATTATTATTTCATATTTTAATTTTTAGAAAATTATGATTATGAGAATTTTCATCCACGAATAAAACATGGAAAACGTAAAACATCGAGCACAAAGTATCGAAGTTGGAAAAACCGGCTTCATTACATTGATGTTTAAAACATAGATGTTTTATAGAAACGTCGATGTTTTGAAAACATCGACATCGATGTGGCATTCCTACTGGGGACTTCAACGCCGCGGGCTGAGGCCGGGGCCGAGGCCGGGGTCGGGGCTGGGGCCGTCGCCCTGGCGCGTGGAAGTGAGCGGCGCGGGCGCGGGCGCGGACGCGGGCGCCGCGGACGGGCGGGCGGGCGGCGCGGCAGCTGCTGATGCTCCGGGGCTGCGACGTCGGCCGCCGCGCCTCGCCGGCCGCCACTGCTGCTCGTCCGCGCGGCCCCGCGGGTTTGTTTGCGTCCTCCGCAATTAATTATACGCGACTGTAATGAGGCCGCGCAAAACACGCGGAGCGTTCTCCCCTCCCCGATGGAATAACAACCCAGCCCGGCCGGGCCCGGCCCCTGCACCCGCGTCGCATGGGCCCGGAATTTATATATATCGGATGAGGCTTGTCGGCGGTGAGAGGCGGAGGGATGGCAGGGGTGGGGGTGGAGGGAGCCATTGCGGCAGGGGGGTGCCAACCTCGGCAGTGAGGTAGGGTCGGGAAGGTTTTGGCAGGTCGGGATACTTTCGTTGCAGTGCCTGCAGATAACTGGGAATTGTTGTTGTGTTAGATTTTCAATTTTAAAATAGTCTTTATGTCATTTACTTGACATAAATAATTATTTATTTTGTACCAGTAAGAAACGCTAATACATGACTCAAGATTAATAGTAAATAACATTTATTACGATAAAAACAATACACAACTACTTCAAAATGATTTATTCTTCCCGGATTTCCGTAACTGGTAATTCAAAATAACAAGTGAGAATAAACCCATATAAATAGAATTAACCCATACAAAGTATAGAACATATTTCTAAAATAACTTTCAAAAATTAGTTGAAATATGGAAGGGACTGAAAAGAAAAGAGATTACACAACAAAATAAACATATTCAATAAAACAAAACAGAAACGATTGGATTATTGTCCTAAGAAATACCAATTAAAATCGAGTAAGCACTGAAGGAAAAATCTGTCCAACACAATATAAATCAGTATGCAAACAAAGAACAAATCACCTTCAATAAGTGTCGCATAAAGAAGGACAAAGAAAAATTCCCATTCTTCAGCCATTCATTCATTCATCATTCACCCACAACTTCCAGATGTAAATATTTGTAGGCAGAGAAACGCGTGGCGTTGCACGTTTGGACGGAAGTCCTCTTCACAAGAACGCGCCGGAGCGCTAAGCACAGCACAGCCATTTCTCATTGACCGTTGCGGCGACGGCGGCGGCGATGGTATCCAACGGGCGCCATTGATGCGCCGCCGGCCGGCCACCTCGCAGTCCTCTCGCTTACGAGGCGGCGGTGGCGGCGGCGGCGGCAGGATCGCAGGGGCGGCCCCAATTCATTGTCGCCGTCCGCAGATACGATCCTCGCTCTCCCGCCGCCGCCTCCGCCGTTCGATTACGGGCGCGCCGTAAAGCCGTCGAATCCGGGGCCGCCACCTGCGCCTGGCGCGTCGCCGCCGCCGCGCAGCCGCGCTCGTCCCAGCCGTAAAGCGCCAGCGCCACCGCGCTCAGCGCAGCGCCGCGCTCCCGTTTCCATGGCGACGCGCGGCGCCTCCGCCTCCGCCGGCGCCGCGCGCGCCGTGCGCCACCCGTCATCAGAGGCCGATGACCGCCGGCCCCCCGCAGGAGCCAACAGCTTTCAGATCGTGCACTCAGGGCACATATTGATTCGGAGGTCACAGGTCTCCGGTTCGAAGCCCTGCCCGTTCGGAGGAGCGATCTCTGCTGCAGTGAGATGACGAGCCAATCAATGCTGCTGCTCACGAAACGTGCGCTGGAAGATCACACAATATCCAGAGGAAACTTTTTTTTTGTCGGGCGTTGAAGTCTCCGGTAGATGGGGAGTCTGGAGACTACACTGAGCACCTAGAGGTCTTTGGCCCCGAAACCAGGACGTATGGTGATTTGAGAGCCAATACGAAACCCGTGTGCGTGGGTTGAGGACACTCACCGCGTGGCAGGGTGGCTAGAAAGCACAGCACGACGAGCGGCAGCGCCGGCGGGTCCATGCTGCGGCGGCGGTGGCGGCGGCGGGTGGCGGCGGGCGGCGGCGGCGGCGGCGGCGGTGGCGGGGTTCAGTGGCGCGCCGCGCCAGCAGGCCCGCGCGGCATCTCGGCGTCGGCTGGTCGTCGACGGCGCTCTCTGCTGCTGTGTGCTGCTCGGCCCCGCGCCCGTCCGGCAGTGCCCGGCCGCCCCCGGCCACCCCCGGCCCCGCCGCCGCCACCGCCGCCGCCTCCGCCGCCGCCGCGGCCCCTGGACCGCCGCGCCGCCCCCGCCCCCGCCGACGCCCGCGCGCCCGCCGCCCGCGCCGATCAATAATTCAGGACGCATGCGCCAGCCCGGCGCGCGCGCGCCGGCCAATCCGGCGCCGCCGCCGCGTGATGTCAAAACTAGCGCGTTGCGGAGGCCCCCGCCCCCCGCCGCGCAGCAGGCGCGCGCCCCACCCCCGGCGCTCGCCGTCGTCCCCGCCCCGCCCCCGCCGCCGCCCCCGCACGCTCCGTGCAGCGCCGCACCCCCGCCCGCGCCGCCCTCCCCCCGCCCGGGCCGTCGCTCCTCTTTCTGTTGTTATATCTTTCCGTGCGCGTATACATGTTCTTTGTTTTCAATCTTTCCCGGCATCCCGGCGTGTCTTTCATCTGGCGGGCCGGCTGGGTCAGCCTCCGGGCGGCGTCGCCGCCGGCCGTCGCGGCCCGGGGCGTTATAAAATCAATGAACACAGGTATTACAGAGCGGCGTGGGGCCCGCCGCGTCGCGAGATCGCGGAACGCGTCCGCGCCGGGCGGCGGGGGCGGCGACGGCGGCTGCGACGCCGACACGCGCTTGCGGGGGCGGCTGTGCGAAGGCCCGGCTCGCGCCGTTCCGCGCTGGCCCGCTTCCGCGAAGCGCGCCTGGGCCGCCGGCCAACGCAGGCCCGCCCGCCCACGGCCTTCCAAGCCAATACGGCCGTTATCGCGGAAACGCGGCGCTCGCTCAGACAACGACTCCGCAAAGTTTTCGCATACAATTAATTTCGTCATTGTGACCACGAGGGAGACAATATTGATTCGTCGTGGCATTCGCGGAAACACGCCCGCAATTTCAGTTCATTATCTTCAAGACGAAGTTTTTAGCATCAGTGCGGAGGGTGAATTCCTTCCCTTTGTGAGCGAAAAAAATTAAACTGGTTTTGTTGGGAATGCGACAGATCCTTCTGGATGGCTTATCATAATCCGATGAGTGGAATCATCTCAGAACGGTTGACACGAAAAGACGAGGAAGCATTGTGTGGACACTGCTGATGCAGCATGGAAATCCCCCGTGTCTAACTTTGGAGTCGCGTCTTTGTTTATCGCCCGTTTGTTCACGGAAATTCTGATTTGTGGCGCTCGAAGAACGGAGGTCGCATCCGCGCTACATTTCAAATCTGAGGAGAGCCTGCTAACGTCGCCCTCGCGCCCTCTCCCCTTGCGACTCCCCCCCCCCCACCGCCGGCAAGTGGCGGCGTCCCGTGCAGGAGCGGTGCACCCTGGCGATGGCCGTTCGGGCAGCTTGCAAATACAAAACCGGGCGCCGCTACTTTCGGAATCCGCTTGTAACGCGGGGGCGGGGCGGGTCCAGGGCCGCAGTAATCGCCAGGGACCGGCGAGAGACACGGATTGTTCATTAGAGCGGCCGGGCCGGGCCGGACCGGCGCTGGCCGACCCCGCGACCTTCCGGCCCCATCGTCGCCGCTTCTTGCCTCGACGCGCCCAGGACGTGCGGGGCGGCTGCGGCAGCGGAGACCGCGAGGGCGGCCGCCACCGTTCGGAAGATCAGGGGGGGGCGAGCTTTGGTGGGGGGCGGGAGGAGCGAAAGCACGCTTGTTACACCGACCGCCCTTTGAGCTTGCCCCGAGACCCTGCTCGCGCTCCCTTTGAAGCCCGCAAATTAGTCCGGCTTCAATTTTTGTTTAAAAAACTCGCAACACGGTTGCCAGCGCTCCCCCCGCCACCGGCGAAGCTCTTTTTGGTATCGCCGTAATTAGGGGAGACGCCGCCCTCTATGCAGATCGTGTCGGGGCCCTGATCCTCGGAGCGCCGGCCAGGCGAAGGAGGCGGTGGCGGAGTTCGCGACGGCGAAGGAACCATCAGTCGGGTTGGAGGTGACTGGAACGGTGGCAACGCTACGGATGGGGTCGGCGACGAAGGATGAGGGGACAGATCGAGGTGGCAACGGCATCGTCGACCAGCGAAGCGGCGCCGAAAGATCGGGGGCAACGGTGGGCGCGCCGGGCCCGCGGCCGAGCTCAGCAGCTGCTAATTGGCAATCGCGGGTGCTAATTGACAGTCTCCGGGGTGCAGGACTTCCGCGGTCGATTGCTGGCGGAAGTGCGCGTCGGAGCGGGAGAGCAGCGGAGGTCAGCGGTGGAGGAGGAGGAGGGGGGACTCGTGTATCTGCATGCTGTCGGATTAACCGTTGCGGAGTCTAACAGACGGCAAGGGATGGTCTGCTGCCAGGTACTCGGAAGATTTACTGTGATAATTGCACCGCGTGAGGACGAAGGATAAAATACAGAACAGAGTAACATTTCGGGAAATGTGGTATATTGGAAGTCAAACTAGCAGACACGTTAAATTTAAACGATGAGGATTAATAGTTAAAATGTTTAATAGTGTCTATCAAGAGAAAATTATTAAAAGACGGAAATATTCTTTCCCTAATTGTGTTCTGTTTTATGGATTTACCACAATCAATCAGGGAAGAAAAGAACCATCCTTAACATTACCGTTCCATAAGAACAATCGAAGAAAATGAGTTGTACGTTAAAAAGTTGAGGTAGTATTGCTGCTACAAGAAAAAGCATTCATATTATTTTTTATTTAAACTTTGTATGATGCCGTGATTTACAAAACAAAAAATTGAACCATGTCTGTTATTTGCTTTAAATCAGCCTAATGATTTTGATAAGTATTCCAGAATTTAATTGAAGGCAATCAAGTCTTAGAGTTTTGTAGAGAATTACTACTGTGTTTTCTTCTAAGTGGAGAATCCTCAAATAATTTGTTTCCTCACATGGATATTTCAAAATTCTTTAACTGTTATTTGACGAGCTGGTACTTAATGATTATTAGGATTCTCTGGAGTATTTATATTTTAATAATTGCTAAACAATTATCCACGATAAAACGATGTCATTTTAATTGGAAGAAAACGAGACAGTGTTTGCTGATCTGCGCAGTAGAATGTGCGTGACGCGCGCGGTGCGTGGGGTGCGCAATTAAGAGTGCGGGGCGAGGGGACGAAGGGCGAGATGGCTGAGGGCGCAGCGGGCGCCGGCGGCTGCCGGGCGGCCTCCGGAGGGTGCTGCGCCGGGCGCTCGCCCCTCCCCTCCCCTCCCCTCCCCTACCCTCCCCCTCCCTCCCTTCCCGCCCTCTCCCTCCCGCGCGCCCGGCCGTAAAATATGTTCTTTACGCGGCCGCCGGCCATGGTTTATTGGGCCGTTCGCCGGCCGCGGTGGCGGCTGCCGCCCCGCAGTGGGTCCGGTAGCCCCCGCCGCCTCCACCCCGCCCGTCCCCACGCCCTCCCGCCCCCGCCACCACCCGGGGCGTCCCCTGCGTCCGCTCTATCCCCACGGCCGGTTACCTTCTCCCAACACGCAACATTGCCCTTATTTTTCATCCCGGACAACATCTGTCCTCGTAAGTGTCCTCCTCGCTCACTCTTCCTGTTCCCCCCCAATTTCCACTGTCATTTCCAGCACACGTTTCTGATTTTATTTCTATTAATAATTCTTCAACTTTTTTGCTTTATCTTAAAACTATAAAATAATTTGCCACGATGGCAATGCCAAATACCAAGCCAGACTCTTCATAAGTTGACATCTTTCTGCAATTTCTATCATCCGCCCGCACCCAGAGCGTCTGCGACATCCGCGCCTCCCAGCTCGGGGCACTGCTAAACGTTTTTACAGCGGCCGTTTTATTCGGGCTGCCCGGCCGGCGCTCGCGGTCGCGATTTCCGGCCGGCAGTTACCGGTGACCGGGTCGAGTCGCGCCGCGCCGCACCACTGCCACCGCCAAACCCCTACCGCCAGCGTCGGCGTCGGCGGCGGCGACGCCGCGGGGCTCGCGGCACCCTCTCCCCGCCGCCCCCGCGGCGCCTCACCTGACGGTTTACGGGTCCCCGGTGCGATCTCCGGAGCCCGCCGCGCGCGTCCGGCCGCTCGCCGCCGCCGCCCTCGCCGGTCTCGCCCACGCCGCGCCCGTCGCGGTGCCGTCCGGCCGCCCTCTCACCCGCCCATCCTCTCGCCCCCTCACCCGCCCATCCTCTCTCCCCTCACCCGCCCATCCTCTCGCCCTCCCGCCATAACGTCCGCCCACCCTCTCCCGCTCGCCTTTCCCTCTCCCGCCCACCCACCCTCCCTCTCCCGCCCGCCCACCCGCCCTCTCGCCTTGGCGCCCGCCCTCTTGCCTGCCCGCCCGCCCGCCCTAGTGACCGCCCGCCCCTGCCGCGCCGATTGGCCGAGTGCTTCCGGGAAGCAACCGGCGCGGTGCGGCGCGGCGCGGCGCGGCGGCGGAGGGCGAGCGCACGCGGCCTCCAGAGACGGAAACCGCAGCCGCGCATTACGCGAATTGCCGGGACTCTGCTTTTCTTTCGAAAGGAGTTCCGCACCCCGCAAAGTTTCATTTTACATTGCAACTTAGTTAATGACCTACTGTTTCTTCAATATTCGACAACAACATCCACTCGGAAATGAACTATTAGTACTGTACTGAACCTGTACTGGACCTAAAATGTATTTTGTGCGTAAACCTAAAATATACGTAGTCTAAACGATATAACGTAATATGTGTCCGTGCGGATTATAAAAATTGTGGATTATAAACTGTGATTGACACGGGTGCAATCAAGATGGCGAACACTTTTCGAGAGGTTTCATTAAATTAGATTGTTTCCTTCAATGTACTTGGGAACAATAATCTCTGGGGATTATTGCATTACTAGCAATGCAATTGAAGCCATGCCATGAAATTAGAATATCAATGTACCAATATTTCCGGAAAATGTTAATGTTTTTTACTTAAAACGTGAAATTGGTACTGTAGTTTGCATTTGATTAAAGTAACAACTGGTTTGCGATTAACATTCATCAATCTTACAACTTTAATTGCAAATTTGAGGGAAAGTAAAAATGTGTAAAATATTATGTTCTTTTGTTAATTTTTTCTCAGACATCAGTTTTGGTATTTCCCTTCCATAAATAATATTAAGAAAAGACCACCACCATTATTTTATCAGGAAAATTGTATTTATTTTTTTTTACAAAAAGAGGTTAAATATTCAAATAATACGTTTATATAACTATACGATATAATAACTAAACTATAAAATCACATAAAGTAAAACTATTGTAAATGAATGCACAAAATTCTCAAGGGGATGCATATAGTAAAAGTAGAATTGATCAAACACGAATTACTAGAAATTACAATAAATTAAGAATCTAAACGGTGTACAATTTAATATTGAAAACCCGAAGACCCATTCTCTTCTCTATTACTCATATTGGCATTGCTGCGGCGTTTATGCGTAAATGACCCAAATTTTGAAGCGAGCCCAACAAGAAATGAACAGTATACTCCCCATTTACTCTATCGTTTAGTTCCAGAAATTATTTTCTTTTACACTCAAAGTGTAACTAGTATTGAACAATATCCTAATTAAATTTATTTTAAAAAAGAGTTTTTCACAGCAAGAATTTAAGAGGTTAAAAAAGAAACATTGATTGTTACAAATCTTATTGAAACAAACGTAGTTGTATGAACTTTGCTTGTTATTGAAAGTACACAAGTTCAGTCAATTATTGACGATATGTATTAATTGGAATCTATTTGTTGAAATAATGAACACACTGGTTGTGACATAAAACATACAAGTTAATAATATTTAATATATAATAGTTAATATTAATAATAATATTTTAAAAGTGATGTGGTGATGTTTTATTGTCTTTCGAAAGGAAAGTTGAAAAAAGTAAGAATAAGACAGAACTTTTATGTATAAACATTATGTATAAATAATATTCTTTCTGTTTTTTCTGAAATGAAGTATTACATGCATTACAATGTCCTATTCCTAAATTGAAAAAAATGAGAGAAATAATAAGAGAGAGCGCGTTGCTTATTTGTTACAAAAAGTTATTATTTATGTATTTTTCAAAATAATTATAGGATTTATACATTTTAACCGAATCAGTGTTCATTATATTCAACAACTTATGCACTTCAGAAATGTTGTATTAATATTTATTTTCTTCAAAATGTAATGTAGACATAGATATAATTTGAGAAAATAGCAAAGTATCTAGGTGCATTTGTGCTGTAGGAATTGGTATATACATTAGTTAATAGTTTTTTGACCCCACTTTTTAATCATAAAACAAGAAATACAGAATTTCTAAGTCCATCACTTGAAAAAATACAAAAACCAATCAATTAGAGAAAAACATTTAGTTAGGCAATATTTTTATTTTTAATTTATAGCACTTAGAATGTATACGTAAGGACAGAAATAAATACATAAGATCGGTTTCCGTATTAAATGAGATTTTCAGCGCGATGAGAACTATTTCGATATTTAGCGGGTGAAACAAACTATATTTAACAGGGTTAGATAAAAAACTATTTTTATTTCTCAAACGCTTCCAAATTGTAGATGAATATTTTTGGTGTTTATAAAATGATACATGTGTCTTTTTTATCTTGAAATATTTCAAAGAAACAGAAGACTCCACAAAACCGTGAGTCGCTGCCGGAATTTTGCCTCTCGGCAGAGCAGGACATTCTGCGACATAAACCGCAAACGCATTACGAGAATTAGAAAAGATGTTCTTGAACGTTGTGAGCATGAGAAGAGAATAGGAAGAGAAAAAAGACACACATAAAAAAAAGAAAAGAAACGGAACTCACTGAACATGTGAAAGTCGCCTTCGGGCAGAAGACATATGGAAGCAGAAATGAATGATTAAGTCGTAAGTATACCTTACAATCAAGTTATACGTTTTGGAACTCTTTCACTCTTTACACACACACGCACACAAACGTAGACACATATGTGTGTATATAAACAAATTTTAACGTTAAAATCAGGAAATACTGATACACATTCTCTCTCTCTCTGAATTTGTTTATTATTAGTTATTAGTTCTGAGCTTTTACTAGTGAGTTATTAGTTGTGGCTGACCATTCTGAAGAAGAGTTAGGTTGCATTTGCGATGTAAAATTGTTAAATTGTTGTGAAAGTTCATGAATATCAAATTTATTATTAACTTTTTTGTTAAAGTGTATAAGGTAAATTGAAATTCTGTTACGAGTTATTTATCACATTATACATATTCTATGTTTATAATTAATTAAATAAGTTGATAAAATTAATTTAATAAATTCCTCGGTAAATGATTTGTCAATATTTTACTATAATGTTTAAATGTGGAAAGTTTTCTAGTTGTATGTATGTTATAATGACAGTTTCAAATTACTAAATTAATATTCTCAGATGTGTACAGTTTATCTAGATTTGAATTTAAACTTATCATGTTTCATTGAAAATGATTACAGTTAATTATTGGTCCACTGTTAAAGGAGTTGAGAGAATAAAAGGCAGAGGTAATTTTATGAAAATTTACCAACACCGGTTCATGATCTGAATTTCAGAACGGAATTGGGTATAGAAATATTGATAAGTGTATTGCAAGAGGGAGTTTTATTTAGAGTATGTCTAGCTTTATATTGAAAAGAATTGTCCACCCGCCGTCGTCCGGACATTTATTACTATTATCAGCCAGAAAGAGGAATTCCATTTATTCATGCCCTGCGGCGGGGCCTACTTCTATCCCATTGTATCCCTTCTCCGCCCTGCCCCGCCCAACTAACCCTGTTTGTCTTGCCCCTATTTGTAAATTTCAGATCTACCTCGCTCGCTTTCCTCTTACAAACAGTTAACATTTTTCTTATTAGGAGTTTCAGCTCCCGAACATTCCTCACTTTTCAACTAAAAACCATAAGCAAATATAAACTACAAAATAAAATACTTGTAGCCTCACGTATATTCCCTTTTGTGGAGTTTTATATATTATACTAATACTTTCAATAAATTGCCACGTTGTAAAACTAACTCCTTTATATTTTTTCTTCTATTGTATTCATAAAGAAAGGTTTAAAATTTATCTCCTATCAACTCGGTGACCGTGAAGGGACTTACTGTTTTAAGCGGAGTATAGCATGCGAGAGTTCTTCGCACGGAAACATTAGTAGATAGATCCGAAAGAATAGATATGTCATAACATAATTGATGAATACTAATAATAATAAAAGTAAATTAAAATATCTATGCTAAAACGCAATTGCCGTCTTTATAATTTTTTTGAAGACATAAATATGTTTATATATAAATATGTTTAAAAACCTGTGTGCTAGTAACATGTAGTATATAACGTATTTGTTTAGGTAAATCAATTAAACATAACAATATTGATCCACCAGCATGTACCTTATGTGTACACAATAAATTAACAATGTACTGTACCACTTAACAAAGAATATTTGTTTCAATAGTTTGATCGTAAATGCTAGATAATATGGATCTTGAAATGTTAATAATAGAAACCTAGGACTCGCAGACTTTTTTATTTGCTTAGACAAATATTTTTAATTGATAATAATAATAATTTTAGTCAATTTTGTATAGAAAAAATGATGAATTCATTCATTGGCAGCAATTGATATGCAAAAAAACATCATATATTTGTCTTCATTTGCAAAGGATAATTGCTAATCTCCTGCGCATATTGAAGAAAAGTTCAATGGCGATGACCCCAAACATACAGACATTTTCTATTCTACCAATTTGAATATGGGAGCTATGTAAAGAGTCAAATGTGAGTAAATAGTCATAATAAAAAGCTGCCCTAAGAGAATTATTCACATTTGCTTCCCTCCTTGCAGTATTCTTTTTGTTGCAACTAGTATACGTACAGTAGCCGTGGCATCGTGTAAAATTGGTAACTAAGGGGTTGATGAAAGAGGAACAAAGGGAAATGAAATGAGGGAAATGTAGTCCATTGATCATGAATAAGTGAGTTGTTTTATTGTGAATACTGAATGTTTATTTAATGATTGAATATTGATACCGAGCAACGATCAACGCATCGTACAAAGATAAGAATCAGACTTTTTACTTTCCCGTATACGTACGTATATACGGAGTAATATACGTTGTATAGGGAAAGTTATGTAATGCTGCAGAAGATCGATTTCAAGATTTCAACGGAAATACACGTTTTGGGGTCCCCTGATACTAAAAAAGCGGTTATTTTCAAAACGTCCGTCCGTCTGTCCGTCAGTCCGTGAACAACACTAGCGCCTAAACTATACGTACGATTTCTTCTAAAATGGTTATTACCATGTCGATCTGGTTTCCCTCGAGGCGCCGCGAGTTGGAAAAACTCTCTTCAAAATTTGGGGTACTTTACATGGAGCCCCCCGGACATTTTCAAAATTTTCTCAAAAACGGCTTCACATTTTTCTTTAAATTCCTTGTCAGGATAGAGTAAAATACACTTATAAAGCTAGCACAGGTCCCATTTTCACGGTTAACTCTGAATTTTCGAAAATTGCAAGAGTTTTTTTTCGGGATTTTCCCTCAACTACCAAATTGATAATTATTAAAATGAAATAATACATCAGTCAGATTTCAAATTGTCAAATGAGATTTTAATTAAACATTTTGAATCAAAAGTACCTGGTTAACACATGTATCTGTTTACTTAAGAGTAACAGATACATCTCTTACTCTTAAGGATGCAATACATATGTTTACTGTGACCAATCTCATAGTGCCGTTCACGTGAGGCAGTCACCAGGAGATTTGAAATTCCCGCACGATTGCCACCTAGGGGTGAACAACGTCTCCTGGAGGGGTAGTGAGTGCACAGAATAAACACTGGCCATCTGTTGAGATGGGGAATGCGCGCGGGGAAGCAGTCTCATTTTGCCTAGAGGTGTGGTTGGCGACGGACTGCAGTGTAACAGGTTCAAACGAACCAATGAATCTGGCGGTTATCACACGACCTTGCCCAACTAGTGCCTGGATTGAGGAGAGCTTTTCTAATGCCGAACTCGTGGGCACGTCTAACGGGTGGTGAGTTTACGTTGCGCAAGCCTTTGGAGAACTAACGTGACTGATAAACTGAATCTAAATAGAATCTACTTAAAAAGTAATACAAGGGACGAAAAATAACGTTTACTGAAACTTATTAGGGGAAGAGGAATTACTTCAGATTTCAAATAGTCATCCTCTTCAGCAAAGTAAAAGGATAAGGGAAATATAATGCTCATTTCTTAATACTAAATATACTGAAATTATTGTCTTGTTACTTCTCTTGAAACTATTGTCATGTTACTTGTCTTGAAACTATGTCTTGTTGTTTTAATTTTATATAATAGAAAGTATTTTTTACTTGTATAAATTGTACATCGCTGAGGAAATCTTATCTGATGGAATGGTTGAAAACATATTGTGCAAATCTTTAAAATTCTGAAAGACCGATAAGAACTCTTATCACTTCACACCCCTTTTTCATTTGTATTATACAATTTATATGTATTTAATCTTTTGTGTGTGGAAGATTGATAAGAACTCTTGTCACTTCACACAACTACTTTACTCGGCTAGGAAATTGTAGAAGTAACTAACCGCGATAAAGATGAAAATGATAAAAATGGTTCTGAACCCAAACCTCCCCCTATAATTGTTCCTGGCATTTACGAACGTACAAAATTCATTAGCATGATTAGATCTATTGAAAATGCCATCATCTGGTACGCAAGCGTTATTGATAGATACATTAAAAAAACCTAATTAGGTACCGTAGAATAGCCTCTCCATTTAGTTTAATAATGATTATGAAAATAGAATGTGGACTTTGAGATTTTATGCTTTTCATTTATTTTACACTTTGCCGTAGATTAGTTACGACAAATGTATATTTAACAACGTTGGTAACTGAACTGTTTTCTGCCAAATACAGATCTAAAATGCACGTTAAAAGCGTTTACTTTTTTCTATAGTCAGTTAGCCGCAAATTATTAACCCTTCAGTGCACTTAGCGAGCCTCAGAGGTCCGGCAGTGTTTCTTAATGCTTTAAATATTTTTTCGTTAACGTTATAGTTGTCCTTTCACGATACCCTCTGTTGTTATATTTCTTTTGTTATGGCAAAGAATGGTCCAGTGACCCATGACATTTTTTCACATTTTTCAACTTTTCTGAAGATACTTGTGCTTTCCAACATGTGGGCCTCCGTGGCCCAGTTGTCTGTTTTCCTACAACATATCTTTTAACGCATTAGAAACATTTATGTTGTTAGAATTTGTTTATCACTCCAGACTCCATTATTTACTTGCCAAAAGACATAAGTCATGATCACATAAATATGGAATAAAGAGATTTTTGTGTTGGGATTCTAGAAACGGATTTACACTAAATGGCTAAATATACTATGGAAAAACCAAAGATTAGCCTGTTGCAAAAGATTTTGCGTTGGAATGCTAAAGGATTTGGTACAATTATTATTCACTGATGGTTAGAACTTTAAAACTGATAATTTTTTTAGTTTCTAAGAGTTTCTAGTGATAACTTTTTAGGTGCATATACCTGGGTGAATTTGTAATAGAGAAGAAACTAACATTATAGCTACCACGCAGGAAATACCATCTGAACAGTGTAAATATAACGCTAGATAATTATGTTCTAAAATTACACCATGGAAATGTTTTTTGTATCATACGAGCCCAAACAACAAAATTATTTTTTTAGCACAATACATCAGGTTGATGATCTAGTAATGACAAAAAAATTCATACTATAATTATCTTGCATGTTTCAAAACAAGGATTAGAGTTCACCTCACGGATCAAAAAATCAACTACTACACATCAAGAAGCCATACTCATCAATTTCAAATGAAATTATTTCACGGCAAATTTGACGTTGGTACTTTCAAAGCGTACGTAATCTTCACAAAATGATTTAAGACTAATGTCAGTGGGAGAAGGGCGGACAAACATTCCAGTGCTAATATGAAAACATGAGTGATAAAACCTAATCTCTTCAAAATAACTCTAAATGGCCTTCAAGTCTTCGGGATTCACAGGAACACGTGTTTGGAAGTCCTGTAGGTCATTTCAAAAGAAAATAGAGGTAAGAGGAATATTTACAAATGTTTATATCGCGGTATTTTTATAAATCTTTTCTAATAAAAAAATACTCATCAGGACGTTACTTTCTTACCAGATGCTATTCATACCTCTTCAAAAAAGACAAAAAACAAAATCATGTGCTTCATGTGCGAAATCAAACTTTTATCAGAAAGTTATAAAGCAGTATTTTGTGCTATAGTTGAAAATAAAATATGTAAAAAACATTATGCATTAAAAGTTTAAAATACAACTTTATTTAATAGTATCATTGCATTCATGACTCCTTCATTTCGGCTCCAAATTAGTTTTATTCAGGCCGGGCCTCTGAGGCTCATTAAGTGGAAAGTCGCACAATCCGAGTTCCGTGCATCGAAGCGTTAATACGAACAACTGGGATATCTTCTTTATTTCCCTTCGTTCTACGAACATCCGACAAATTATTACCATCCTCATTAAGGATTTTTTTATATTTATTTGTCAAAAAACAGTAAAAACTGTATATGACGTGTGGGGAAAGAGATTTATCTGCGCACATTTTCTTGAGGGCCAGAATTAAAAAAAACAACAAAAAAACACACGAACAAATGAATTTAGAAAATGATTATTTAGAATTTAGGATACATTTCAAGTGACGGTCCTCCAGAATTTTCTTTTCGTTTTCTAATGCTTTTGAGTAATTTCGAAATAATATCATAAGATTGCCTCTACTGTATCTTACTAAAACCTTGATGTGCCTCATGACCAGCATACTAACTTCCCATGGTACGATCCCGGGTTCAATTTGCGGTTTGGGCAAAAAAATACGAAATAATGTACAGATATAATATACGGATATAATATAATATATCCGTTCTGTAAATTCGTTGCAGGATCTGTAGCTGAGTGACGAAGAAAAGCTCAAGCAGTCAAGCAGGAGAAGCTTGTTGGTTATGGTGAAGGTAATACGTCATATTCGCCACATATTCTCATGCCCTCGTTCTTACCCTCTTTGCATGGGAATTAAACTAGTTCCAGGCAAGGGAGACATCGTTAGCTGGCCGGCGAAAGTCTTACAATTCTGCCAAAAGTCCCAAAACTACCTGACATATTCTGGGTCGGATTTTTTTCTTAACAATTCTCATGGTACACATGACTGCACAGCATTTTCGTTATGTTTTTAAATGCTCCCCATATTATTTCCATTCCTCTTCCTAGTCTAAGAAACTTGGTATTGCTCCCTTATGGCTACATGTACCATAAAATACTAGTAAGAAAAGTTACTCACAGCACTGTTAGCAGAGAATTTACATTATCGGTCTCAACAAATGATCCAATTTTCGATCTGTTAAAAGTATTCGATTCATGTTTAATGTAGCATAAGCTCTTTAAAAAATGTCAGAACGTTTTTCAAATTGCATTCAATGGGTTTGGGAATAAATTTAAACTAGTGGTGCTATAGAATGACACAGATTTTCCCGAATTAGCTTTCTATTTCCTTTGGTCTCGGCTAGGTATTTGGACTAGCTGCCATCTATCGCCACCTAAAGTACATTTTTTTGTACATTTTCTTAATTTTTCGGTTTCTTAATAGTATAACGGAAATATTAATTTTAGAATATTAAAGAACAGTAAAACCTCGTCCTAAATGGCTATTTTTTAAAAAATTTGGAGCAGCTTTTAAGAAAACGTGCGTTTAACCGCTACTAAAAATGCGAAATTCGAAGATTTTTTTCACAAACTTTTTGAATTTTCAAAAAACTTCATTTGAAGTTACTTTAAGCACATAGACTCATAAATACAATAATGTTTACAAATTGCTGAAAATGGGCATATTAATGGCGTGAGAGATCTTTCAAGAAAATTACATTTGTGTAATTTTTGCCAACACAAAACAATTCCCCGAAATGAACGTTACGGCATATTAAACAGTGCAATTTGTACTATCCGTTCGAAAGGTTTGAAGACAAAATTTGGAGCCATTTTCTCAAAAATGCCGTTTGAACGTTCGTGAAAATGCAGAATTTTGAGCTACTTTTCACAGAAAACGGTTAAGTTTTAGAGAAACGTTACTTGACATTATGGCACATATGCTCATAAATATATTAATGTGAATAAATCGCCACTAATGTAAATATTAATGACGTGAAACCAGTAAAAAATAGTTTTGTAATTTTTGAAAAAACAAAAGAATAGAGCAATATGGTATTTATGTCATTTCATAGAGTAAATTAGGCACTATGCTTTCCAAAAGTTTAAAGAAAAACAATTGGAGCCGTTTTTGTGAACATCTTGTTTTTGTAATTTTTTAAAATTTCACATATTGCACACAATATTGGGCGAAAACTACTAAGTTTAGGAAAGTAAAATTGTTGGTTAGCGTGCTCGCATCCCATGGCGCACCCCGAGTTCAAATCTCGATCGGGGTAAAATTTTAACTAAGTGCTTTCCTTGCAAATGTCCCAGTATCCATGACTGCGTGACGTTGAGAAAGTCCCCCCGCTAAGGTTGAGATAATCTATATGTAAGGTTTAGGGATGTCTTCGTGCTAAACATACAAAGCCCTTATCCCATGTCCGAGGGACTGGGTCACCGCTCGCTGGTTGGCTAAGGACCGTAGCGGGCTGTCGACCCAAAGGACAAGGCTCTATAGCACAATGGTAACATGCTTTCTGAATCCAAGTCGTATCAATCGTCCAAATTGGATGAATGGGTGCGTCGTAAAGTGAAATTTGGCAATAAAACGTGCCACCTGCTATGAACGGCTGCAGGCGGGTTCGGAGGCAAGCAAGTGATAGAAGCTGTGAGAAGACAATCAGCACAGCTCTGTTCATTCTTGAGACACCAAGTCACCTCAGCTAACTGTGTGTTCTAAGAAAGAATGGGGAAAATTCAGAATTATTTGGGTACATACAATTTTTCAAGATAAATTCAGTTCTATACTCCTGTTACCAAAGATATAAGAACGTCTGTTCTAGTTATAGCACCACTAGTTGTTGTGTTAAAAAAAAAATATTCAGATGCGGAAAATAGCGAATGCATTAACTGACATTCGGCTCCCAAGAAAACGATCAGGTAGCCTGCTTACAGCTGACTGGCATTCTTGCTCGCCTACAGTAACCCAGAGTAGGAGGCGCACTCGCGCTGACGGCGGTGGTGGAGGCAGTGACACGGCGTAGGAGAGGAATAACATTATGCTTTGTCAAATTTCACTTTACGAGGCATCTATTCATCCGCTTTGGAAGATTATACGGCGATCTATTCAAGAATCATTCGCAATCGCGCTCTTAGAAGTAATTTGTTACTTTCTTCAAGAAATTAGGAAAATCGATTTGAAAAATGAGTTATGGCAATTTTTATTTTCGCCCAAAAAGCATCATAGCGTAAATTCTATGTTACAGACGAGTCAAATGTCGCTTACTGATTGAAAATAGAACATTTCTTTCCACGTTATTAGCCATGTAATTTTTGCTTATTTTGGTGCTTCCGCGTGGTGGTGAGTACTTGAACCACATTTAGCCTTAAGTAAATTTGAAGCCTTTGTAAATTCGCTTCCTTGTATTTCCTCAACGGAAAATCGATGGTAATTCTTTCCCTTGAAGTACTTAAATTTAAGTGGACTACAACTACCTTTCTGTGGTGCCTCAGGGCATCAATTAATCCCGACGGTGGCAAATTTTTGACACTACTGGTACAACTAGATGGAACTCAGCCGCTGTCTGGAAGAGAATTCTAGAGGTCGGCCGCTCTGATAGATAGTTTTCCGTGTTTTTTACGATAAGCACCAGGCGAATGCCGGAACAATACCCCAACAAACGGGGCATGTTGCGGACGCGATCTTTCCTTCCCCTTCCTCTCCCTATCCTTACCTCTTATAACACACACATGTAGTTCAGTAGCACACATGCTTTGACACCATTCGGGAGCATAGAATTTCTCCTCGCTGGGGAAAGCTGTTCCCCCCTTGTAGAAAATAGCTGTTGTGGGGACACCAGCAATCCAACAGTAAGCACGGTACTGGATCTCGCCATACATTGAGGGAAGTACATGCCGGCTCCCGTGATAAAAAATATAGTACAATTTATTACAGGACTAATGACCTTACCAGTTGACGCGCCAATAACAATCAATTAATCGACTAGAAATGTTTTATGGTCAGTTATATACTTTATGAAGTCGCACCATGAAATTACGTCTTTCAGACTAATGAGGGAAGTATTAAAAACACCATCCTGTAGATTAGAAGGGTGAGCTTTCGGTGGTGATTTGCTGTCCCAAACCAGTCTGTTGATTAGCTTGGGTCCGAGAGCATAGACACTGCCCCTTTCTCTACATTAACATCACAGGCCTATATTAAATTGCAATATTTGGTTAAATAACACGAAGCTATGACAATTTACAGTCACAATATAGTAAATATAGTGAAGCCTCTCTAGCCTGCAAGATAGTGTTTAAGAGAGGTGGGCTCCCAAAGCGCACGTACCCTCGTTACAAACCCCTCCCGCCTCTGCTAGTCGTTTCTCGCACAGAAGTCGCCCCCCCCTGCAGAAGGGGTCACCCGTCGACCCTGTCTTCTTCCCCACCCCCAACGTTACGTCGGTTGGCTTCGTCTCCTTTACCGCCGCTGTCGTTCCCGCATCGACTTCTTCTCCCCGACCCTGTCGTTTTTCGCGCCTACTCCGTTCCTTTCCTGGTCCCCGTCGTTTCTCCATTCGTCTCCGCGTACTTTTTTCAGTTGTATCTGGGGTCGTCTCTTTGTCGTTCCCCGCTCCTCCAGATTCCCACGTCGATTCTTCTCCTTCTCCGTCGCTGTGGCTTCCCACGTCGACTCCGTCTCCTTCCCCGCCCTTGTCGTTTTCCGCGGCGACCCCATCTGTTTCCCCGGCAGTATCGTTTTCCACATCTACACCGTTCCCTTTCATTCCTGTGTCGTTTCCTGCGTTGACTTCGTCTCCTTCCTCGCCCCTGTTGTTTTCCGACTCTTTACCCCCATCTGTCGTTTTCCACGTCAACTCCGTCCCTCCCTGCCCCTGTCGTTTCCCGCGTTTCCTGCATCTGTCGTTTCCCGCGTCGACCCCGTCTCCTTGCCGCCCCTCTCGTTTCCCCTGTCTTCTCCGTCCACTTCCCCGCCTCCGCCGTTTTCCTTGTATACTTCTTACAACTACTCCGTCTCCTTCCTTGACCCTGTCGTTTCCCACATCTAATCCTTCTCCTTTCCTGACCCTGCTGTTTCCCACTCCTTCGTCTAACCACTACCACGTCCCCTCCCCTCCCCTCCCCTGCTGTTTTCCACGTCTTCGTCTTACCACTACCACGTCCCCTCCCCTCCCCCTGTTGTTTCCCACGTCGACTGCATCCCCTTTCCCACCCCTGTCGTTTCCCACGGCTACTCCGCCTCCTTCCCTGCCTGTGTCGTTTCCCGCGTCTACGCCGTCTCTTTCCCCGCCTCTGTTGTTTTCCGCATCGATCCCGTCGCATTCCTAGCCCGTGTTGTTTCCCAAATCTACTCCGACAACTTTTCCGACCCTACCTTTTCCCGCGTCGATTCTTCTCCTTCCCCGTCGCTGTCGCTTTCCACGATGACTTCGTCTCCTCCCCTGCCCTTGTTTCCCGCGTCGACTCCATCTCCTTCCCCGGTCGTGTCGTTTCCCACATCTACTCCGTCCGTTTTCCTGCCAGTGTCGTTTCCTGCGTCGACTCCGTCTCCTTCCTCGCCCCTGTCGTTTTCCGCGTCGACTCCTCCTTCCCCCTATCGTTTGTCGCATCGACTCAGCCTCCTCCTTTACCCCTGTCGTTTCCCACATCTACTCCGGCCTCTTTCCCGCCCGTGTCATTTCCTGCGTTGAATCTGTCTCCTTCTTCAACCCTGTCGTTTCGCACGTGGAGTCCGCCTCCTTTCCCGTCCCCATCGTTTTCCGCGTCGACTCCCTTCCCCCGTCGTTTCCCGCGTCAACATACGTCTATTCCGTCCCTTCCCGGCCCCCGTCGTTTCAACATTCGACTCCGTGTACTTCCTCACCGTTGTCGTTTCTGGGGTAGTCTCTTTCTCCTTCCCCGCATCTGTGTTTTCCCGCGTCAACACTGACTCCCTCCTTGCCTCTGCCATTTCTCGCGTCGACTCCGTCTCCTTCTCCACCCCTGACGTTTCCCGCGTCGACTCCTCTTACCCCGCCGCTGTCGCTTCCCGCGTTGACTTCGTCTCCTTCTCCGCCAAAGTCGTCTCCAGCGTCGACTCAGTCTTCTTCCCCGCTGCTGTCGTTTCCCTCGTCGACTGCGTCTCCTGCCCGCTACAGTCACCACACACGTCGCACCCTCTCTCGCAGTCATTACTGCCCGGGGCGTCACCATTGCCTCTTCCTCTTTCCGTTACTTTCCATTTAGATACGTATATCTCTATTACCTGGTCATGTAAATGTCCCAAATTTCATGCTCCTCGGAAATTCAAATAATTAATTCAAAACTTAATTTTCTTGTACGAGCCAATATTCAGGGTGCTTGAATAGGCCATAAGTGCTGTTACATCCTCACAGTAAGCCGCGATTTGAATCCTTTGCTTTACTAATGTAAACATAATTCCGGCGCGTAGTTCTAGAAACGATAACCTCTACAAATTTAATTTCTCGCTACGGAGAAGAAGGAATGTTATTTAATGCTGCGCAAAAATACGAAGAATTTTCGGCAGTAAAACTGATTACAGGTCCCTGGTAACGAAAAATGCATAAATCCAGTTGCTAAATGTAGAAGAAATCCTCTATCATGTGGTGTAGCCACAATTCAGAATTGTGGGTCCTTGACACCGAAAAATAGATCGGTCTGTCGGTGTGTCTGTCGGTCTGTCTGTCGGTCTTTTGGTCTGTCGGTCTGCCTGTCGGTCTTTCGGTCTGTCGGTCTGCCTGTCCGTTCGCGGGTCCCTTTGTCTGTCCGTTTGTCTGTCCATTCGCCTGTCTCTTTGTCTGTCCGTCTGAGAGTAAGGCTAGAAGCTAAACCGTTCAGTCGATTTTCTCCAAAATGGATATTCTCCAGGCGATCTGGCTGATGTTGCGGCCTCTTGAAGTAGAAACCGATATTTTAATTTCGGGAGGTACTGTAAATGAAGCTCCTGGGACATTTTTAAAACGTTCAAAAAATGGCACCGTCCCTCCCGCATGCCCCATCATCCAAGCCATGGCTGACCTAGAAACATCTCCCGCCCTCCATTGCTGCTCTTCTTCTCCTCTCACTCATCACGCTTCGTGCGTCTGTCCCGGCCGCCTTATGAGTCATCCTCCCTCCCCGCTGCACGCCCTAACCACCTTGGCTGTTGTCGACTCCTCCCGCCTCGCCCATTCAGCCCCTTCCGCTCTATATGTTCCTCCCGCTCTTCATGCATCTGTCTTTCAGCCACACCCATTCCTTCCACTTGGTCTGCTCACTGGAGAAAATTGGCTGAGCGGTTTAGTTGAACGGTTGGCTGAACGGCTAGCGTCCTTCATGGACGGACGGACGGACGGACGGACGGACGGACGGACGGACGGACGGACGGACGGACGTTTTGTCGTGAATCAATTTTTACGGTATCAAAGACCTACAAACCATGCATTACAGGCTACACCACGTGTTAGAGTATTTTCCGGGCTCTTTATCATCATATCGCTGCAGACACTATAAATATCTCGAAAATGTCTCATCACGAGACTTGTAGAAAACCGCGTAGTAGTACCACTGGAGTTGTACCACTATCACAATAAATAGATTGCAATCTTCTGTGACTCACTTTTATTGTGAAATCCTATGTCGTCCACAGAAATAACTTGGAGTTCTATCACTTTCAGAATACATGTATAACACTTGCGCGGTCCTGAAAATTTAGTTAACTCAATTTCTCAAAAACGTGGAGTTGTACCACTATTAAAATGACGCCACCATATCATCAAACTAGGATGCTTTATTTCTCTGAAATAGGTTTGAAGAAATTTCATGCTACATTAAAAGCACCGAGTACTAAAAAAATCAAACACATTATTCCAAACCAATATGCCCATTAAGATAACTGAAGCACTCCAAAATATATACTCTCTTTCTGACTTGATAGCTCTTTTAGTTCTCACTACATTACTACAATTTTGTCGTAATATCTCGGTACTCTCAGCTTCAACAAGTTATGCTTAAGAACACGTTCCTTATTTCAGCAGTTTCGATTGTACTTCATTCAGTTTTAAAATACACGGAAAGTATCTCAGAATGTATTTTGTATACAGTGGTGTACATTTTTTAACGATTTCAAAAGGGAAATCAAAGGCATTAAAATATTTTTAATGCAAAACACGATTGAACTCTTTGTGGTTTGCCCTGTAAATCATGTTCTCCTCTTTTTGAAATTAAGAAATATATGAAAATGGCTCCTTCTTTCATCGTGATAACACATTCCGTACACTAACGGGAGTAATGACCATAGCAGATGATGCCCGGAGATATTAATCAGTCAATCTCTACAACTAGATTGGGTTTTAGGGCCATATGCATTCTGTTCGATTCTGAGTTCCTCACAGTAGTCAACACAATAGCGGTATGGTCAGGGAGGATCAGTGTTAGACCGAATGTAAGATTTGGCGCGAACTGGGAACTGATATTACCCAAGAAATTGTGACACTAGACAATTACACCATTTTCCTTCAAATCAGTACGTGCATCCGGAATGTGGTGGTAACGAATATTCAATCTGTTCCGTGAGTACGATGTTTAATGTGATAGAGTATATTTGTGACTGAGACTTAACATCCCTATTACAACAGTGAGGTTATGTTATGTTAGTCAGAACGTTTCAGCAAAACATTTCTTCCATTTATTGAAAAACGCCCTGTCATAATTTCGTAGAATTGAATAGTCTTTTTTAGAGCTTTTTGTTCATAAATTAGAGAAATAATGACTTTTTTGTTGAAAAGATTGGTTCGACCGAATATTTCTTTCGAAGTTCTTTTGATTTTGTTCTTCCGCTTTTGAAGACAACGGTCTCAGGCAGACAGCATCTGATGATATGCGTCCATGTCTGCGCTGATGTGAGAGTTTCTAATATTCTTTTGTAATTTGGCATGTTCAATCAATTCGTATTCGGTCGAACACGGACCTTTTGACCTTTGTGTGACAATTCTCAGAATTCTTTTGTTTGGTGTATGTCTATGCTGTGGCGATTGTAAATAGTTTCGCCATGAATGTGTACACAGCCGTAACAGTAGAGAACTGTAAACTGGCGCCTGATGTTCCTGAGGCCGGCGTAAAAAGAGCGAGAACGAGCCTCAAGCAAAAGTAACAAGAAGCGCACCTCGGTGGGTGTGAAGTTATCCTACTGATATCCATCCCTTCCCAGCGCTGGTTCCCTTCCCCGAGCTGGACCTTCCTCGAGGTGCGTGGATTTTACGCACAAATTCACGATATATTGAATCCACGTGCGTCACAGAAAACAATACTACCTAAAAGCAAATTAAATTCTTTAAACAATTCCAGTTTTAATTAGATTCCATTTTTGTTTGGCTGGTGGATTCTTCAAAGCATTTTACATATTACTAAGACCGTTGTTGTGGCGCTACTTGTGGTCTAACGTAAGAGTCAAAATTTACCGGCAACGCTGGGAGCTTACGGGATGACAAAATAAAACTCGGACCATTTCCGCCCATGTCGGGGGCTGCGCCAAAGGACGAATTTCCAAGCGAAAAAAAACACCCAGTCACGAGAGCGTGTGGCGCCCAGGTGCGGCCGGCGCGGGGCGGCGCGCGACGCAGGGCGCGGCTGCGGGGCCACGAGGCCGCGAGGCCGGGCCGGGGTCCGAGTCGAGGCCGGGGCCTGGGCCGGCGGCCGGTATGCAGGCGCGTCCGCGGGCTCGCGCCCCGCGCAGGAATGCAATTACGCTCCATTGTTGCCGCACCCGCCGCCGCCGCCGCCGCCCGGGCCGCGCCCCGCGCTGCGGAATACTTGCGCTCTGTGCCCCGCGCCGCGCCGCGCCGCGCCGCGCCGCGCCGCGCCAGTCCTCGCGGCTGCACCTCCGCCGCCCGGGGTGCGATAATTAGAGCACACGGAGCAGGTTTTGCGCGGGCGTGGGGGCGATGCGGGCGGCGACGTGGGCGGCGCAGGCGGCGGCGGCGGGCTCCTCGCGTCAGACGCAGCCGCGCTAACGGCCGGATTATGCTGACGAGCGCGGTTTTGCGCAGCGTCGCCTCCGCTGCTGCCGCCGCCGCCGCTTCTGCCTCGGCCGCCGCGCCGCCGACGCCGTAGCCCCCGTCTGCGCCGCCGCCGCCGCTGCCGGCGCTGTCCGGCCGCTGCGGAACACGCCATCCAGCCGCTTCCCGTTCCGGTGTCCGGCGGGAGATGGACCGGGAGCGGTGCATGCGGCGGGGAACGGTGGGAGGATTTGCAAAGTGGAAGAGTACGAATGGATGGAGGGAAATTTAGGATCGGTACGTAGCCATGTTTCTGCAAACGTAATTTAAGTATAGCAAGCTCAACGGGGTGAACTGGACACCAGTGTAAACAATATTAGAGTTAATGTGTACAAAATGGTTTCATGTTTCAAAGAATAAACTTAATAAGGAACGTATATATATTTTTTAGCATTTATTTTCCTCGGTTTTATGACGTGTTTCAAAAGTTCGTCCTATAATTTGACTCTGTGTAATTGACCATGAGTAATGAAGTTGTAGAATGATAAAATTCTGCGAAGAAAAGTAGGCATGAAACTATACTCTAGAGTAGGAGGATAGTCAAACTAATTTAGTTAATAACTTTGAGAATCTACCAAAAATTATTGTTTCTTACAAATACAAAGTTTCATTTTCTCTCGTTGGCAAAATAAAATTATTAATTTACGCCAGTATGTATTATTTTAATACGCTGCCAGGTAAAAATCTAATCACTAATTAAAAATCACTAATTACCTGTGGGTGGATTCCAGAAAGATCAGAAAATATACATAATTATTGATAATAAGGAACAGTAATTAAAATTACCGGGAACACAATATTCATAGTACTTAAGATTATCACATTTAAATGCATTTTCCCTGGTAGTGCTTTGTTAGTTCAAATAATTGATAACAATCTCACAACGGTGTGCTACATCCTTATTTTAATTTCAGGTTTTCCAACCGAAACTCATTTTTGTCCTATCTCTTGTTCCTTTATAAACTTATTTCTTGGTTCCTTTTTAAACTGAATTTTAAATTGAATTCTTACGAATTTAATAAGTTATTACAATTATAATAACGCACCTACTGATGGGATCTAGCCCTTCGTGTTTTCCGTTGATACTATTTCGGTTTCCCAAAATTCTTCACCGAAACGTCAATGTTTCTGTGGTAATTAGTAAAAAGAGTGATCGTGTACTATATTTACTTACTACGAGTACTATATTTACTAACATATTAATTATAATTATCATTCCTACGTGAAATTCCTTTCTTTATTATTCTCTACTATCAGAGTCTTGTCGCTTCTTATTATTCACATTTAATTATCAAAACATTCTACTTTTTGGGTGCCATGCGTTCAGCCATACAACATTCATGATTCACTTCTCCCTTTACTCTCAATGTTTTCATCTCCGACAGGCTTCAGGTCTTCCCTCTCGCTTTCCCCAAATGCACCTCAGCGTACTCAGCTCATTTGGTGGATCAGTATTCCCCGTCCACAGAGGACGCCGTCGCATAATTGGGTATATTGAGCTGGGAGGTTTTTGACTTCGGCCCAATTACATTTTTAATCGGGAATTTTCTCTCTAACATTATAACAATTTCCCCAGATTTTTGAGGAATTAAAACCTCTTACAGCGAAATTAGCTGTGATTGCAGAATCATCGTAAAAAATTTATATTCAATAGGAAAAGAGATGAGATAGCTCAAAAATGGATGAAGATTTTTACGTTCTAAATAGCTAAGCTGATAATTAGTTTATTCTACTTTTAGTTTATCCTGCATTTCATAAACTTTTATCACAAATGTCACGAGAATATATTCTATTAACTTATCAAACTCATTTTAACTAATTTTAAATGAAACTATTCATATTTCTCCTCCTCATATTTTGAATTTAATGTATGCCTACAACTGCTTGAAATGCATTTACAATATGTAAATTGTGAAATTGTTCACTACTGTGTAAAAAATTCAAGGTTAATCTACTAAATATAAAACAAGACTGACTCTCTGTTATTTCAAAATAAATGCCTTTTTATAATTGCATATGCCTATTTAAAAGTCACAAAAACAATTAAATTTTTACAATTTTTATCTTTCAGGGGTAATGTCTGGAAAGGTTGATGGGATTTTCTCTGAAAGATATAGTTATACTATTAGATATTATAAATATGTAATAGTTAATAAGTAATGTATGGATGATATAAGCTACCCTAAAAAATATTTACCTGCAAACAATATCAAAAATAAATCAATAGTGGGCGTTTGTGAAGCAACCGCCAGAGAAAATAGAATGTGCTGAGGAAACGTAACATCTTAGTTGCTTAAGTCGTCATCAGAAGAGACATACAAGCCGACAGATACAAGATATTAGGGAATTCCGGGAGTGAGGAGTTAGACAGCGTAGCGATTAAGGGAGAGGGAATCGACAGGATGTCAGGCGGCGGTCAGCAGCTGTGGGGCGTTGCCTGCAGGCGCTTGCGACAGCGGCGTTAGCGGTTTAGCTTCCGGAGAGTGGCGTTCGAAGACCTCGGGCGGGTGCGGTCTCCGGGTGGGCGGCGGAAGGAGGAGGGTGGAGGCGGTGCAAGAGACGGCAACAGTAGCAACAGTGACTGTGACACAGCTTCAAGGGAGCGGCGCTCGCAAAGGGTGGCCAAGGCGATAAAGGCCGCGGTGGCAGGACGGGCGATGGCAATGGAACTCCCGGCGAAGATGCGGGACAGGTGGAGGAGAAAAAGGAAGTGGAAGGAGAAGATGAGAGGAGAGGATTATGGTGGCGGGTGGGCCGTCGGTGCAGCATCCACATCCCGGCGATGAGCGGGGAAGGGCGAGGGTTGGGGCGGGGGCGGGGGCGGGGCGGCGAAGATCCGACACATCCGGTGAGGGCGTATCCGACAGTAAGCTGCGAGCGGGTTGGGCTCTTCCGCGCCTCCCCCGCCCCACGTCGTCCGCCTCCGGGCTTCCCCGACGTCCACCCCGCCCCCCTTCCGCACCGCCGCGCGGACGCGGACACGCCGCCGCCGCTGTCTAGCGGCTAACGCCCGCAACAGGCGCCTCCAAAAACCGCTCGCGGGCAAATGCGTGCCCGGAAATGTGGTAAAACTCCGATACGCTTTTGGTGTTTTCTTTCTGAGGAAGACGCTTTTATCTATTCTTGATGTTTTGTCTATATTCATGTAATTCATAATTTTCTCATTGTATGGATTATTTTGATGCTATGATATTTATTTCAAAGACTATAAATAAAAATATATAATTATGTAATTTTAACCTAATTATATGAAATAATAGCGGTGCAAAATATGAGGACTGTAGATATAGTGTAAATGACACAGGAAATCTTTATTATACTAGGTAAATACCACTAGCGAATTGAAATTATCTTGAAATTTCAAATGCACGAAAGAAATGCTCTAATGCACGAATAACAAAAAAAATTAAATTTCAATGTTATTTAATAAAACTACTTCAAGAAAGAAATTGTATTGTACATACTTTGAGAATTATTCAAATATTAATTTTATTGCTGTATTTCATTCAACAATCTGTACTATCGTTACTTGGTGTAATTTAAGATAGTGCAATAGTCATTATAATGAATGACCTTTGCATATTTAGGTACGTGACCAGGTTCGTTTTCATCATGGGCAAGAACTCTGGACGAGAGGGTGAATGCTTCATTTCTTAAGTAAAGAGTTCAAATTACGCGTTCCTTCCCAATCCGGCGCCCGGGGCACATGCCCTGTCTGATCCCTTCAGCTCCATCCCCTAGTTATGGCCCTGTGCATGTTCCGTGTAGTTTAACCATCTCCTACCGGCTTGGAGTCCCTGGGACTCCTCCGACTTTGCGAAACTTCGAATACGTGCATGTACTTTTTTTTATTACATTTATTCTCCTTGTACCTTTTCGTTCTACAGTTTTAAGTAATGGTTCGCGAGCTTACTGTTATAGAATGCTTTTCAGGTAAATTATCAGCCTTTGTTGGCATGCAGGGGACCTACGGACTCCATATCAGTAGCAATATAACTTTCCCTGGGTGCCCGTCGCACTTTGCCACTTAGTACATTTTGTTCTGTTGCGCCTCTGGAGAAAGTGCAATGTACAGAAAAACATATCTAGTCTGTTAAGTGAGTGTGAGAAAATTAATGACCACGATTTGGAAGAAAATGTTGCGCAATGGGTGGAGCAAATGTACAGTAGTTTTGAGAGTAGTCTTCGGATCTTCAAATTGAAAATGACTATTACTCATCATAGGAAAATTTTGTTTTGGATCTGGGAATAAGACGATAATGAATAGCAATTTCTTGAGAAAGAGAAAACGAATAAGAAATAACTCAGAATGAAAAGTACTATTACGGAAAGAACAAACAAGTGTGCAAGAGTTAAGCAGGAAAAGGTGACTAAAGAAACTTTTCTTAGAATTTTATTGTTTGCGGTAGTAACATTTTTGTACTTGATTATCAGTTCTAAAGTTATGGTAGTTTTCATTAATACATTTTTTAATCTTCAATAAATTTTTATTATAAAGATAAATTCGTTAAATTAAAGGTCTGTATAATATTATTCAACCATTACTAACCACATGATATTCTCACATTAGATAACTTATTAACAAATATATCCTGATTAGTGTTTTATTTAGTCATCATTTATCATTATTTTCAATGTTCTTCACTCGAAATACAAATGAATACTCTAATATTAGAAACATGAGTTCACGGTACTTCACGTCGCGTGTGACTGAATTCCCATATCGGCAGCTAAGGGTTAACTATATAAAAACTAAACATATTAACAAAATATGTCCAAGAACATTTAGAAAAGTTTATATATTATGAATAAATAATGACAAAACATTTCTTAAACACCGTAAAATCCTCTGAAAAATACATGATTAGGAAGGATTTTTATGCTCTAAAAACCTTAAAATATGCTTTTCAAAATGTGGATTTAGGACCTACAAATTCTGAAATTTACACTTTAACTTGGAATTAAAATTTTCAGTATTTCATGTCTTGTATAAACTTTTCTTGTTAAAATTTCAGAAGAAGCATGCTTGGAATGAAAAGATTTATTTTTGTACAAATATAATATATATCTGACTTCTTGCAAGAAATAATTGAAGTAAGTATTCACCCTAGAGAAGTACGTGTACATTGCATATCTTATTGTATTTCTTCTGCCTGGTTAAAAAATATGATATCAAGAATTTGCCTTCAATCTGTCTGTTCAATTTCAGTGCTATATTGTAGTATGTTACAAATGCCATATGCATGTTGTCAAACGTAAAAACTGGGCAATTTTCTGCCAATAGGGTCTTAAAAATTGAAAAGTTCATTTTCATTGCTCCCTCTCCACATTATTCCTGCGTTGCGACGAGCTCTTTGTAATATATGAATAGATAGTATGAAAAGATGAAACGTTTCAGAGGACAAGTTTCCATTTTAACGAAATAAGCCCAATATGCGCCTATAATTACACGAATATGCACCAACAGGGAAAAAAACCACCAAACACGCACTAACATATTAATTTAAGTAGCATCTAATTTTTACAAAATATCAAGATCTTTCATTTAGCTATGCCCTAAAGCAACAAAGAAAAGTATGCAAGATCATAGAAATCCGCTCCATACACACGATGCTGTAGTTTCCGCTTAGAGTAAATGAAAAACTTCTTAAAGTAACTTTAAGGAGGGATTTCTATCTCCAATTCGGTGAATACTAAGATGAGAAAAATCTACGAACCATTGCATTCAATGGCGAACACTATTTTCCAAGACTTCCGCTGCATTCCTTCCTAACGTCGATTCTCCTGCGTATTCTTCCCGCAGGCAGGGCGCCTTGCAGCCTTCGTAATGCTGCCTTCAACGCGCAGCGCTACCTGCGCACTGGCCTCTCCCGTTCCGCCCCGCCCCCTCCGCGGCGGTCCTCGCCGGCGCTGCGGCTGCTATGGCCGCCTCCATTGTACGCCTCCGTCAAAAGATCGGGATGCCCCCCCCACCCGCCCCCGCTCGCCTTATTTAATGCTCCATCTCCAGGGAAAAGATCCCGGAGTGCAGGCAGGACCCGCGCGCTACACTACACCTCTTCAGTTCCCGAGCAGGAACAACAGAGGCATATTTTCATAACTCTAAAGCCTCCGTATGCAGCCGCGGCAGAGGGCCACAGTCAGCGGGAGGGGCGGGACGGGATGGGAAGGCGAGGGCGGGGCCGGGCGGGGAGGGGACTGGCGCTGCGCGGCGCGGTGCGGTATGGGCTGCGGCGCGGTGGTCAAGCTGCAGGAGAATAACCTTTTATCTAGTGGGCGCGCATAAACCAGTCTGCCTTTGAGCGCGTTGTGGGAGGGCGCGTGTTGGCTAAGGCCGGCGCATGCCGAACGACGGGGGTGGTGGCATGTGACGGTGGTAGTGACAGAAAGTACGGATGATACCGGCGACGGATGTTGGATAGATAAATTACTAGACGATGGCGACCGATGAATATTGAGGCTGTGGAAAAACTGGGGTTCAAAGACTCTTGCTCAATAGTCGCAAAAATACGAGACTTTTGGCGGTAACAGCGAGACATTCTCTCTGGTGACGGGAACGGCGCTGGTGACGGCTTTCGAAGTAGCGTTGAAACTCGAAGGAAGAGACAACAGCTGATAATACGTGGTGAAGGCAGGGGTAGAAGAGCGACGACAGCAGGCCACGGTCATAACATTCCATTGCATTTCCAGTTGGCTTCGTGCAACGGTCCATCGGCGGTTTGCAGAGCTCGTAACGCGGACTGCGTACGAGCCACGTAAACGGCGCGGCGAGGCGAGGCGCGGTTTCAGCAAGTCAAAGCGCATGCGCACTCCGCACCTACGCTGCTCACATGTGCGAGTGCTTAAGGACGATAATAATAATATTAAATAATAATAATTTTTATTATAATGCTTTATTGCTGCCAATGACCGTGTACTCGGTGATAGACAAGCACAAAATAAAACAATATAACAAACAGAATACAAAATTAGACAAAATAGAACCATATTTGTTGTTGAAAATCGGACTTGTAATACATATTAAATTAAGGTCAATTGACAACGCAACCTCTATCATTAGCCTCGTGCTAAAACATGTTCTTTGCAATTAACAATCTGATAAATTGAAACTTAAAATTGGAAGTCCTCTAAATGACTAAGCTAAGTAGGTTAAATGCGTATTACTTACACTTGTCTATTCTACTTCCTTCCCTTCCATTACCTTCATTGCATATCAGTTTGCTACCCAATATTTTTCACATTAACGCCAAGGATGGGCAAGACACATTCCTAATCACTTACTGGCATTTCTTTTCCCTGAAACGCGACATTACACTTCATTACAGTGGGTTTTATTTTAAATGGATTTATTTTGGTCAGATGCCGACATTTCAGAAATTGAAATTTGTAAAATTATTTCTAGATTGAATATTCATACCACATCATCAATTTGACAACTTGCCAGAAAAAGAATGAAATAAGAAGTGCGACTGCAAAAGAAGGTAATATTTCTAGCTATTATACTCTCGTCATAAAAAAGCTGCAACCCGAAGGACCCTACTGATCCTCTGCAAACTCTGAGGGTATTTTGCACACCATTCGCTAAGCCAATGATTTCGTTTTCACGTTCGGTCGCGCACTTGGGAGGTAGGTGGTAGGTGCGTAACGTCGCGCTCACCGGTCTAGATAAGAGGGCTCCAAACGGCCGCGCCGGTTATTGCGACATCGGGTAGCGTCGCCAGAGCGTCATCTACTCCAACGGATTGACGGTCACGCGCGAAACAGATCCAATGGGAACGATTGGTGCTATTCAGCGGGATTTGCAGCCTGCAGCGTCACATCCTGTATGTGCCAGTACCATTGGCAGGCGGTTGCACAACGCAGGGCTCGCCGCACGCCAACCGTTACGAAGCCTGGCACTCACACCCCAGCAACGTCGTTAGAGACTCGCCTGGTGCCGGGGAAAAATGGACCTGGGGCCACGCAGACTGGCAGCGGGTCATCTTCAGTGACGGGTCCCGCTTGAGCCTTGATGGCGACGACCACTGGCTCCGTGTCTGGAGGCGCAGTGGGGAGCGCCACGACGAGTGGTTTGTGGTATCCCATCACACGTCCCTCCAGCTTGGTGAGATTGTGTGGGGCGCGATATCCCATGATGCCCCTTCACCGTTAGTGTTAACTGGAGGTACTGTAACAGCAACACTGTACATTCAGGAGATCCTACAGCCGGTGGCTCTGCCGTGCGTGAGCGACCACGCCTATGCCCTATTTCGACAGGATAACGCGCGTCCTCATACCGTAGTGTAGCGTCGCGAGGTGGCGCACGTGCCGTTTCGCTGGAAAGCCCGGCCTTAAGCCGGATGGGGGATGGGGGTTGGAATGCGGCGGCGCCTCGCCGGCGCGCGCCGGGCAGGAAAATCCCAGCCTCAAAATAACCTGGACAACAGGGCGTGCCTGAGCGCGAGTTCATTTATGACGGTTGCTCTCTGCTGAGGGCTGGCTTGCGAGCCGAATGACGCCCGCCGCTGGTAGAGTGGGGGACGAGCCGTGGGGTATTTATTGCGGCGCCGACATGCGCTCGCGGGATACGCTAGTGAGTCGAAAGACGTGAGGTATCTCCGTGCAACCTTGCACGTTCTGGCATCCGGCCATGTAACATCTAGTTACTGGGACTTAAGTCCGACAGCTCGCACTTCGCGCAGCTTCTCATGCTCTCGAGCAGAGGCACTGGGCTCAGCCTAGGGACGGTCGCGGGGTTTCGCGGCTTAGAGAATAGAAAGGTTGCCTAAGGTTTTCAATTTTGTAACATTATCTTGTAATTTATTATTGTAAATATACTGTACATACTATTCAGAATCTGTCGTCTGTGCTTTTCATGTCCAGTACGCCACAGTAGCTATCTCCCGAGCATGCCTTGCAGCCGTGGATACTCTGCCATAGCCAGCAGCAATGCCCCGATCGAGAATGTTTGGGGTGCTATGGAGCGTGCGATCAGGATCCCACCCTTACCCACCAATCTGCAAGAACTGCGTTCTCAGGTGTAAGCTGCATGGGATGTACTAGCACAGGACATCATTCGATACATGTACAACTACATGCCGCAGTGTCTGAACGCATGTGTTTGCTAAAATGTCGGGTCCACGCCATACAAACATGTACTATCTGTGGTCGTGTAGCACAATAAATGTTGTTCCTACAAATGTGAAATTGTAATCATTTTGGACACGTGGTACCCTCTACCTGCCTGCCAACAATGATCGCAATCCGCCTCGTCCTTCTAGGTGCAGCTTTTTTTATGATGATTGGTGTACAATTTCTTGAGTTTTACATTTTCTTGTAGATGATGTGGAAGGTAATAATGATAATAAAATAACGCTAGCGTGATAATGATAATAAAATAACCGTGCGATTAAAGTAAATTCGCACTAAAGAGAGATCTGTAGAAAAGTTACAAAACAAAAATGCCTTCTAAATATGCAATATTGAAAAAATAGAAAAGCACTAAAGTCTCGTTACATGTAATTATTCTCCAAAAATTTATGAAATTAGAGTTTTATGAATTGTTGCGCAAAATATTTATTCTTCATTGCAATCACTGATTTAAACATGTTTCAGAAAATGTATTAAAAATGATTTCTATTTTTTAAAGTCCACATTACTTGTATGTTGTAGTCGGCTACAACTGAAAATCGTACAATCTACCTGAACTTAAAATTGTAATTCATAATTCTAGGGAGAGGCTTTTCTTGTAAAGGGGCACGTGCAAAGCGATTGCTGGGTTTTGCCTTCATATTTATTTACTAATTTGAAAACACTTATTAATCTTCGAAATTAAAAATATCGTTTTTTCATCGCTAACTATAACCTCACATTTACAAAGGAGTTTAAGCTTTCTACTTAATCAAATTTCGTGTCCCTTTTTCTGTAAAGTAATGGTCATAAGCCCTAAATGTGTTTTCACTGCTCTTATTAACCGATTCATAACACATACACTAAATATTCATAGTCCATTAAAATTAATAGAATGAACGCTTGTCTGCCCTCATGTTATGGACATCGTGGTGTTGCACGAGTTTCAACCGATCTATCGAATGCAGTCGACGATTGGTCATCTAAAGCGAACAGGATAACATCTGTCTTGTGATCAGCTCACTGCAGTCCTGATGACTTCACCCACCGACTAACAATGGCGATCGTTCCATGCAAATACACACAATCTCCTCAGTATACAAATATTTCGGATCGGCGACTACAGCGGGCTGTGTGGAATTCATACTGATTTTCCGAAAGGCCTTCTCCTTCCTCTAAAGCTTTCTCCTGTCTGGTACTAATAATTCTTTCCAGAACCTTGCCAGCTGTGTCAAGCAAACACAGTGGCCGGTAATACGATGGATCTTCGGGACGTTTTTTCCCTTTATCACTAGACGCTGTTTTTTTTATCTTTCTGGATACATCCCTTCTCTCAAGCATGGATAATAGAGATCCACAAAGATGTTGGTGTGGGCGAGTATTGCAGTCTTCATGTCAGTGTTGGGGATTTTATCCGGTCCGGGAGCCTTTGTGTTGCCAGTTCTGCTGATTGCGTGCAGAATTTCTTCTTCCGAGACTGAAGGAATTATTTCTTCCTCAGGTGAATCTATATTAACTAATTCGCCGGGATGGTTCGGGAATGGGGCTGTCACAATTCTGAGCAACATGTTGGGGCAAGTTGAAGAACGTAGCCGCCACTGTTTTAACCTACTCATGACCGTCTTGTACGGCCTGCCCGATAGGGACTTTTCCATCTCGTCACACAGGCTTTTAGAGCATAAGCGTTTGATCTTGCGAATTTCTATCTTCAACTGGCTTCGAGCAAGTTTGTATTGCTCTTTCAGTTGAAGAAAGTTGTCTCTGCCACGAGCTCTCTGGTACTGTCTTTTGGCTCGAAGGCAATTCCAGCGTATTTGGGCGATTTCCTCATTCCACCTGTAAACTGGTGGGCGTCGAATGATTGCGCCCCACCTAGGCATAGCCGCATCACAGGCTTTGGTTACATATTTCATAACTTGCCCAGCTTTGTCATCTGCCATACCTGTTGGTATTATCGTCTCCAAACATAGTTGGAATACTTCTTCGTCAAACGCTTTTGCTTTCCACTCAGCTGGTTTATATTTCTGTGCAAAATTATTCCTCCGTTGATTTTTCACCTCGTACAAAAGTACCTTGTGGTGATTATGGGTATAGTGTTCACTAACTCTCCAGGACACTCTCATTCACAGAAGATTATCATATGAACGTCAGATCCACAACAGATCCCACGCCCCTCTTTGCAGAAGGTGTTTGTGGCTTCTATGTTGGCGAGCTCTACATTCAGAAGGGAGAGGGATGCAAGAACCGCTCGACCTTGCTCATTAGTGGACAACTACCCCACTCAACTGCCCAGGCGTTGAAGTCTCCCGCTATCACCAAAGGGGCTTCGTCCTCTTGCGTCATAAACTAAGTGGTCGAAGAACTGCTCAAACTCGTCCATTGTCGCATTTGGTGAGACATAACGCTATAGATTTAAACATCGTTGATTTTTACCTAGACGAATACAGCTCCGGAATTCTTCATTACTTACTGGAATGTGTGTTTTCCACAGGCCCAGATTGCCGCCTGGTTGTGGAGATCAGATACCCACGCTGTATCTTTACGGTTTTTATGCTCTGCGCATATTATTGCTAAATTAGCCTCCCATTCCCTTTCCAACTGTGCTAGAACGTGGGCGACTGCCCAATGGTTGAGATTGAGTTGTATAAATCTTATTTTCTACCGGTTATTACTTTCAGCGCTTTTTGGTACGATGGACATCTCCTGCACCCAGTGGCATGTCTGCCTTTTTTCCCTTTTTCTTCACAAAGCAAACACTTTGCGTCATTTGTGCATGCTTCAGCGAGGTGATCATTACCACCAAAATACCTGCACAAGTTGGATCGGTGATGTGAGCTCTTACATGCTTTTCTGAGGTGTCCCAAATCCAAACATCTGTATCATCTCAGGGGGGGGGCCTTATTCTCACGCAGACCATCCTATTCTTACTTTTCCGATGGCCAACAATTTGTTAGCCATCGTAACAGGAAGGCTGACTATTTCTACCCGTGTTCCACCGTAGGCTGGTCTTAGAAACTTGGCCACAGTATCTGGAAGATGGTTGGCTTCAGGAAGTCTGTCCACCAGACCCCTGTGCACTTCATCTTTAGTCGTGACCTCATCCAGGTCCTTCACCTCAATAGTCACGGTGTGAGTGAGTGCCCTCACATCGGTATTCGATCCAAACACCTTCTTTACAGAGGACTGAAAATCTGTTGTTTGGCGTCCGACAGACCGCTTCAGTTGCAGAAGGAGATCGCCGCCAGTTGTCTTCCGGATGCGTGTGACATTCTCTCCCAATCCCTTAGCTCAGTGTCGGTTTTCATTTTTTAAGGATGTCTGCGTACGTCAGCGCGTCATCCTTCTTCTTTCTCTCTTTTGGTTCCTTTAATCTCTTTACTTCAAATGTTCACGTATTTGGATTCGAACCCAGTAGGTTTTAATAGAATATTGCGGTATTGATAATTTTTTAAACCACAATTACCACAAACTTCCAATGCGAATCACATTTCCACATGTTGTTTTGTGTGGTTAACCACATTTATCTATTAAAAATGACAGAACTTTTCTTTTCGCTTTAAATTATTACTCTTCTGTCCACAAAATTTTCATTAGCAAAATAATAAGTAAAATTTAGTGTTAAAAAACAATTCTGTTTGAAAACATCAAGACGAAACGCTTTGTAATTCTAAATGATGATAGTGTTGGAGAACAAGCTCAGTTTATCTATTTGCGTGTTACTATAGGTTTGACCCAATAAATACAAGGGGTTTTTGTAAGGAGATATTCCGTTTTATTCCAGACAGAAAATCATTACAACTTAGTTACGATTAACAACTCTCCTTTTTTTCTCCATTGCATAACACATGAATGTGCCACACGAAACCTATGATGTGTGTTTACCAACAGATAGAAACAACAGTCTTTTGTGCATACTAAGTAGTTTCTGTCTTCTTTCTCTTCTTTCATTTTGACGAAAATACACACTCAGAATTTTTTGTTGTACTTGGCACCTTTAATGCTCTATTCTTACAAGAAATTTAAAGAAAAAATTGGAAGCCATTTTTGAAAAAAATTCCAAAGTGTCCCTGGGGCTTCATGTAATGTACCTCCAAAAGTTAATGAATGTTTTCCAAAATCCAGAGCTTCGACTCAAGCAAGATCGGCGGTGGTTTCTTCTATTTGGAAAAAGCCCTATGCATAGTTTAGGTGCTAGTGTTGTCCACATACACCAGACGGGCGGACAGAAGAACGGACGTTTTGCCTACTATCAATTTTTTGGTGTCAAAGACCCACAAATCATGAATTCTGGTTACATCACGTGATAGAGGAATTTTTCTTAATTTACCAACTGGATTTATCCACTTTTTCGATATCAGGGCCTTACAATACGAGTTTTTTGTCGAGTAATTACTGATATTTATCGTAGGATTGTAATACTTTCTCTTAAGTACGTAGTTATGGCGAAATATAATAATGTTTTTGGGTATAAGCATTTTTAACTTTCTTTGTTATTTTGCTTACGATAGAAGCTTACTAAAATATATTTCGAACAATGATTTTAATTTAATCTAAGAAAGTGAGTGCTCCCAGCATTTGTCTTTTCAAGTAATGATGATGAAACTCATGCTATCATGCCTGCCATTTTGTAATTTTCTCAGATATACGAAGAATGTAGAAAGCCATTCAGGTAAATTTATTTCTGTCCTTAATATCAACAATTTTGGGTGCTCGACGGGAGTCCAAAATATCTTGCGCATCCTTGCAATTCAGAAATCTAAGAACGGTACAAATATCGACTATTCATAACTCTCTGAAGTAAGTTCAATACCAGTTCTCAGCTATTACAACCTTTGCTTATTCTTCTGCGGGTCCACCACAATGATTATTCCTTGCCATACGCAAGTAGCATGACTTACAAATTTGTAGGTTGTAGTGTTTGAATGTTTCCTTTGGGAGTTTATTCCATATAGAAGGTATAGTATCGGATTCAAGATAATAAAATCAGGTGCCAATGTCGAATCACGTGATATTGCTTAAGAATGATATGCCTCATCGAATTGGCAATACTTGAGCACTTCTGCAAAATTGATTATTGAAACTATATCACGTCTCTTTTCAGTACTATTTAATGGGGAATATTCCACATGATTTTCTTGTTTATACCGTTCAGCACGATAACGTTTTTACAAATTACGACTAGTACGAATTTATCAATAAGGCATGAATCATGAAAATGCAGATCAGTGTCATGTGAAAATATTTAATAGTTGAAGAAACCCGATATAATAAAAATCAACCTATTTACGTATTTTAGAAACAAAAAGAATGTTACTCAGATCACAAATCCAGTTCACCGGTGATATTTCGATACACTCAGTAAATACTTCTGTTGAGCAAGAAACAAAACTTATATTTCTTTTTAAGAAGTTTGACAAAAGAAACAGAGAGGTCAGAAAGTTGGGAGTTAAGATAAAGCAAAAATATGGGCTGAAAACCGACTTACAATTACATGAAAGGCGATTCTGTAGAAAATAAGACTCATGCTGAACAGAGAGCGAAAACGTAGAGAAACAATTTGTCAGCTAAATGTCTCATTACGTGACCAAGTTCAAAAGTGTGTACTTTAAACGTGTACGACGCGGTTGTGGGTTCGATTCTTGACCTGTGGGTGCGTCATGGCTAGCGTGCTAACTTTTTGTGAGTCGGTTCCGGGTTCTATTCCCGGCCTGGGCAAACATGAAGATGCAGCTTTCCAATACAAATTGTCTCAGTATCTGTAGCTACGTGATGAGAATACGTACGATGCGGTGACGGGAATACGTCATTTTAGCCACAGGTCTCCCTTCCTCTCAGGCGTGGATGTGTATAAGGACAGGAATCAGGCCTGGAAACACTGCTAGATGGCAAAGGTCGCATCAATTCGGCCCAAAAATGCCAAATACATGCATACCGAACTAGTGGTGCTGCATACTTTTTCGTAGAATTTGTAACGGGAAAAATGTGTGTCAAGAGCTTCCACAAATTATATGAGCAGTTTTAAACCATTCATAAATATATTTTATTTAACAATTTACTCCTTTGTTCATAGCATGAAATCGTCGAGGTTATAAGAAAATTGAAAGTTAAGAAACAACGTACACGCGAAAAAAGCAATCATGAACAGTATATTATTTGTCAAAAAACCGGTGTAAAATGTTAGCAAACGCTCAGAAATTCAATACAATGATTTCCCAGTTAACCATGCAAGCATCAGATTTATTTATATATCAAATATAATATCATCATGCCGTCAAATCGTATTCCAGCGAAAACTAAAAGAATGGCACGATTTGTGGATGGAAACATTCCAAATCATAATAATACATTTATTTTTGGTCGCTCTTCCATTACATGACATTGTATAAAAATAATAATAATAACCATAATATACAATTTACATCCTGGTCACAGTTGGATATTTAGCAGTTACGCGGAGATACGTTTCCCTACTATGTTATTGATTACTGGCCTCGATCCCCCTAGCTACCAAGCATGATGTATGTCTTGAATTATATTTTGACTACACAAAGTATTGTCAGGAGTGTTAAAGATGTTTGAGGATTATTTGGCGATTTCAGACGATATTTTAAAATTGAGTTCGCTTGTTAATTGTATCCTAAATGATCAGCATACTGCCTCTCTATAGAATTTCCAGCTTTAACAATATTTTCCAACAAAAATCATGAACTAACAATAACATAATCGTATAAATCAAAACGAATAAAATGCCTTTAAGCTTCCAGCGAGCGCGTTGTCGTAAATTTTACAATAGCAGATTTTTTTGTTTTGCTGTCAACTCATTGTTGTCAAAGACTTCTGCGTTCTTGGTATTCCTTGCATGTATCTTTAGTGATGCATACCTGCAGCCACACTGTTTAGTTTGCACGCTATATTAAGTTTTTGTAACACTCTATTCGGAATAAGTGCATAGTGACGTAAACTTTACGCTGCTGTCGCCGGCTGCTTGTGCTAAAATATTGTATAATAATTTGGCCTAATCGAAATTTTCTGTAAAATGTCCAGATAATAATTCATGTGAACGAAAATAAGAATATTGTTCAAGAGCTGTCTGATCGGAGGAAAATCATGAAATTGGATAGTGACAGTGACAGTAAATGAATGTTGAAAATATAGACGAGCATCAGAACGATACTAGATCGGAACAAGATCATTTTGATACTAAATACGAACGTTTATCAACAGATATGTTTTTTGGTTGCAAATATCATTCTTAGGTATTATAATGCGACATAAAATTCCATTGTTCTACAATTTCTTTGATTATTTCAAGAGTCATTGAATGTCGCAAAATTTACGACACGCGCCTGCTCGTGTGAACATTTTGCGCGTGCCCGCTGGAAGGTTAAACTAACATAACATCTGACGAACGTAAATGGGACTCGAAGCCACAAGACGCGGATGAGTATTCCCAGGTGCTCGTGTTCGTCCTGAGGAGCCCGCTCAGAGTTTCGCCCGGGGCGGCGGCTCGCGTGTCCCATCAGGCTGCTTGCAAGGGGCGCACCCGCCCGCAGGCGGCGGCCCGACTCTGCGATAAGTCGGCCAATTATCCCCTGTTTACCGACTTGCCGCGCGCGTCGCCCGCGTCGCCCGGGGCGGTCCTGAACCTCCTCCACCCCCAACTTCCTCACCGCACGCCACCGCTGCCGCCTCCGACCTGAGCCGCCGTGCCCGACGTCTCCGTTGCCTACGTATGGCCGTACTGTTCTCCTCCAACATCAACATCATCCCCTGCCTCAGCCCGCAAGCTTTGAGATTGGATCTCGACAGTCGCCTCTGCTGTTCAGAGGTCTAGGATATACATGGTCACGAGTCCAACAGTGCTTTTGTCATCGTACCCATCGATTGCGCTCTCACCTGCTTCAGGCTCACGACCGTCACCGAGTTCAGCCTGTGTCTAGAGGAGAATTCTAGCGGCCAGCTACTCTGTTCGGTAGTTTTCCGTGATTTCTCCAATCAACAACAGGAAATGCTCGAGCAATACCCTACGAAACGGGCCACGGACACAATATTTCCTTCCCCTTCCTTGTACTATCCTGTCCCCTTACACACACTATCACACTGCACTATCACACACGTCGGGAGACTGATCGGGAGCTTAGAGCTTCTCCCGGCTGAGGTGGTGCCCCGCTGATGGTAGATAACCGGTTGGGGAAACCCCATTAATCGACAGGTAGGTCAGCGCCGGATACTCACCATCCAGCGGAGGAAGATCACCACCATATCCAAAGAGAATACATGCGCTACACTTACAGGACTAATGACCTTGGCAGTTGACGAGCCAAGTCAATCCTCTCCACCTACGCCATTTCCATTGTCGCCGCATGCGACCTGAACCATTCCGCTTTCCTAAAGGTGACTCCACACATTCGATATTCGCCGAGCAGCGAGATACTGCTCGCCCGATCCCGACTAGCAGATGTGTTCGGCGAATGTTCTCTCCCTTTGATGTGTCCAAAAGACCAACACGCGATGGGTAGGGCGAGTGTCGAATGTTCTTCACTCGGCAAATAGCAAGCGACCCATCCACACTACTCTGGATTCGGCGAACAGTTGCTCGCTGTTCGCCGAATAGCGAATGTGTGGAGCCGCCTTAACAGCGGTCTCCCCTCGGAGGCTGTTGGTCGTTGCCTGAGCCACCGCCACCGTCGCCGCTTTGGGTTCTTGCGGGCGCCGCGCGCCGCGATAAGCCGGGCCCGCGCGCCTTCCCGAGGGGTAAGAAGTCCCCCTCGGCGCCCGCAAAACCCCGGGCGCGCGGGCGCAGGGCCCTGACGCGTGCCGTCCGCTCCGCCGGCGAAGATTCGCCTACGTTGCGCACCCTCTCGGCGGGGCCTGACCTTGACCGCGCGCCGACCGCGATAACAACAATCTCGCCAACTTGAGAAACTCGATACGGGGTAATAAATGTGGTATAATAAAGGGTGAATTATTTCAAGTAAAAAGGAACACACGGAACGTCCTTTTTACTTATGACGTCTCTTAGACAAACTCATTTTCTTTATGGCCATTTTGCTGAGAAAAGCTTCGTTAGAAATCTGCAATTTCTGCATTTTAGTGACTGCAGTGCCTCTGACCAGGAGGTTCTCTGTTCCAGTCCCGACGCTGGCAGGATTTTCGACACTAGCAAGGTCGAGTTCTGTCGCTGTCTGGATGAGAATTCTAGTGAGTGGCTGCTCTAATCGGTGCTTTTCCACGGTTTCTCCGATCAACACTGGGCGAATGCCGGAGCAGTACCCTAACAAACAGGCCACGGGCCGCGAAAGATCTTTCCTTCCCCTTTCTTGTCCTAACGTCACCCCTTACACACACTTACATGCACTACCCATGACGGTAGCTTAGAGCTTGTCCTGGCTGGGAAGGTGCCCTGCTGGAGGAAGACACCTGGTTGGGGAAAACCCCACTAGCCTACGTTAGGTCGGCGCCGGATCTCATCATCCAGTGGGGAAGATCACCACCACCACATCAGAGTAAAGCATGCACCATACTTACGGAAGTAATGACCTCGGTTGTGGATGTGCCCCGGAATCAGTAATCAATCAATGATTTTTCTTCTTCTATAAAGTCAAGAGGGTTGTGATTAAATTAATCGAAGCGCTGGGAATAAAATGAAGTAGTGATGTAGAAAAGTCTGGTTTTTGGACGCAAGAGACGATAAAATCATATTTGTAAATTGACGTAATTGCATTGCATAAATGGAAACCTCTATCCCGCGCCACCCTGGGATTGTGTTCAATCTCAGCAGCCGGCAGTCGCCATTGAGGTACACTCGCTCTTTGCTCAGGACATTAATGACCTCCCAATGATGCTACGAAATTGCAAAATCACAAAAACTTCTTCTATAGCAATCTACGCTTCTGAGAACAAAAAATCTAAAAGGATTATTTATCTATTATACAAAGTGAGAGTACGGATGATTGCATGTTCCTCCAAACTTCAGAAGCACTGGAGTGAATGCTTACTCATTTGAGGCGAACACATTTGAGTGGTCAAAAATACAAAATGTCGACTATCCGCGCCGGGTATCCACTGTCTATCATAGGGTACACATATTAAACTTTTGACACTGGACACACTTGCTGGCTCCTCGGCCTGTGGCCAGCAGACTCACCAGGCCTTCCGGGACAATACACATACATGAAAGACATGGGACAAACAACCATACCCACGGTGGGACTCGAACCCGCGACTCTTTCAACAGAGGCGCTGAGTTGGCACACGATTTAACCACCTCTGTCATTCAGGTCGACAAAATGTTACCCCAGAATGTTTTTAAAAATATTTAGTTAAAGGGAATCCTTAATGCATTAGTGTTTTATTGTTGCCAGACGTTGATTAGCGGGTCCGATCGGGGGCCAGATGGAGCGGCCGGCACACGGACGGAAAGAAGGGGGCGGAAGGAGAGCGACGAGCAGAATGAGCGAATGGAGCGGAAGCGGACGCAAGCGGGCAAAGGAGCAGGCCGAGCGGAAGGAATGGGCGGGCGGAAAGAGCGCAAGAAGCGGGCGAGGCACGAGGAGCGGGAGGAACAGAGGGAGCGGAAGGGGCTGCAAGGGCGGACGGGAGGTACGGGAAAGAGGGCTACGGCAGACCGGATAGGACACGCGGGTGAAGCGTTCGGCTGATTAATATATGATTTTGATAAATAAATATCCGGGTATCGCCGGGAAATACGCTAGCTGGTAATATTATGAGAAGCATGCTGGTGGCTTTCCATCTGAAATTAATATCCTGTGTACATTTGCTTATAAGTTGGTAGTTAGATCTCTAAATCATTCGTCATATATTCCAGAAATTATTTTGAAATTTACTAAATTGTTTAGGGTTTGTATCTGATTGTGCTACTTTTAAGTTGAACGATACCTTAGATTGTGATAAGATATTTGTTTAATCTGTCGGTGGGAAAGGAAGAGTGCGCCAATTAAAAATTAGAATTAGCTAATTCTGCACCGTAACTGGAGCAAGGAGCCGAGCGAGTGGCCGAGGTGGCTAAAGCGTGTACCGACTCACACCCATTCAGTGCTTAGGTCCGAAGGGTCAGGTAATCGAGTTTCGCCTTGGGCATGTTTGACCCTTGTCTTTCATGTACGTGTTGTCGCGGAGGGTCTCATGTTCTGCTGACCTCAGAGGAACTCGCAGAGTGGATGTCTAGTGAATGGTCAAAATACGTCCTATAGGCACGCATTTTGCAAAAATGCGTATATGCTGTAAAGGGTAACCGGCAGTGGACATAAGAGCCCTAGGAACAAAAAAACTAGAGCATGCTGCTACAGATTCAAGATGCCAGTAATGGCTAAAACTGCCGTTCAAAATTTCAGAGATTCGCTTTTTGAATTCCAATTAAAGTTTTATTCAGACATTAATATATACTTAATATATACTTGTGATGGATTCTACGTTTTTCTATACAATGGAAGTAAGTTACTTGCTTTAAGAAAAAAAAATTGTTCAACAATGAGTATTAATTTTAAGACTCTTTTAAGTGGTGCTGTAGTTGATAGTGTACCTTTAATAAGTTGCTCCAAGTCCAAGTATTTCCATAAAATCTGAAATTCTCCTGATATGACCACCCAAAAGTCTCCTGAACTGAACAAGCCAAGCAAAGAATTGCCTCTCAACAAGACAAGCATTGGTAAGAGATTAGGTTCTTTCATCCAGTTTGTCACCAGCTTATTGGGAATAATTTAAAAAACAATTAATATTAATTGCCTAAAAACGTCCTTTTAATAACAATTTCTATTTTGTATTCACGTTTCAATGACAAGCTAGTGCTGCTACAACAAGTTGATTTATCGCATTAGACCAGGCAATATTATATTATATTACCGCATTTCTGTCCAAATTAACACATCTCAATTATCACATGTAAAACTCATTACCAATCGTAGTGCACGAGGTGTATAAACGAATTATTTTATTGCTAATACATAATACACAAATTCAACAATACGACACTGAATTCCATACTGCAAGAAACATTACCTCCCAACATTGAGAAGAAATTCTACGAATTTCAATTTGCATGTCGTGGCGTTGCCATTGTCGTATTGCGACCTGATGTCTCACGGAAGACAGTCTTCAGCAAAAGAAGGGCCGGAAATTCCAACTTGCAATTTCGACAACCTGAAAAAAAGCGCAAAACTACTCATATTTCTAAAAAACGAATTTATTTAAATATCTAATTTTGAAACTAGACATCATTTAGTAAAAAATATGTATCACCTGTATCTCTCATCTTTATTATACTTTTGCGATGATAATTTTTTTCATTTTTGAAATTGAAGAAAGTTCATCGAAAGTATGAACTGCGCCATTTTTAAACTACTACTGCTATATCCGAGGAAAACATTTAAGAAAACAATTAAGCCGTTATTGAGAAGATAATTGTTTAGAAATTGCTTATGTTTCACAGAAATTTACTCGAAAACTACTATCGTTTTCAAAATATTTTCAGGGCCTTATTTAATAACCTGTCTTTAAAGAATATATTCCGTTCAGAAAACGCTCTATTTAATATAGTTGTAAAAAATCGCCGAAAATTTTTGAACTTTTGAAATTTTCGAAAATTAGAGATTTCAACGAAAATTAGACATATGCTATTTTTAAGCACCCTCTCTGCTGTACGCGAACAATGTTTAATTAAAATATTTTCAGTCATATTTGAGAAGATTTGGAAAATCTTGTTGAAACTTCGTATAAAATACCCTGAAAAATCAAAACTTTAGCATGTATGACCCCATTTTTTAAAATTACTTGGCGATATTCCCGCCACTTGTTTCAGGCTTCTACCAAACCGATCTTCATGATACTTTATTGAAATTTTCTGTGTAAGGTGTGAAAGTTGGAAGGAGGCTTAGAGTTTTACTTGTTTGAAAGTATTTTCGCTGAAAATTTATTAAATCTTAAAATGACGATACACACGCTCATTTTAAGCCTCTTTCAAGACAATTATCTGTCTGACAGTCGATAGGCCGATTGCCGAATTTTCTGTGGTTGTGTAACGCAGAACGTGCACTATGTTAACTTGTCAGAACTTGTCAGACTACTCTTAAGCAACAAATTTGTTTTTAATGTGAATATTTCGAACGTAGTCACTAGATATAGTGCACCATTGGCGCGGATTGTGTTCCTTCATTGCTTTGAGGTAGGAAATATGAACAAATACGCTGCAATAATACTGATATTCGTCTTTTTGCATATTGTAGTATCTTATTTAAATATAGGTTTGATGTAGTAAGAGAGGTGAAGGAAGTGTGGAGGGGCACTATTTCATTTAAGTTAATTATTGGAGGTGCACAATTCCATTTAAGTTAAATTATTTCACTATTAAGAATTTTTAGGGGTCCAAATGGGTGACTTTGGGTCCTGGTGGGGTATACTGAGGCTCATACGTATACACTATTAAATGCCAGGAAAAGCCCCCTTGTAATGGCGAGCCTTTGTAGCAAGGCTGAGTCATCAAGTCCCTTCCCAAACCTCCTCGCGGTGGCCCTGGATGCGCTGCATGGTGAGAACCCGCAGAGTAACGAAGAGGGTGGGACGAAAGGCGAGTTTCCGGCGCCTTAAAACGGGAACTCGGAGCTAAGGGAAGGAAAACCCTGACAGAAAATCAAGGGGGGAGGGGGGCCTCCATAGGTGTGGTGAAACCAACCTTCCTAAGGGATGAAAACCCTGACAAAAAATCATCTGCCTCCAGGATTGGACATGGTTGGACGCAGGGCTAACACCCCGGCTCCGTAAAAGAAAGTTTGTTCAAAGCGATTTAAATATGCCTCGGACCGGACCAAAATCAAATTTACGACAAAGGCTACGAAAACGGACAATGAACATTGGTACGTGGAATATACAAGGCCTGAGAACAAAACAGAGGGAGGTCATCTCAGAAATTGAAAAACTGAATCTGGAGATAATTATTCTTACGGAAACGAAGAAATAGGGACAGGGGAAGAAGTTTTGAATGAATATCTTCACGTTTGGAGTGGTGTGCCCAAAGATTTTAGAACCAGAAGTGGAGTCTCTTTCCTTATTAAACGTAAATGGACAAAATTCATTAAACAAATATAACATATTAATGACAGGGTACTTAAAATAGACATGAACATTTTTCGTCATCAGTTAACTATTTTAGGGGTATATGCGGTAAGCGACAATGCATTTGTGGAAGAAAAAAATAAGTTTTTTCAAGATATCAGTGAAATTATAGCAAAATTCCGCATCAAAATGAAATTCTATTAATTGGGGATTTTAATAGCAGAGTAGGTAACAGAGAACGCGAAGTAGTAGGTCAGTTTGGTGAGGAAACTGTTAATGACAATGGTAAAAGATTAATAAACCTTTGTAAGGAGCATGCGCTATGTGTAGGGAACAACATTTTCAGTCATAAAAACATCCACAAATATATTAGAATAGATCCAGCAAGAAATATTCAATCAGTAATCGATTTAGTTGTGGTAAAGAAAGAAAGAAGAGTAAAACTTAATGATGTGAGAGTATACCGCCAACCAGAGTGTGGAACTGATCATCATATGGTAGTGAGCAAACACGTATTTCCTTTTAGAAGTAAACGAAGATCTATTGAAAAAGATTCCGATATTTTAATTGAACAAAATGACATCAATTTTAAAACCGACCTTGTTCGAACAAGTTACCATATGTATATTTTATTTTATTCCTTATTATATTCATTGAAGCACCTCGCACCTCGCAGCCTCTATTCCAATATTTGTGTTGCAATTCAACGGAAGTACATGTCACAACACTGTTTCTCTCAACGCACCACAAGGCAACGCTGAAATTCTACGAACCGCGCCTCTTAACTGCCAGGCGCCAGCTGGTTATATCCGTTACGTAATATAAAACATTCTAAGACTTTATTGTCAAGTCATATTTGATGGCATAATTATTATAATCAAAATTCATGCCTGTCTCTTATGTTTTATCTTAAATTCCTTCTTATTTTACAATAATCACAAATATATCATTTTGTTACGTTATTTCTGATTGGGCAGCGCCAGTATGCGCGCCTCAAATTGCCAGGCACAGTCCGTTATATAATATAAAACATTTTAAGACTTTACTGTCAGTCATATTTGATGCATAATTATTACAATCAAAATTCATGCCCGTTTTATATATTTTATCTTAAATTTCCTTTACTTTACATTAATTACAAGTAAATCATTTTGTTATCTTAATTCTCATTGGACAGCGCCATTTATGCGCGCCAAACATCGCTCTGCTCTGCGAGCAAATTCAGTATTCGAGTTAGTCGGCATGTAGTCGCCATGTGAAGCGTTTCACGCGACAGACTCCACGCTACTCAAATGCGTGTTCTTTATACTGTGAGACAATCATGTCTGTTTCGCTCTCTGCTCTGTGAGCGAGTTATTTTCAAGTTACTTATGTTGCGGACATCGATGTGCCAACATGTGAGGTGTTTCACGCGACAGACTCCACGCTACTCAAATGCGTGTTCTTTATACTGTGAGACAATCATGTCTGTTTCGCTCTCTGCTCTGTGAGCGAGTTATTTTCAAGTTACTTATGTTGCGGACATCGACGTGCCAACATTGGTGCTCTGTTTTGCATCATAGGATAGCAGTGACCACTCCAACGGCCACCAGTCCTCCAGCTACTGGTGCCTTCTTTCAAGATTATACAATCTGTATTTGTTTTCTTTCTTTTCAATGCATGCATTAAAGTGCTCTGCACAAATGCAGTCAAAGCATACCTTTCCATGCTTTCATGTAATGTAGTTGTAAGGTATTTAGGTTAATTATATCTTATTAAATTCATGTGTTGTGTTTCATTAAAGCATTTGGTGACACTCACAACCCAGGCAACCTTTCCTGCCTTGAGAAGTCTAAATTGGAAGGTGGTCCTTCACGAGCTATTGCAGGTTTTGTTTGAAGAGAGGAATTCCATCACGGTCCATTGCTCACCTCCCTACTTACAGACCTTTTAAAACAATACAACGTTGAAATGCTCTACCAAAACATAATTAACCTTAAACTAGAAAACTCCGAAGATAAAAGTCCCGAAGAAATGTATTATCACCTAAAAGATGTTGTTTTTGAAGCAGCTAAGGAAGCCCTAGGAGAAGAACAAGAAAAAAGGAAGTTCGTTGAGAAATTCAGTGAAAATTTAGAAAGCTTGATTAAGGAAAAGAAAACATTGTACCTGTCGTGGATTTGCAAATAGGAATGCCCAAACATGAAAGGAATATGTACAAAAAAGAAAATAAGTTAAAGAATTAGTGAAATTGAAAAAAATGAACACTGGGAGAGATTGTGTAGGGATATAGATAATACAATAGGATATAATAGGTCAACCCAAGCATGGAAAACGATTAAAAATATGAGAAAAAATGTTACGAAAGTAAAGTACAAATAATAACTCCTACAAAATGGATTGATTACTACGAACAATTATTACAAGAAAGTAGAGTTGAATACCAAAACAATTTGGAATGCACACATTGGTAAGCGTGGAAACCTGAAATCAGTTGGTTTGATGTAAAAAGGGCTTTGTCGAAAGCTAAAAACAATAAAGCTCCAGGACCAGGTAACCTTAGAATGGAACTTTTAAAATACGGAGGTTATAATATAACTGAATATCTCAAAAATCTTTTTAACAAAATTGAAGTTATTTGGCGATATTCCTCAGGAATGGAATGTCATTTATCAGCTCTATACACAAGAAAGGTGACAAAACCCTTTGTGAAAACTACAGAGGAATAAGTGTCATCCCATCAATAGCTAGGCTATTCGTTACTATTCTAAAGGAAAAAATACAGAAGGGAATAACATTTAGTGAAGAAAAAAGTGGGTTTAGAAGTGGGAGGTCATGTTTAGATAACATCCATTGCTTACGCCAAATAATAGAGAAAAATGGAATATACAATACAGACACACATACGACATTTATTGATCTGGAAAAGGCCTATGACAGTGTTCCTAGATGCAAAATATGGTCAACAATGAGAAGATTGAATGTTCCAGAAAAATGGATTAATTTGGTTAAAAAAATGTACCAGAATACTGAAGCGTGTATTAAAATGGGGAGGAAAATTACCCAAAGTATTAAAACTAACAAAGGGTTAAAACAAGGATGTAGTTTATCGCCACTTCTCTTTAATATATATGGAACAACTTTTGGAAACTTGGTACAAGAAATGCTCTCAAATGGGATTTCTCATAAATGATAGGTGCTTACATTCTCTACTTTTTGCGGATGATCAGGTCATTATGGCATCAGATCGGGAAGATATGGAGTTTATGTTTAGGAAATTAAAAGAAGAATACGAAAAGTGGGGACTTAAAATTAACCTTAAAAAGACCGAATATTTATGCATTGGAGGAGACACCTCTAATATAAAAATTGATGATGACGAAATAACTAACTGTTCAAAATTGAAATATCTGGGGACTATAATTACTGACGACGGAAAAGTTGATGAAGATATTACCACTAGACTCGCAATGGGCAGAAATGCAATCAAAGCTCCACATAGCCTTATATGGAATAATGTGCTACGACAAGACACAAAGAGAGGAATATTCCACAGTGTAGTGGAAAATATTATATTATATGGTGCAGAAATGTGGCCTTTAACAAAACGTCGTAGAGACAGAATACGGTCAGTAGAGCTCGACTTATGAGAAGATCTTTACAGATAATAAAGCTGGACAAGATAAAAAACGAAGTGGTATGGGAAAGAGCTGGGGTTCAAACAACCATAAACAGAATACTAGAAAATAAAGCTCTTCAATGGTACGGACATGTCCAGAGGATGCAAAATGAGAGATGGCCAATTCAAATTTTAAACTGGATACTTGAAAGAAGGCGTAGAAGAGGTAGACCTGTTTTGACCTGGAAGGCGTATATACAGGAAGTAATGGATGAGAAAGGACTAGAAGAAGGTCAATGGAATGACCGAAAAATATGGAAATCGAAAACGGCAAACTCTTAGGGGTAGAAACCGTCGAAGAAGAAGAAGAAGAAGAATTTTTATGAATAGTGCGACAGGTATAGCTAAGAGCCAGGTCTCACAAGTTACGACCGTAAGATCCTTGTTAGCAAAATAAGTTGAACCCGTCGAGTAGCGACGCACATTCAGGCGATACGGGCCAGTTTGTTTCAAAATTGCATTTGATATAAAGTTGTTTCGTTATAAAATTGGTTTATTAAAAATGCAACGCGCTAATGTGAACCTTACAAAACCATTTTTCCTCAACGTAAACACAGCATCATTATTATATTGTTCACATCATCCTCTGCCAGGAACCATGGTGTTTATCCCTTCGATACTGAACGTGTATTATTCACCTATTGTTACACTTCCAGTGATTATTTCAGTAGTGGTGTACATTCATTATAGAGTATATCTTTTACAACAAACCACTTCTGCTGCAACACATATAGTTACAAGAAATATGTGATACAGAAATTCTGGTAAGGTTTTCTTTCCTAGTTCAATTTCAGAAATCGTAAACCATCAAAATATCGTTAAATTACAAACATTTATGATCAACATTTAGAAAGATCAGCTTGATGCTGCTATGAAAGCTCTAACCTGATTAGTATTGAAGAATACTCTCACACATTTTAAAGCACACTTCCCTCCGGCGGGCGCGTAGCGGCACTCAGTGCCGCATTTTTACATTTTTGTTGATTTCGTGTAAATAGTTGGTGTCGCGCTATTGAGCTCATAGTTTTTCTTCTTTGCTTATATTTTCAACCTGATGATACTCAAATCACGATTTTAGACACTGCTGGTCGACCAATTTTCATTAGTAATCCGAACTCTGCAACGGTTGCGGTACTTCGTACCGCACGCGCCTTGGCATGTAAGTGGAATATTTGCGTATTTAATCCATTCGAATTCTTACTGGAGTTTTGTTATTGAGCTTTATGACACAGATTTTGGAGCAGTAACTACTAATTCAATTTTAATTATTTCCGAAGAAACTTTAGAAGGCGCGTTTGCACTATATTTATTCTCCGACGTGTAACACATGCAAAGTCACGGAGGGAGCGAGTGATGGATCAGACACTTATTAATATTGTTATTTCGTTTGGTATTTAGTTATTATGAAATAAAATGTATAAAAACATAAATACAAAATATTTCCTTCATATTTCCTAACAAAAGTAATAAATATTGTCGCGAAAGTCGAAGATGATAAATGTGGTACGGAGTGCCGCACGCGCCTGCTGGCGGGAAAAGATGGAACGCGCCCGCCGGAGGGTTAAGAACAAATTCTTCATTAACGCTATCTTGATTGTTAATGCACCAACTCAATATTATATCTTCACCTCTGCCTTCATAGTGAGTTTATCCCCTCTCTCTTCACGCGTTCCGTTTCTGTTGGATTGGTCACACGACTATCGTCCTCCTCCTTTCATTTGAATCTATCCATACGTTCTTGACCGCCATCTCTTACATCTGACAAAACTGTTCCGTCCTTTTCCCCCACGTGGAAGTTCGCCTCAACCACTCACCACACTTCACGCGTACTTTCAGGGCTCCGCAGGTCACTCCCCAAGAGACGAGTTTCGCGCGGGCGAACTCGCATATCTCAGGCCATCTTCTTCTGACAGTCCGTAATGGCGGTCCCTCGCGCCTCCATCTTTCTCGTCTGCGCGAATGATCGCGAGCGCGCTTCGGGTGGTAAGTCACCTTCCGCGTTTGTCAGATCCGCTGCGCTTATCGGAGCCCCTCCATCGCGGCGCCGAGCGCGCGGGTGGGCGAGATATTGCAAGATCGCCATCCACCCCCTTCATTCAAACGGAGACACTTTCTTCGCTTCTTCTCGGGAAGGAGACTGAGGACGGGTGGGGGCACGGGGGGGGGAGGGGAGTGGAGGGGCGGGGAGGAAGTCGTCTTCCGCGTCGGGCGTCGCCCTCCTCATTTCTCCCTAATGGCAGTTTAATTACTGCGGACGTATTTGGACACGCCGAGAGTTTCAAGTGAACGGAAGCGAGTTCCGCTCGTATCTGGCATGCCAGGAATTCAAAGCTTTGTAACCGGATTTTCGTGTTACATTTCCGACTGTTATCGAGCGCATATCTTGCAAACTACACTCGGTCATTTCAGAGGAAAAGTTGATTGCGTTGGCGTAGAGTTAGTCTGCCGAAGATATACATCTGGCTATTCTGGTTTCCTCTTTGAATTTTTTCTAACTAATAATCACGGAGACCTAAATACAAATTAAAACGTTATGAACATTAAAATACATAATAAAACTAGAATATAAAACACTAATGCATGTAATTCAAAATATAACCAACTTGTGTCGCAAAAACCTAGCGCTTTTACCGATAAAAAGCAGCCTTAATGAAAAAAGCGGTGCAACGACACCAATCGACCATTGTTTCACAGGCTTAACTTTCAGTGAAGTAGAGTAGTTACATATAATAATGGCGTTATTCATATTCGAAGTTAAATTCTTCATTCCAATAATCCGCCTACCGAGTGCGCGGGACAAGCATGCATATCAAAATAAAAGGTGAGAATGTACGTCACACACGGTTCTATTATTCTTGCCCTTGTTCAGGTCGTAAATCCAGCGTGATATGAGTCTGAATGATCCCAACTAATCAAAAACACAAAAGAGCAAGTGACATGTCCTGCATCGACATTTAAATAGGGCTTCGTTATTATGCATTCTTTGCGCGGGAAGTTGAATAAAATTCATTCACGAGCCGTCATACCCGACTGTTCGTCCGCGTGTTTTAATCGCAGAACGGATGAACTGGTTTTCATGAAATTTAACGACCAATCTTGCTTTAAAATTTATCGATCGCGTTCTATTTTCGAAACAAACGAGAAAATGGAAAGTAGATCCATATACGCGAGAAAATAATGACAAAATATTGTATATATTCTAAATATCCTGAAATGGAAGGGGTAATTCTTTGGCCCAGTGTTTTCAAGCTCGATGCCACGAGCCCGATGCTACGTCCGTGGCACGAGTGGCACAACAAAATCGCCCCTCCACGTAGTGCATACCCCGCCACATGAGACCACGCCATCACTATTGTAAAACGGCAGGGTCACCACTAATAGTTTCCTTTCCAGATGCTAGTTGCGCAGAGAAGCTCGTGGCATGCTACGGTGCCAGAAAACGTGCCACTGGCACTAGAAGACGACCTTGACACCACTGCTTTGGCCCTTTGGTTCCTCCTACCTCATACCCACGATTCTAGGCTCTTCCACACGATCTTAACTAAATTGTGCGTACATTACCAAAGATGCAGGAAACCATTTATTTATTATAATTTGAGAATGACATGTCAGCACGTCATACCAATAATACATTCACGTGTGACAATAAATACTACCTCAATAAAGGCTAGTGTTAAGGAATTATAAATTATAAAAGATAAAACTATAAATAACTAAAGAATTAATTCACCAACAGGAAAATTTAATGTTACGAGTTGTAGTCAATAGCGGAAGTATTCGCAGCAAAAAGCAAAAAAATCATTTTTACGAATGACGCGGGCATGACGAGATGGAACAAATGACAATTTTTCTGGAGACCTAAAATCCAATGGTTGGTGGGATGAATGAAGAATCGTGTTTTTTGGCGTGTGCTGGGGAATAGGAAACTAATGGTGCTACAGAATGACATGGGCTTTCTCGTACCAGGTAGTTTTCTATTTTTTGGCCTGAGCCAGCTTTTCTGCCTGGCCCCATACTACTCTCACCAGCTGCCATCTATCAACGCCCAAGGTACGTTTTTTAAAATATATCTCAATTTTTCTGTTTCTTAATAGTAGATCCGAAATATTACTTTAAGTACGTTAAGGAAGAATAAAATCTCGTCATATAATGGAATATTCGTTCAAAAAGTTTGAAGCTCTTTAAAAAAAGCCGTTTAAGTGTTTCTGTAAATGTGAAATGTGAAGCTCTTTTTTACGAAAATCTTATGAATTTTCGAACAATTTATTGGAATTAATTTGAAGCAGTTTCACTTGAAAATGCAACAAAGTATACAAATTGCTGTAAATGTCCATATTAAGGGCGTGAAAAATTTTTTCAAAAATATTTGAGTAATTTTTGAAAATGCAAAGTAATACAACAAAATTTACTTTACATCATCTTAAGCGTGAGAGGTTCTAGCCTGAGAAGCTAGTAAAAAAATTACACTTTTGCAATTTTTGAAAAACAAAATAATAGAGCAAGATGGCATTTTTGTCATCTCAGAGAGTACATTTCGTACTCTCTCTACCAAATTTCAAAGAAAGAATTTGGAGTCTTTTTGACAAATCTTGTTTTTGTTATTTTTTAATACTGCACTCATTGAAAATAATATTGCACGAAAACTACTAAAAGTTTTAAAAATGTACGGAACCTTAATGAAACATCTAATTATGGACTACATATTTTTTAAGGAAAAATCTCTATCTTCAATTTTGTAGTTGTAGAAAGAGGCCGAAGAAAATTCAAACTTTTACGACTTTCGAAAATTAAGAGTTAACAGTGAAAATCGGACATATGAAACCTCTGTGTCTTTTACTCTGTTCTTAGAAGAAATTTAAAGAAAACATTTGGAGCAAGTTTGAGAAAAAATTTTAAAATGTCTGGGGGGGGGGCTTCATTTAAAATACCTGCAAAATTTAAAGAATGTTTTTCAAAATAGCAAAGCGCTCTTTGAATCGAGCTAATAGACCGGAGAATATCCATTTTGGGAAACATTCTATGGTTTAGGCGCTAGTGGTGATCACAAACGGACGAACAGAGAGACGGACGGACGTTTTGAAACAACCTACTTTTTCGGTATCTGTCTATCCCAAAACCGATGAAATCTCTAAATCGATTATCTACAGGAATGTTAAGGATACTACTTTCTCTGTACTCAGTATATTTCTCCGTACGTATACGAGAAAGTAGGTAATGGTGCTTAGGAATGGCACATACATTCTTGCTTCAATTTTCTATTTTGGGCTAACTATTCGGACTTGCTACACACTCTTTCCAGCTGCCGTCTATCGCCACCTAAAAGCATGTTTTTTACATTTTCTCAATTTTTCAGTTTCATAATAGTAAAACAGAAATATTATGTAAGAAGAGTAAAAACTCGTCCGGCACGGCAATCGGACGGACAAACGGACGTTTTGCTGTCAATCGATTTTTTGGTATCAAGAACACACAAAACATAGCTACACCACGTGTTAGAGAATTTTTTCTAAATTTAACAACTGGATTTATCCACCGTTTCGTTACCAGGACCCGGCAATAAAAGTTTTTATGCCGAAAATTCGCCGTTTTTTTGCGCAGCATTACATAACTTTCTCTCTACGGCGTAAGCGATAGAGACAAAGGAAAAGGAAGTTGGGTGATAACCAGCACGGATTGGAGGTAGCCGTGTATTGTCTGACACAAGTCGATGTTGTAACATTTTTGGGTTATAGCTTAGGAAAGGTGTTAAAATTGATAAGAAAATAGCATGTGATGCGGACAAAATATTTCGGGATGGAAATGACTTCATTTGGGAAATTTCGGACACAATTTTTGTGTAATTGTTGGTCATTGGACACTGGAAGGAGATGTGATGGTTCATGGTCAAATTTGCAGTCAACATTCAACGAAAGGAAAGCAAACCATTAAGGAACGCGTAACCTATGTAAATAGAGGAGCCTACTATCGCTGGAGAGGTGGCGGTTACCGGAGTTACGTTAGAGGTGGTCATTTGGTGGGTCATTTCCGACCCCTCTAAGTCGTTTCTTTATAAAATTGTATTTAGCAAGAAATAAGTGCGATATTAGTTATTTTAATAATAATCATTTATAAGGTCGTATTAACTTAATGCACTAGTATACACAAACATTCAAATGAGGAATTGAAACCAAACAAAGGGCAAAATTATCATTTTTCTTTCATTTTATGTAGTGACTCCATTTACATTTTCCTGAATATTTTAAAGACAAAGGTATCAGAAAATTCAGTAAGTTTCATTTTCTAACATTGTTTCACATAAAAATAAACGATTTATTGAAAATGCTTCAAAGCCAATCAACACAACTTAGAAAAAGTATGAAATTTAAAATGTTTCTATTGATTTAACAAATATTTATAAATGAATTATTACATATAAAATTTTGAAAATCTTTCAGAAAAAAGCAAAAGAATGTGGTGAAAGGTATGTGGAATGTAAAGCTTCTGACTCGCAAAATTAGGCAACTGCAGCTAACCAAAGTACGTGGGGTCACAAGAGACCCCGCGCCACCTCTCTCGGGCTATAAATGTATTGTAAGTTTTCCGTGAATTGTAAAGCGAGGGGCGCAGTTAGGTTAGTGCAAGCCGTGCAGTGCCACGGGATTCTCCAAGTCAGAAGACACCATGAAGGTGGGTGGCGCTCTTCAAAATTATTTTGAAGATATTCCATAGTAAAATACTATGTAACAAATCACTCCTCCGCAGAATGTTTAATGGAGGCTACTCCTGATGGTCGTAGGATATTTAATTAAGACTACAGTTTGTGTAATATCTTTATGTGGCAAAAAGAATTGTAATTTAAAATAACACATTAATTAATTGTAAGTTTCCAGTAGTATAATTTTTGTTACTTCTTTTCATTAATTTAATTACAGAGTTCATATCGTGGCTCAGAGCGAAGTCGCTCACCTTTCACCATGGATGTCAGGGTTCTCCCAAATAATCTCATGTGATATTTGTTCCAACAAAAGTTTGGCTGCTTCACAAGGGCTAGTCCAACTCCTTTGAAGTGTCCTAAAGCCTACCCCTGTCCTAACTCCTTCCCAATTCTGGTCGCTGGGTAGTGACGCAGGAGCGCGTGATAGGAGGCGGTACGCGGAGATGCTACCTGGCTGTTGACAACTGACTACGACGAGACGTAACTTATAAAATGACATAAACATATAATAGAGGATTACTCCTAAGCGCGCTTTAATGGAGGATTACTCCAAACGAAAGCCCTCACCCCCCCTCAAGGGGCTTGAAGACGCATTACGTCACCAGACGTAAAAAATTTTTTAAAACTTTACCATTTTGCCACGAAAGTCCACATTATTGCAAGTCTTAATGGAGTGAAGAACTCCGCCATGTAAGTTTTCTTTTTTATTGCATATTAATGATGTATTTTTCACTAAAGTTTTTCAGTTGCTATGTAACTGAATTTTCTGTCTTGGAGATCATGGTCTGTAGTTGAATATCAACTATCGTAAAGTGTATTTGCTGCCAGTATTTCAGTGCCTTTCATGATAATACATATTTCATATGGCTGTGCCCAGTAAGTTACTGTAAACTACACCTTTTATTCTGACGTAATGATTTCTTTTCCAAGTTAGTTTAAATTCGTGTATTTATTTATTTATTTATTTTAATGTTTTTCTTTGTCATGTTTCATGTTCTTATTAATTAATTGAAGATTTCTCATTATGAATACTGCGACAAATAATGTTCACGTAAATACTCAATGTAATAGATATCCTCTTTAACATTTCAAATTATTCATTGAATAATTGATTTGTGTTCTTTTCTGTCATGTTATGTAAATAGATATTGTATTTCCCTGAATAGTGAATATGGCGAAAATATCATTTTTACATAAAGACTTATCGTAATGGAAGTCCGTTTACACTTTAAAATATGTTCATTGATTAATTTATTATACCTTTTTTCATATTTTGTAAAGGATTTTGTATTTTTTGAATAGTGTAAAATGTCTTTGAAACTTGTATTTATCGCAATAAGCTGTAAAATCTTAACTCCCATGTAATTATTGTATTGGCCACAAATGGACAATGCTGCTTTGATTTGATTATTCAAATTTTAATCATACTAATAGCAACCACTTTAACTGAAAAATGATATTAACTTGATTTCCGAAATTATTTGTGTGTATTAATTTTATCTTCCAATGACCAATTTCATTATCCTGGTATAGGTAATTTTGCAAACTAAGCTATTAGTGAGGAAAGAGAGTCGCTAGCCAACAAATTTACTGTCTAAACAATACATTAATGAATGCCTTTGTCTTTTTTGCTTCGATGCTACGCCGGCTCGATCTCTTTCAGTAGTATACATGCGAGACTTGAGTGGGGGGAAGGTTCTCAGCACGTCCTCCGCGTCTTGTGTGTGGTAACGCACTTGACTAACTGAAGGACGGCACACACTAATAAATGAAGAACTTGTTTGTTTCATGTGATACTCTCGTTACAAGTTACACATGACATTCATTAAGAACGAAAACTTAACGATTTTCATATTTAGTAGCCCAGGGTTGGTAATTTGAAAAGTTTATGTAAATGATTTATTTGGAAAGTAAATTATTAAATCTAATTTTAATGTAATTTTTTCCTGAATAATTAGATTTAAAAGTAGTAACTTTACTGAGAAAGTAAGGACATGAATAACAGAAAAAATAATTTCTATTTTATTTAACCTTTTCAATGACAATTATTGTAAATCTTTTGCCTAAAAAAAACAAAAAAAACATAAATTAATTTGATATTACACACGCAACAGTCCAATACCTCTGTTGGTGTTAGCCTCTATTATTTCTGCCACAACATTGTCGCTTAGAATTTGTAAATGTGTTTTATAATTTACACACATTGAGATGGGGGCCACCAGCGCTTTCTCGTAAACATTTCTAAGTCCTGCAATAATGATTTATTCAATTATTTATTGCATCAGTGATATACCTCGTCTGACGCAATGGTGATCACAATCTTAACGACGCTTCGACAAGCATTCAGCTTACGCACCTCCGGTCCTTCCGAGAATTGGCGCGCCTCTGACGTCACCACATCCACCCCACCCGTCGCCGTGCCAGCGACGCCTCGCCTGCGCAAAACTCTTCAAAAGGCAACGAATTCCTGCAACGGTTCCTGGAAGACAAATATCATAAGACTTTATACAGCAGTGTCAAATCAAAAGACCTCAGCAAAACATTGCCTTTAATTAACTACTACGTTCACAGAACGTTAATTGTATAATCAACCCAGAGGCTTTTATTCCATGAAAGCAAGGGAAGCATTGCTTCCTCTATCATTTCCAAGGATATCCATTATTTAAATATCACTTGGCCATTATTTTAGAATCATTTACTTGCATTCCAAGAAAAAACAGTTTAAATTGGGTGCGTCCAAACTTAGCTTTCCAAAATGGGAACGTAATAATTACTGTCACCAAGAGATATGGTAGAGTTAGCCTGTACAGCTTTTTGGAACCACAGAGCTGACTGAATTCAGCGTCACATAGGGAACGCTATGATCAGCAGATGTACTGGCACGTTTGGGGAGCGCGTGGGGCCTCATTCAGTCGAGCTCGTCATTGGAACCAATCGGCCACTTGCATACCGCGTGACTCACTGTCCTTATGTGCTTATCAGTTCAGTGGTATTAATATTTTTTTTTCGAGTTCTTATTTTCTTCTACTGCAAATGTGTCAATGCTTCTTTGAAACTTTAAAGGAAATAATGTTTTTCCACTTCTAACTTCAGATTTAACAATAATCTGTAACGGTTTATGCTGTTACTGGAATCAACTTTACGACTGAAAACACGACGAATGCTTTTAACTCTACCGGTGTTGCAAGTTCTAGTAAAGTGTGTTGACCTGTAGACAAAATTTTTAAGCTCGTACAGTTATTCCGAGACGAAAGATATAACTTCAAAAGGTAGGGAAACTCCATTACTAAAACAGGTAACAACAAAAATTAAAACTTGTGAGCGGCATAAACCGAGTCAGTGTTAATTCAGTGCAATAGACAATGAATATGCGTGTGAAAGAGTTCAACTTATATGCAGTGTAGCATACATCCTCAACAAATTCTTTGATAATTGATCGCACATTGACTGTGCTACAATTTCTTCTTTTATGTGTCACACACACAATGTCTCACTACTGTCGTTCAAGCTCGCAAACAGTAAGTATTTGTGCCACATTCTGTTAAATGTGGTATCATGTGGGTATTCCTAACTAGTATGAGCGTGCCGTACATATCTTGATCTGCATAGTGACAAACTGCTATATACGAGCATCACTCATATTGTGCTACGTAATAATTAGTGTCTCGCTTGCCATACAACTTATTTCAAACAATTACGTGTTAACCTTTAAATTTAACCCTGGTGTCTATTGGACCCCAACCAAATTTCGTTATTACGTATACCGTATTACGTTTAACGTATTATATACGTTAAATTGGAAAATAAATATTTGGGATATTTTACTCCCACATATATTCAGTTAGTACGTTTGGGAAGGGATTGCATAGACACCACCTTCTAATAGTCTGCTACTAACCTCGCAGTAGAGTGCGGAAGTGTGCTTGTGGTTTGCTGGACCCTAGTGTTATATTTACGTGTGTCTTTTTTAAAGTTGCAATTTAGGTTTTTGTTTGTTTTTAAGACTTTTTCTAGACAAAATAACATCAAACATTGAAGATAATTCACACGTAATACGAGATTTACTAGATGAGAGTGATAACGAAGAAGCATTGGAGAGCTTGTTTGGTGATCACTCGGATTTGGATCCGGATTTTGTTTTAGAACACGATCTTCAATAGTTTTTATTTATTTTTTACACAATGTTATTTTTAAGTGTGTAAATTAAATATAGTAGTTGAAATTTGATTTATTTTCATTTTCAAGTCAATCTTTACTTCTATTAAATCTCGAATGAAGTATTATTTAGTCGTTTTTTTATCTAAATAATGTACCATTTGCTAAGCTATAAGAAAAACTGTTTACATTTTTAATATAATGATAATACTGGGTTACAATACCTTTCATGGTCTTTAATTAAATATAAAGTTTAACAGTGATATTTTGTTTAAAAAAATATTCATCCAAATCTATACGCTTTTATCAAAAAAGGGTAATTTTTATGAAGGGTGCTAATATCTTGATAATTAATTAAACATTAAATTAATTAATTGAACATTAATTTCCTTCAAAACAGTCTTAGCTCTACTAAAAGAACTTAAAAGTATAATTAAAAAAATATTTACAGAACTTTCGAAAAGGTAAAAATATACTTACTTTACTAGTGGTGCTACAGAATGACACAGACTTTCCCGTATTAGTTTTCTATTTCCTTGGGTCTTCGCTAGCTATTCGGAATTGCCACATATTCTTTCTTGCCAGCTGCCATCTATCACCACAAAAACTACATTTTGTTTGTCATTTTCTAAATTTTTCGGTTTCCTATTGGTAGAACGGAAATATTAATTTTAGAATATTAAAGAACACAAAAACCTAGTCCTAAATGGCTATTTTCTTTTAAAAAATATGTGCCGTTTTAAAGAAAATTGCGTTTTACCGCTACTAAAAATGCGAAATTTGAAGCTTATTTTCAAAGAAAATTTTTGAGTCTTCAAAAATTTTTCAATTTTTTAAAGTCTTTAAAACTTTATTTGAAGTTATTTTAAGCAATTATAATATATAGCATATACATTTATAGCAATATAATAATCTTTACAAATTACTGGTAATGTGCATATTAAAGACGTGGGAAATCTTTCAAAAAAATTACATTTATGTAATTTTTTAAAAAACAAAAAAACTCAAAATAAACTTTACGTCATATTAAAGAGTGTAATTAGCACTATCCGTTGCAAAAGTTTGAAGAAAAAATTTGCAACTATATATGAGGAAATGGCGTTTTAGCGTTTCTCAAAATGCGGAATTTATGAGCTACTTTTCACAGAAAACTTCTGTGTGTTATTGAGAAACTTTACTTGACATTACTTAAAGCACATGTACTCGTAAATATAACAATGTGAAAAAAATCGCCGCTTGTGTAAATATTAACGACGTGAGAGACAAGTCAAAAATTTATATTGTTCCAATATTTGAAAAAAACCAAAAAAATAGAGCAATATGGCGTTTTTGTCATTTAATGAAAAACATTAGGCACTATACCTACCTAAAATTTAAAGAAAAAATTGGAGCCGCTTTTGAGAAAATCTTGTATTTGTATTTTTTTTAATTGCACATATTGCACGCAATATTGCGCGAAAACTACTAAAATTTGCAAAAAAAATGCACACGGGAAAGTAATAATGGATTGACGGAAAAACGTTCATCTGTCCGTCCGTCTGTGGTCAACGCTAGCGCCCAAACCGTTCAGCCGAATTTCTCCAAATGATGTTCCCCAATTGTTCTGGCTGATATAACGGCCTCTGGAATTTGAAATCGATATTTTAATTTTGTGGTGCTCTGTACATGAAGCCCCTTGCACAATTTCAAAATTTCCAAAAAATGTCTCAAAAATGTTTGATTAATTTTTGTTTTTCAATAGAGCAAAGGACATTTTAGAGAATGGTGTAAGACTCATTTTCGTTGAAATCCTCTATTTTTGAAAAATAAAAATAAAATATTTCAACAACGAAATTTTAGATAGAGATATTTGCCTCTGAAAAAGTATGTTGTACAAAATTAGCTCATTACAAAGGTAATACACCGTTTTTCTTAAAAAAACAAGTAGTTTTTGCGTAATTTGCAGTAGAATTTGCAAAAAAAAAACTTTCTCAAAAGCTCCTTCAAATTTTTTCTTTAAATTTTTTCTTCCCTTATGTAATAAGGGGCAGTAATGAATATGGTATAAGTCCCATTTTCGGATATTGCTCGATTTTTTCGGAAATCGAGCATCGAAAATCGCAGGGCGAAACCCAAATACAGTTTTTACACGTGGTATAACATTAGTTCCTAACTCATAATCAGAGTGTACATTCCTAAGAGACTTGTGTAGTGTCGTAAAAATAAACACACAACATAAAAATGTATATAATGTGTATACAAATTTTATTTACAAAATGTACACAAAATGAATTGAACTACCCCGTACACACTTTCCGGTACTTCCCGACGCACGGTGGGGTATTTGGCCGATTTAGGCAGCCGAAAGTCGATTTTGTAAATTTCACTCTAGACAAGTAAAAAATACAGCATCGTAAAGCTAAAAGGTCAGGGAATGTCCAGCTGCACAAATTTTAACGGTAGGCACTTCTTTTCTGAACTTGTCTACTCATGAAGTGCACATGTTCGTTTTTGACTCCCGTGCGCGCTTCAGTCTTACAGTGAATTCCATGTACTGAGGTTCGATTTTGAAGTGAGGAACCATGGAAACTGATAAAGCAGGTAAGTATGTACACGTTATGTGTATTTTCGTACAGACTTTAATTATTTTTGTTGAGATAGAGCTTTTAAACTTTTAATGAAGCTAATTTTAATTAATATAAATAAATTAGTGTACTTCCGGGGGTTTCTGGGTTACAGTTTTTGGTGCAATGGAAGGGTTACGTTTTCTATTTTACAATTTCGTCAAAATCAATCGTTCGTGCGGTTTCATCAATCGCGGATTAGTGCGGTTTCACGTGATATACATCCATTTAGAAGAAATAGAATTATCTTTGGATGAAGAACCGTATTCTTATAATTATCTGTTCTACCACTATCTTGCAATATTTATGTTCTAGGGGAAACTCAAATTTTAATTTAAATGATCAAGAAAGTTATTAGTTAAATTATACCACACTAGATCACTCAATATTATCAAAGATCCAATAAAAAAATCTAGTAGCAGATGATTTCTTTTTAAAATGTCATTAGATTTGTACGTTTTTTCTTTACTATTTATTGAATTTCTAATTTTCTATATTTTATTGTTTTTTCATATTATTGTTAATAAATTATATTAGATTAATATAAAATATTACAGTTCGTATTTAGTACAGCACCCAAAAATATGACATCCCTAAAATGAGCTCTGTTTTTGGGGTTGTATTTATATGAAAATAAAAAGTTCAAAACATCGTATTTCTTATTAAAAACTGTTTCATATCACCAAATCAACCACGAATGTAAAAGGTGGCGCATTTAAATTGAATTAAACAGCAAAAGTAATTTTGGCCGCCTAAACCGGCCAAATACCGTGCGACGCGTCGGCCAGCCGCGATCGTTCAGTCTTGTGAGTACACTACAAGACCTCTGATAGTACCTCTGAAGGGCGACGAATACGCTCATCCGAAGACAGTACCTCTGATAAGAGAGGCTATGCCTCGAGTGCACGCTCCTACCACACCACTCACGCGACTTTCGTTACCTGTGCAACGCACGAAAACACTCCAGCCTGGGCGTAAATTTTGCGCAAAACGTGGTCTTCCAGCACAAAACCCGCCGGCGAGAGTGAGTCGGCCCAATATATACCCGCCGGCTCATCCCAACGTGACTATCGTTGAGCGTGGGAGGGGGATTACATATTATCACGTGACAACTCAGGACAAGCCATGCCGGCGTCACCTGATTCTAAAAATATCTGCCACCCCCAACGCTGTGCTTCTCGCTACCAAACTCTCAGGCATGCGAGCCTTCCGCGTCCTCCCGCGCAGGGCAGCCAACGTGACGCTACATTTGGTAAAACTAATCGGTTTACTCTTTTCCAGATTTAATTCCATCTTATTCCTTCACGCCTAATTCCATAAACAGTTTAGATCGTTCTGTAAAATATTTTCATCAGCATAATAATGTGTGTTTTAATAACTAGTAATTAATTTGTATTCATATAACAAATTAATTGAAATAATTCGGTAATGGAATCGAAAAAGGTTTTTCTTCGCATCCTCTTTACTTAATATAAGTGAAACTACCACTTAGCAGAAATGTATAGTTTGACGTACGAGGCACGAAACGTTACGGCACGTTACGAGGCAAAGAAAATATAATATTGCTTTTAAGCAATTTTCTTATTTCATTTCGAGCAATTTAGTAAATGGCGCTCTATTGATTGACTCTCCCTGTCAATAACGTGCCCGTCTTAAAATCAACGTATGTACAAGCACATTAATGCCTGAGAAAGAGGTGGTCTCGTCTCATAATTCAGTTCTCACTACATGGTAGAAAACGAGTATTTTCAAGCTAGCACTAATACATTTTTCTATCAAAAACCTTTTTAAGTAATGACGCAACCTATTTTTACCCACAATTCATCACACCATATACATAGAAAAGAACATAAAGTTTTAGAAAATATATGAGAAACGCTACTTGTTCAAGTATGTCTACAACAACATCGTCGGAGGGAGAATCGTTTATAATTGCAACGCTGCCAGTGTATTATCTATGCAGAGCTGTCGGAGTTGCTCCGTTCCCGAAGGACTTCTGGCTAGACGACGCTCCTCTTCCAGAGATATACGTTTTACATCCAATATTAATGGCCATTTTTATTCTTTTCGTGATTATTGGTGCATTCTCAATTAATACTCAGTGTACAATTATACTAAGAAATTCGAATTTTCCCTACATGTTAGCAATCACAGTTACATTTTTCATCAGCTTGATTGAGGCACTTGTGTGCTTGGCTGTGTCCAGTGTTTTTAGAAAGCCATTAGCACTCGTATTGCGCGGTATAAATAAGATAACGAGAGACCTGCAGGTCAGTGGAGCGTCGGTGGAGCGTATTCGTCGTGTTGTGTTAATTGAAGTGTGTGGCGTCCTTTTGCTGCTGACTGTCATTCACAGCGCTGATTTCATTCAATCGCGAGAAGTTCACGTGGCCTTCATGAAACTAGCGGTATATTCTGTAATAAATGTCTTCAACATAGAGTTTGTTAATATAATCATTTTAATCAGGCAACAATTTTATTATTTGAATCAAAATCTCAATAAACTTACCAGTCGCCAAGTCGCAGAATACGCACAGAGAAGACCGTGCGAAGGAACGAACTCTCAAACTTATATTGAGGTCGAGGAGAAGCAGCGTGACATTTGTGCTACGTCTCATATCGTAAACGCACTAAGCAAGTTACAACGAATACATTTCGATCTTAGTAAGTCAGTCGAACAAATTAACGTTATCTTTGGCGTCCCAGTTTTTATGGAAATCTCCAGCTTGTTTTTCCGGCTTCTCGTGGTCCTGCACAGTGTTTGCCGACCTGACGATTCCTCTAGACATCACGGCAAACTGACAATTTCAAGTGTGCTCTATAAATCGTGGGCAGGTTTGGGAATTCTGTTGGAAGTTAGTGCGCTGTGCACCGCCTGCTGGGCGCTCAGCAAAGAATCCTCGCGCACGTGTGCGCATTTGCAGGAGTTGCTGCTGAGCGGGCAGCGCCTGCCAGCGTCGGTCGCGCGCCGCGCCCGGGCCTTCGCGCAGCAGGTGCACCGCCGCCCGGTCGCCTTCTCTGCGTGCGGCTTCTTCAGCGTGGACCTCCGACTCGTCACGGCCATGCTCTCAGTCAGCGCCACGTGGCTGGTCGTTCTGTTGGAGCTTTGAACTTCTTGCTGAAACTGTCGGGCTGCGGCATTCACAAGATTCACAGGCGCTTCGAAATAAGACAAAACTATCTTTGTGCCCATCTAGAGTTTTGAATAAAACAAGCAAGCTGCATCATATTTATTTCGATCTTCGTATTACTATCGAACAAATCAGTCTGCTTCTGTTGAGTGGTGGTTCTTCGTGAGGGTGCGAATTGACGGTGTGTGTATATGTGCGTATGTGTATAAATGCAGGAAATTGATCATATCACCTAGCAAATTTTAATATTCCCAACTAGAAAAATAATAATTTGTTCCTGTCATGCACACCACCCCTTTCAGAAACTTCGTTTCACAATAATCCACCTCTTTGCCACTACTGACAAGGGAAATGTCCGATGCCATATGTTTGCACGAGCATACTATTTGTATCATTCACAGTTGGTAAAAATTGAAAACACTAGTTGCGTCGTATCACCTCTGAATGTTCACCGTTTATTAAATTTTTGATGGTCCTCCTAACTTTAGAGAAAATTGCCAATACACATCCTGTCGTTGAAAACATGCCGTTTCTATTATTTCTACATATGCAGACACATCATCATTACGTTGCTATCTGGGCCATTGAATTATTATAACCGGATATCATTGTAAAAGAATTCGAAGAAGAACTTTACCAAAATATTCTTTTTATTTTCGGTTGATAAGAATAAATGCAATGAAATCATGTTGAATCAGTTGCAACATTTTAATTTTTTCACTTCCGTATGTTAATACTGGTGCTGCTATTACTTTATAAAATTTAATTCTAGTTTCTTTCATTATTTTATTTTTTAAAGGTCTATGAATAATTTCACACATCATTTGATATTTATTTTGTTTTGCATATCATTTTCCCTATCATAGCAAATGCCACAGCCCAAAAAATTAAAATGTGACACTTGTTCTATTATCTGATTATTTATAACAATTTTGGAGCGTATATGGCATTTCCTTTTAAAAGCCAAAACTTTCGTCTTTTTAACAGATATTTTAAAATCATAGTGCTCACATATCTTCTTATGGCCGGATCCGAAAGCAAATTATCAGTTCCCCATTGGGAGACCGAGAATCGTCGAATGACACTTCATATATCTCGACTGATGTCCGGGAAGTGGTCTGGTCGTGAGTGACGGAACTGCATATACACACACTAGAAATTGCACAAATACTGCACTGGGATATGTGTATACGCAATATACACAGTATAGAGAAAATTATTTAGTAATGATGCAAGAAAAAAAACGGTGATTTTTTACAGAAAAAAGGTTATTATGAGACTCTGATACTAAAAAAGGAGGTAAATCCTAATCCACTTTGTAGTACATTACTTCCTGTAGCGGGTAATGTAGTCAGGTGTCACGAATTGTGGGTCCTTGACACGGGTGTATCCATCCATGCACCTTTTGTCTGTGAACACCACTAGTGCCTAAATTATGTATAGGAGTTTTTCCAAACTCAATACAACCAATATTTCACCTGGCCTCACGCGAAACTCGCCGATTTTGAAACACATTCATTAACTTTTGGAGGTACTTGAAGCCCCAGGGACATTTTCAACACATTCCCAAAAAGTCTCCAATTTTTTTTTTAAATTTCTTATAAGAACAGAGTGAAATACAATTATAACGTTTGGGTAGGTCCGATATTATCGGCTAACTGAAATTTTGAAATTTGCAAAAACTGGACAGTTTTTGGCGCCTTCCTACTACGACAAATTGAAGATAAAGATTTTTATTTCAAATAAACTTTGTTCTCCATAATCAGTTCGTTCAATATGGTACAGAACATTTTTTCGAAAATGTTACTTGTTTCCGCCTCATATTGCGTGCAATATTACTTTCCCGCTTTAGTTTTCTATTTTCTTGGGTCTGGGCTAGCTATTCGGAATTGCCACATACTCGTGCCAGCTGCCATTTATCGCCGCCCGAATTAAATTTTTTCGACATTTTCTTAAGTTTTTGGTTTCCTAATGGCAGAACGGAAATATTAATTTTAGAAAACTAAAGAACATTAAAACTTCGTCATATATGGCAATTTTCCTTGAAAAAGTTGTAGCCGTTTAAAACAAAAATGGCATTTAAGCGCTACTAAAAACGCGAAATTTGAAGCTCATTTTCACAGACCATTTTCGAGTTTTGAAAAGACTTCATTTGACGTCATTTGAAGCATATTAACTCACAAATACAATAGTGTTTACAAATTGTTGGTAATGTGCATATTAAAGGTGTCACAAAAATCTTTCATAAAAATTACAATTGTGTAATTTTTGCAAAAACAAAAAAAAATCTCAAAATGAACTTTACGTCATAATAAAGAGTGCAATTAGCACTATCCGTTCAAAAACTTTGAAGAAAAAACGTGGAGTAGTTTATGAGAAAATAGAGTTCGAGCGTTTCTGAAAATGCGGAATTTTGAGCTAGTTTTCACAGAAATTTCTTGAGTTGTATTTGCGAGTTAATGTGCTTCAAATACACTGTTCTCAGTACATTTCTGCGAACATCTTTCAAGTCGATCGGGAGATGCGCAGCAGTATGAGTCAAATCCTCGACCGGTTACAACGTATTTCTTAACACCTTGCGCTGACCCGGAGGTTATCTCCGTGACGCGACCGTTGCCGAGTGTTCGATTTCTCGTCCGAATGCCGTGTGCTGTTTGGGGTATTTATTGTTTCTTTTGGTATTTTTATCGTTCAATAAAGTCGATAAAAGGAAACAATTCAGAAAAATGTTTGTGGATATGATAGATGAAAGAACTGATTTTGAAATTTGTAATGAATCCGACAGAGAGGAAGTAGATTATCTACAGAACAGTGATCATAATTCTTCTTCGGAAGAATCGGGTGATGAAATTTCAATACCCGTTTCTCATCTGCAACTAATTTCTGCGTTCAGGAACAAATAAACATGCAAATATGTCTATGAATGAAAATCTGAATGGGGTAAAATACATGGAAGGTAAGGTAGGCTATAAAAAATCATATTTCAACCGAGCTTTGAGATGAAATTGCAGAACGTGAACTTGATGACGCTGCAATTTATTTCAAAAATTCATCTCTGGATTGTTCTTCGTTTACAGGAAAAGACTAAAGAAAACCTGTGGCTTATGTATAAACCGTCTTAAGACGTTCGTACGCCACGCAATAATGTTGTCTTGCATTAACCAGGGGTAAAAGGTCAAGCACGCAATGTGAAAACCGTAGCTGGTGCATGAAATATCTTCTTTCCTGATTCATTGCTAGAGAAAATAATAACAAATCAGTGAATACACGAAGTCCGATCAAACTGGAGTCGTAAAAGGAACACGGGACCCACTAACTTGGTTGAAATAAAAGCCGTACTTGTTGCTGTATCCAGACTCCCATGAAAGACGTTAAAAAATGTATCAACTGGCAGACGTTCCTGAGCCATCGCATGTCCCAAAATCACAAGTTGCGAGTAACCTCTCAAAGGCTGAAACAAGCTTTCTACGATTGGAAAAAATCACACCACAATCAGATGTTCCAAGTACAGGCGTTTCATGATGTTCTATTAAAAAACCCTCATGCAATAAAAAATTTATATTTTAATTAATATGTATGTAAAACTGAACACTACATTAATGTGTATTAAAAACTATATCAATTAAAAAAATTGACTCATTAAATGTTTTGTTTGCGTCCAATTTCTGAAACCAGAGGTTTCCTCCGTGATGCGACTATTTAAGGTAAATAGATTCACGCGACTAAAGAAGGGTTAAATATAAGGAACGTTTCAAAATATTAATAGTTTTTGCCTAATTATTCATTATATCGTTTTCGTTTTTAGAGTGATGGATGAAATGTAGAATTGCAATATAATAATACTATCTGGCAATTAATAATTATGGCATCTAGCTCATACTGAATGCATTACTTTATAAACATATTATGTATGCTCTAACATGCATGCCTTGCCATAAACAGCAATTGAGTATTGTACAAGCATACTTCTAATTATGTTGTATTCTAATTGTATTGTTTTGTATTCCGTATTTTATGTTTTAATCATCTGAAGACGCAACGCCTCGATTATATCAGATTGAGCAGTCAGTCCAGGCCTTCGCAGCAGGTGCTGCCTGCGCCAGTTCCCAGAGTCAGACTATGCATAGAATGCAGCTGCACCACGCCAGACGTTGGCTCGCCGATTCTCAGAAGACGTTGCACAACATATTTAACTTGATCTTTGTAAGCATTACCAAAATTCCTTACTTTCACTTTGATATATGATCACACATTTTGCTTAAATCATAATTTAAGCACAGCCCGAAATCTTTGTATTGTAACGTACTAAAATCAGTTCTCATTGGCTGAAAATCCTACTGCCGCGACGCTACTTCGCCGCATCAGCGACCTGCGTCAGTCCGACTCTGATACTGTTACGAGGCACATTAAGTCTCTCGCCTCCAGTCCGCACGCAAATGCATCTATATTTCCTTTTTGTCATCTTCTCCACAATGTTTTAGTGCGTGTGTGCAAGATCTGTTAAATGCTGTTCTTTATCCACATAACTTAATGTATACAAACATAACTTTCTTTAACATAACTGCTTTTCTTCATGGCTGTAACATTCTTACGTGTGTTGCACAATGTCCACAATCATTGCTTGAACTCATAAACAGTGTATGTTAATTAACCGCTAACAGGTAAAGTGCGTTGGTAGAGATTTCTTTTATATATGTGTAACGTAGAATACATATGCTGCAAATCTGTTACCAAACAATTGAACCAATTACTATGTTGGAAATATTCTGACACGCGTTGTGCTGTCTCGTGATTCTGTTGCCTGAACTTATAAACGTGAAAGTTTGTGCCAAGTTCTGTCTGAACTGCATTTATGTGAATACTGCATATTTCATAGCATGCAATGACGTTGATTGCAAATTAGTCATGCAAGATACTGCGATGAGCAATGCATTGGTCAGCAACTCTTAACAAATCAAGCTGTTGGCCTCCGCTGTCTAGAGAGGGGACTACGTGCTAGCATTTCTCATGCAAGCTTCACTGCCTACGCACACTTCGCACAGCTCCCAAGGAACGCCGGAATAGCTGATTTGATGAAGGACGAAAACGCGAGCTGCCTCGGCGCGCGTGTCCTATCGCGTAACCTAAGTCACTGTCAACATTATTATATTTTCTTTACGTCATTTGTATCAGTGTAATCTATGTGGTCTAAAGTGATTTGTGTTCCCATCTCACCAAAGCCATGCAAATCACTAATTACTGTGATATTCTCAGTGCACTTTTTATCGTAGACTTTCATGGCTTACTGGCATTACTTTAATCTCAACTGCACCAACGCTGCGTTATAAATTGCATAAACAATACCTTTAAAAGTTGCTTCAATCATAGCTAATTAATTAACTAGGTTATAATAACTCAGTACAATTATGTTTCTTAATTCAAGTAATGTATTCTGAATAACCCCGAATGATAGCAATTTCCCTGGAATTTTATGCACTATTATTTCAGAAATCTAGAGTGTGTATGTTCGCTCCTAAACATACTGGTACTTCGAAAAGCAATTGTTGGTAAGTGGTAGACCGTGGCCGACGACCCGTGGCCGACGGCCACGGGTAGACCTGGCAGCTATTGTAGCAAGGCCGTCTAGAATAGTATACAAGGTGTGTCCAAAAAGTCATGAAATATATTTTTTTGCAGAGCTACTATTAGTTGAAAGCGCACTCGGACTGATTGGGTTAGGTGGGGGGACCCTCAGCTTTACAGCGCATCAAAGCGCAGTCTGCTCCGAGCAACGGTAGCATCGGCATCGTTGAATAAGTGGGCCTCTGTTTCGCGACCTCGTCACGACACGCGATGAATGATTCGGTCGGACAACGTTGGGCGATCAAGTTTTGCACGAAGCTCGATAAAACGCCTTCCGAGACTCACGCAGTGTTAAAGCAAGCCTACGGGGAGTCTGCCATGAGTTATGTGCAAGTTACGAGGTGGGTGAAGAAGTTTAAGGATGGCCAGGAAGGGGTGGACGATGACCCTTGTTCTGGAAGACCATCAACAAGCAGAAACGAAGCCAATGTGAATCGTGTTCGTGAATTGATGAATTCTGACCAGAGACTGAGTGTTCGGTTTTTAGCCGACACCTTCTACGTAGATGTCGTGGAAAGATTAAGAACAAGGGTCCTCCGAGTGCGAAAAGACGTCGCCGGTACGTGGCTGTTGCATCACGACAACGCGCCGAGCCACACATCTCTGCGAGTCCGCAAGTACTTGGCCAAGCACAACCTGGGAACACTGCCGCAGCCACCCTACAGTCCTTACCCCTCTCCACCGGACTTCTTCCTGTTTCCCAGGATTAAAACCGTGCTCAAAGAACCCCGTTTTGAGACCATTGAGGACATCCAAAAGGCTGTGACAACGTTCTTAAACGAGGTTCCGGTTGAGAAGGTCCAGGGAGCTTACCAATCATGGGTGAAGCGCTGAAAAAAATGTGTAGATGCTAATGGTGACTACTTTGAAGAATTTTAAAGCTTTGTGCATTTATCGCCAATTATTGTTTTTTAAAAAAATGTATTTCATGACTTTTTGGACACACCTTGTATTAGAAGGCCTAAGCCAATGTGAATGTCATGTGATCTGACGTCACAATCGGTGGCTGAATATTTGTCATTTTCGCACATGCTCTTGTCAACGAGCTAGATTATTCTAGCTAATTAGCCCTCGTATGATAAGTTTAGAAGCGAACGGATGTTTTAATAATTCAGTATTAATTGCGTGCTCGGTTTTCTGCATAAAAAGAATTCCTTTGTCCATTATCTTCAAGTAAGCAAGGTATGTCTACTTCTAGTATTGATATACGTATGTGGTGCAATTCTCAATTATTTTATGTAATGTGTTGTAATATGTTTTCTTGGTTGCACTTGGATGTTTGGTTATAGTATTATGCGCTGCATTCTTTTTAGTGAATGCAAACCATCCTTAAAGGAAGACACTTTGAAAATTAGGCAGGAGAGATTTATGACAAAATATCAAGCAAGTGAAGTGTGCCGTGCTGTTGATCGAATTATGATGGATCGACGGCACGCGTTTGAACTTTTAAATTTCCAAACAATCCTGCTCTGTGACAGAAGTGGATGAAAACATAAATAGGAAAGATTTTGTCCCCTCAAAGAACTTGTGTGTGTGTAAAACACTTCGTCTCAAAATGTATTCTCTACCAGAACAAGGCAGTAAGAAGATATAGTATCGAAATATTTACTGAGGAACGTATTCAACCATAGTGAAAGCCCATATATACCCTTCTATCTCAGTGAACAGTAACTACTTGACGAAAACTCTCCAAGTATTTCAGATATAGTTATCTGAAAATTTTGAAATTAAGTTCCTGAAGCGTGAAAATCAAATAACTTTATTGAAGGGCTTTGTATGAGAGACAGCGATTCGATTAATAGAAAACACAGTTTTGAGTTGTAGACAAATTCTGCTCACATTAATAGAACATAGTACTTTGTGTATGTCAAACAATTTATTCAATAAACACCACACATTAGGAATGTTCAGTGATAAATATAATGGTTTCAAGAAGTAAGACGCGAGGTCACAAAAGTGAGTGCAAAATAGGAAGACAAAGTCAATTTAAAGCGTCCTAAACAAATTTCTATGTATTTACAATGTGATTTGTCTTTGAATAAACGCATAAAGTCTTACATAATCTGCTGGAGTACCTTCTAAATAAAATATTACTTTCCATCCTTCATCTTTTATTTTTGAGCAGTTTGATTTTATTAACTTACCTATGAATCAGTGGCGTAGCCTGATTTTTGGCTCAGGGTATGTAACTCGAGAAATGAGAAAATAATTTAAAACCCTTAAATGTTCCTTATTCTCTATTTTAAAAGTTGCCCCATTTCATTTCGGACTCGTTAGAATGAGCGTAATTCATAAAATGGAAAGCAATGATCTTCAACTTGTATAGTAAAAAACAAAAGGAAAGAATATCAATTAATTTACATTGACGTAACGAAAAACAGTTGACAGTAGTTCTTTGATACATCAGGGATTTCATCCAGTGTCGATGAGAGAAAATTTAGAAATTTCATTCACAAGACATTACCATGGTCACACTTAAAATCTAATAGTTCTGAATTTCTGATGAGGTTCCAGAAAACGGTGGAATTTTCCATATCATCCTTGAGAGTTTAATCATATTTCATTATTTCATTTATATTCTATGAAATTATTTGTATTTGATGATCCCCTATTATCATGGCCACGAAATGCAAGCCCTTGCCTCCCAAAAAAGCACACAACTCGAAGTGTGATAAAATTTCCCTTTTTTTCCTTATATCACTGTTGTATTGCTCAACAAAGCCTGTGCTGTCTATTTAATAAAATGTTATCCTCTTAGATTCTCCAAACATTTTTAACGGTTTTTCTTGTGCTATTTGAGTGTACGAGTACTTATGTGTTTTGATAGCCTTGTAAATATTATTCAAATCTGCGTAAACATTGAAATCCCACCTTTTTTTCTTTTGAGAACATAAAAGATCAGTAACGTAGTGTTTTAAGACTTTTACATCACCATATCCATGATTCATTATCACAAATTTTATTATTAAAATGCCGCTGACATTTTATAATGTTCGAAATGATACTGAGAGTAGGTTTTTGACAATACTTTAATTATAATTTCCTTTTCAGATAATGTTAGTCTGCATATTTCTAGTTTTTAATTTGTCCACGGCACAAGACAATTCCATAATTATGTGCATAGCAAAATACGATTTCATAATTATATAGGCTCTTACTTCGATTGCATTGTACTCGCCATACCTTAACATGAATGTGGATTGCAGGGTCACATTCCCTTGTGCATTCAGCCACCACAATCCCCAACCTAAATTGGCTACAAATATATATTTACTAAATGCATTAAAATAAGATAGTAAAATAAATAAAATTACTACGCTAATTAACCTTGATCTCTTACAAACACCGAAGAAAACCATGAAATTTCGTAACGTAAGATTTATTTCATAGGCTCGCTGGGTGTAATGGTTGCCTGTGCATCTGATTCACAGCGCAGGCGAGGCGGCATTTCCGAGTGAGTCATTCATCCATGTGGAGAATCAAATCTTCAATGGCGCGAAATTTTAAATATAAAGAAATATTGTGTAATACAAAATGAAAATAACAAATGGACAATTTACAATCATTTTAAAGTAAAAATAATTGATATTGTCAGGGTATGCAACACATCACTCACATCCATGGACGCTACGCCCCTGCTATGAATATTTTACTGTTCCTTATTGAAAGGTTCCTCGAGCTATCAGTGTGTGTGGGATCTCCCACCACGTTTCACCTATTTTTAAAATCCAGTTTCAAAAGATATTTCACGTAACCAGTTTCCTAATTTCTAAATAATTTGGGCGCCAGAAAATGGTTACAATTTAATCCCTGATTATATATTATCAATTCTCTTAGATAAAAATCCTGCTAGCTCGGTCGATTGGGTTCTTATCAAATAATTGTTACTTCTTACTCCGCAACCAATTACTCAATCTGCCATTCATACGAAGTGGCGAGGAATCTGAAACCTCTACTCTAAGATTGCACGTAATGGCAAATGAAAAGCAGCTTACTTTCAACTATGAATTACAGTTTATTAAACATTAAAGATCAATCATTCTACTTATAATGCTTGTTTCAGATTATCATTAGGCCATGAGCGTCTTTTTGTTATAGAACCTTTATCCGTTCTTCCTTCGTCGCGCGCAGGACGCTTCCCATTCGACGTCGCCACGTAGAATCTTCTTGTCGCTGTTGTCCAATCTTCACTCTTGCTGAAGGCCACGAGGATCCACGATCAAGTCGAAACTTCTTAATTCAAAAGTGAAATTTTATAAGTCCACACTTGTAACTCCACCGCGAAAATATCCCTTTCACTTCAAAGTTCACTTTCCAGCATTCACTCCCACGAAATATTACAAGTCTCAATAAGTACCACTCGAACTTAACACAGCTCTCAGCGATCCGTTCACCTCCACGACACGAGACGGAATGAATTAATATTCCCCTTATCAACCCTTGAAACCTCGCCTTATTTTCCTTTCCATTGTTTTCAAACTTGTTCTAAACGTCCCTTGACGTCACCCTTCTGTTCCATTACTTTCCCGTATTACAGGAAACAGCTACGTAGTACTGAAATATTCCACTTTATGCGCTACTAACATCTTAGCTATTATTTGAAACCTTCAATTCAACCGAGAAGCGTACAACTCACTGTTACCATCGCAGTGTTCTCAGAACTATGCGAATTCTACAACTGCACAAAAATAGAATACAAAAGTTTTGTAAATCTGTATTGGAAAAAGAAGCCTGATACCCTGAACAATATAGAAATGTATACAATATAGAAATTAAGCATGGCCCTATTTGAAGATGTAGTTTTGATAAATAAATTTGAGAAAAAAATTGTATTTTTAAAATTTTAGTTGTAAGAAAACGACGAAAGCGCAGTCAATTCCGACCAGGCTATTATGTTTGTCAGGAAATTATAGAAAAACTATTCATATTTTCAAAAAAATCAACATGATCTTATTTGAAGATCTGTTTTTGATGAGCTTATTCCATTAAGAAAAACAAACGTGTCTTAACAATTATAGATGTAGAAAGACGCCAAATTGTTTTTTAATTTTTACTTTTGCAAAATCAGGCATTTGAACGAACATGAAACCTGCACCATTCTTTAACCTTCCTTTATACTATCTCAGGTCCCAATTTAATCAGAAAACGTTGTGCGGTCTTTAAGAACAAATGGTTTAAAGAAAATAAAACATTGTCTATATTTGACACAATTTTTGGATACAAATACTTATGTTTTTGAAAAATTGAACATGGCCTTATTTGAAGACCTCTTTTTATGAACATATTTTCTTGAAAACAAAAATTGTATCTTCATAATTGTAGTTGTAGGAAGATGGCGAAAAAATTTATATTTTTTAAATTTTTGAAAAATCAGTTTTCAACCAACATAAAACCTACGCCATTCTGTTAAATTATCTTCAGACCATCCAATAACAAAATTTAGTCAAAATTGTTGGCGCCATTTTTTGAAAAATTTGAGAATGTCCCAGGGGCTTCATGTAAAGTACCCTCCAAAACTAAAATATCGGTTTCAAATTCAAGGGGTCGCGAGAATATTTAGATCGATTGGGAAATATCAATTTTGAAGAAAATCTACTGAACGGTTTAGTCGCTAGCATTGTTCACAGACGGACGGACGGACAGACAGACAGACGTTTTGCTTTCAATTGTTTTTTCGGTATCAAGGACCCACAAAATAGGGATTCTGGCTGCACCACGTGTCAAGTGTTTATTTTCTTAATTTAGCAACTGTATTTATCCATTTTTTTTGTTACCAGGGCGTTGTAACAAGAGTTTTTCTGCCGAAAATCCGCCGTTTATTCGCGCAGCATTACCTAACTTTCCCTATACTATACTGTAACCAGACGTGTAGGTCGGTTGTGAGGAATTTCAGTGGGAACGTGGCTCTTTTTTGAAATTTTGAAAAATAAACACACAGTCGTTACCACAGAACAACATTTTATTGGATACGCTTTGAAAGCAAAACAAAAATTACAGAATGACAATAACATTGACCATAAAATAGAAAACAAACAAAAACCATTTGATAATATCAAAAAACATGAAGAGGATAATCAACTGCAAAATTATGAATTTTAAAGTTGGCACAAATTAGAATCCTAGCAATATCTTCTGTGATAAAAATAAATTGAAATTCAACAAATTGAATAAGAGATCTCTGGGGAGATGAGTGCACATAAAGTTACATCAGAGGGAAGAGCACAGGCATTTCGGACGACAGAATGTCGTAGTACTTTGTTTACAAAAATTGCAGTTAACCGTCCATCAACATACACTGCAAGAATCCAAAAAGACTTACCAACAAGATAATGAAGAGAATGTTGTGGTGGCTACTACAAAATGTAACCACCACAACAGAAATATCTGAACCTAACCCTTCTCAAAGCTGAAATGAACATTCTACAATGGAATGCAAATGGTTTCTACACAAGATATGAAAGGCTACAATTACTATGCCAAAATCACAAGCCCGAAATAATCTGCATTCAGGAAAATAACTTCAAGGCAAACAGCAAAGGTAAATTAAAAGTTTTCAAATGCTACAACAAAAATCGTCACTACTCCAATATAGCTAGCGGTGGTGTTGCCATTTTTGCAAAAGAATACTTGCCTGCAGAACAAATTGACATTAAAACAGATTGAAGCTGTAGCTATAAAATCCAAGTCCCAGCGACAATCAGTGCATGTAATATTTACCTTCCCAATAGCCAATCTCTCGATGCTAATGAAATTAAAGATTTGATTAAACAACTTCCAAAACCTTTTATCTTACTTGGCGACTTCAACAGCCATAACACAATATGGGGATCAAACAAATCCGACACAAGAGGACGCCAGATGGAAAATATTATTGATGAAGAGGACCTAATTATCTTGAACAACGGACAACCCACTCATTTTAACATGAGCAATGGACGTCTTAGTGCAATAGACCTTACCTTATGTTCCACTGCAATTGCCCCAAAATGCAACTGGGGTGTTCTCGAACAGCTACAGGACAGTGATCACTTCCCAATACTCCTGTATGTGGACTGTCCCCACAGTATTCCTGACAGCTTTGCACGATCTCTCAAATGGAATTACGACAAAGCAAATTGGGAACAATACAAGAAATGTATCAGCAAGCTCTTAAATCAGCAAGATATATTTGAAGAAAACGACGATATCGACCGTATCATTCAGACCTTCTCAAATGTTATAACAATAGCTACATATGAATCCATTAAATACACCAGGCCTACAAATAAGACAAGATCAGTTCCCTGGTGGAACGACGAATGCGGTGACGCAATAAAAAGATCCAAAAGAGCTTTTAACAAGTACAAAAAACACAACACCTTAGAAAACAAGATTGAGTACAAAAAAATGAGAGTGAAGGCAAGAAGGATCATCAAAGAAAGCAAAGCTAAATCTTGGACTGTCTTTGTATCATCTATTTCAGCATCAAACAACATCAAAGACTCCTGGAATAAGATTAATGCCATAAAAGGAAGCAAATTGTACAATTCAATTCCATTCCTACAGAATGACAACAAAATGATTACAGAGCCTTACTGCATCGCAAACATATTGGCCGATAAATTTACAAAAAATTCCAGCTCTCAAAATTATACTGCTGATTTTCTTCAGTATAAAGCAGAAGAAGAAAAAGTAGAGATTACATTTAGCAGCAATCAAGACACCGGTTCTCAATATCATTTAAACAACCCCATCTCCCTAAAGGAACTCACCTCAACTATTGACAGTACCAAAAATTCATCGCCAGGCCCCGATGGAATCCCCAATATACTCATTAAACAATTACCCACAGAGGGAATTGAAACCCTTCTGAAAATATATAACTTAATCTGGACTAAGAACATATTTCCTAAAGTACGGAAAACTGCAATAGTAGTTCCAATACCCAAACCTGGCAAGGACGTGACAAAAAGTGAAAATTACATACCTATCGCATTAACGTGCAACATGTGCAAAATTTTTAAAAAAATAATTAACTCACGACTCAGGTGGTTTCTCGACTTTCAAAAAATTGTATCCAATAACCAATTTGGCTTCAGATCAAACCACTCAACCTTAGCTCACCTGATAAGCATACACACGCATATACAAGAAGCATTCTCAAACAACCAACATGTTCTAGCCATCAACTTAGACATTGAAAAAGCTTACGACATGGTATGGATACACGGAATTCTAAGAAAATTACAGCAGATTGGAATCGGAGGACATATGTTTCAATTTATCAAAAGTCTTATGAAAGACAGGACCATACAAGTGAGAATCAACGGCTGCCTCTCTGAAGAAATGAAGATAGAAAACGGAGTACCCCAAGGATCCGTATTGAGCGTCACACTCTTTCTTCTTGCAATTAACGATGTAGACGCAAATATTGAAGCTCCTGTGTTTACAAGAAAATATGCAGATGACATCACCGTCTTCTGCAAAGGCAAATCTATCTCCTCAAGCCAACAAATCATGCAAGCTTCCTTAAACAGACTCCATGAATGGACCCAAAGAACAGGATTCAAATTCTCGGCCCAAACAACAGAATGCATACTATTCGCCAAGCACAATGAAGAGAATCTGCCTACACTTAGGCTCGGCGATCACAATCTGAAGTATGAAGAGAGAACAAAAATATTGGGAATGCATTTTGACGCAAAAATGTCGTGGAAAAGTCACATACAGATCTTGTCAGACGAATGTAAAAAAAGGCTCAACATACTAAAATGCCTTTCACACAACAACTGGGGCGCAGGTAAAAATCTGTTATTACTAACGTATAAAACCACAGTAAGAGCTAAATTAGATTATGGATCTGTAATTTACGATTCTGCCCGATGGAACGACCTCAAGAAACTAGAAGTTATACACAACCAAGGCCTAAGAATCAGTACCGGTTGCTACCGCACAAGTCCCATCGGAAGCATCCTAATTGAATCCAACGAACCAAATCTAGCACATCGCAGAAATACAATAATGTTGAAATATGCCATCAATGCTGCTTCTTCAATCAACCCAATAATACTTCACGATGTTTATCCAGTGATTCAAGCTGAATACAAAGAAAAGTCAAGATACATTCCCCTATATGCAAAAATTAAAACACTTATGCAAGAAATCGGCTTCCAGATAACACCAACAGAAAAGACAAGAATACACAATATTCCTCCGTGGACAATACCAGAAATACTAACCAAATCAGCTTCAACTTCTGCTGAGGAACCAAACCAAACAACAAAAGCCCGGAATCTACAACCTGCTGAACCCACCAGTGGAAATTACAACCCTCTCCGTACATATGCCTACGGAATAAAAAATGAAAACGAAACCTATTCAGTTATCTCTACGCAGGAAACCAAAATTAAACATCAACTTCACTCTTTCTGCAGTAAGATCACTGCAGATATGTGCTCACTAATGTTAGCATTCAAATTGGCTAACCAAACAAACCGCAGCCAATTTATAATTTACATAAAATCTCCCGGTATCATACACACTATATCTAAAAGAAATCTCAAAACTGAAATGGCTATTAACATACAAGAATTATACTACAACATCACCAAATCAGAGAAATCCATCACAATAGAAACGATCCAAACAGAAGAAACAATAGATGACAACAGTATATGCCCCGACAATGATAGGGCAGTTGGAGATTCAAACAGTGTATTGACCATATCCAACACAATTGACGATTTAAGGACATATATTAACAAAATATCTTTTGAAAAATGGGACAAAATATGGAGAGATCAAAAAGCCAGTATCCTTCACAAGAAAATCGAGCATATCAACAACCTTAAACTCAACAGCAAATTAAGCAGGAGAGAGCAAGTCATCATATCAAGAATAAGAACAGGCCACTGTAAACTAAGCCACCTTCACCTGTTAACTAAGAATACTCCTCTCATCTGCCCTATCTGCAGCATCCCAAACACCATACAACACCTAATTGTCGAATGCCCCCAATTCTCACAAGAAAGACAAAAATATCTGCAAGGAACGAACTTCGATTCAATCCTTGACTCCCCTATAACCCAAAAAAAAAAAAATTAGAGAATTTTGCAAACATACCAAACTTTCTGATGAAATATAAATGGAATAGTGTATACAACAAGGAGCAATCAATGTATATGCAAATATGGGTGTACACTTATGTATATGTGTTTAGCGTAACAATATTTAAATATATGTACATATTGAAGTTTGCAAACTGTTCAATATAATATGTTTTATATCTTGGTGATGCAATACATTGTCTGCCGAGTGAACAAGTCTATTTACCAAATAAATATGTTAAGAGTCCAAATAAGAGTATGTGTATTAAAAGTATTAAATGCACAAGACAAGTGAATGGGAAATACCTTATATTAGTAAGGATGTAAAGTGTAATAAGAATGACAGAACAAGGACATTTTTAAAACATTTGACGACGTAACCAGTCTAAAAAATTTAACTGTATATACAATTTATATTGTTAATTCATGTAGAGAGTGTGAGTCAACACGATTTGAAATAAGAAAGAAAAATACAATTTTCTTTATAGAAACGTACGTGTGACAAATGACGGGAAGAGACGGCGATTGTTATGTAACTTTTGGTGTATCAACAATGAAACTAGTAAGAGAATGCATGTTGACTTGATGGGGTACAGATAGTGTTGCCCGCTTGAAGTTGAAATTTGATACTGCATGTGGATGGATGTTAATGGATGTCACGGTGCAGACGACTGAGCAACTGTGGAGTTGAAAATGGTTTAATGGTTCCGCGCCCGGCTGTATCAAGACTCCGAAAAGGGAAGTGATTCAATTTTGATTTTTCGTTTTTCGTCACAACAGATTTTAAGAGAAGGCCAAGCTACGTTTCGTAAAGAAAAGACAAAAGATTATTTTCATATAAAAAAGTAGCATGACCAGTATAAAAGAAAATGCGGGCTTGTGTGAATGATTTTGTTAATGTTAAGTGTTAATATGTTGTAAATATTTATGTTTTTTGTTTGTTCTTTCAGTGTTTTCAAGGATATATAAACGTGTCTGTGTTGTACCAGCAGCGAGAGGAGATAACTACACCAAGTGATAGATTGTAAATAAATCCATTGCACCTATATTGATGGTGGCTGTGATCTTTGAAAATTTCTCGTTTTATTTATTTGGGATATTTCCCGTTTTATTTAATCGGGAAAGGGACATGCTACGTATGAATATCACACAATAAATTATAAACACCCATGTCCTGTATAGGCGGCTTCGCAAACCCATGCTCTATAAATTGTTTTGTAAACGGTCCGCGGTTCTACGTCACATGCTCAGCTTATAAAATAATGACGACAGATTTTGTTGCAAAATGTTTTATTAATTATTTGCATGAACGAAATTACAGTTGGAAACATAATTGACCGCACCGCAAAATTATTTTCAAACAGGGTAGAATCTGGAACACCACATCTGGTAGATTCAACCGAGTAGTTGGGAATTCGGGTGGCGCTTCCTATAACGAGCTCTTATACTTCGGACAATAGACAAATAGATAACGTCGTTGATACATGATCATCATGCTGTAACAAAAATCATGTTGCGATATAACAAGTTGGGTATTTCTGAAACATGTTGAACAACATATTTCCGAATTTTGCTTTCTTGATTTCTGGTACATGATTACTTTTTCATAGATACAGAGGCTTTTGCGAATAATTCAATTCCTAAATTACACGAAACGAAATGAAATCACTAGAAACATCCAAGATTTTGAGACTGCTTTAGAATGAATATTTGTCATCGCCAATCCTGCACGTACAATATTTAATTGTCTTTTTATTGCATAAAAGAATCATTATTGTGCACTTTTTTTCTTCTGAAAAATTGTGTACTTAGCAATTAATTATTCTAAATATATTTCTTGTATAACGATTATGTTAATATTCTCCAATTAAAATTCTCTCCAGGTTGTGCAGATTGTAAGTTTCTTAAGGGGAGTAACAAGGCCCTATACTAACTATGTTAATTTACTTGAATTTGTGCCCCATTTTCTCAGAACCTATTAAAGATGGGAATCTGAAATTTAAAAAGATGCTCTATTGTTGTATTGTACGTCTCCTGAATTACTGTTATACGAATTATGTTATTAGTTTTTTACAAAATTCTTATTGTAAGTAAGACTTTTTAAATATTGTTTTCTTACTAAATTATTTTTTTTATTTCAAAACGTAATAATCTAAATACATTTATTATAGTTCAGTAGTTTTATAATTATGGGAATATACTCCAAACATGTTAACAATGATTAAACAGTATTTGAAATTTTGGGGCAAATGTAGCAAAAATGTAGTTTTGCAGAAAATGACTTTAAAGTTACTAGTAACAGAAACTCATATTTACAACATGAAGATTTAGTATTATCCTGAGCCATACTCGAGATCATCTTTTTTAATATTTTCTTCCGAATTTCGCTTTCCTTCTCGGTGATCTTGCCTCCTCTGATGAGAATTCTGCCGCTAGCTGGCCATTCTAAATTCTTCTGTCATCCATATCTTCGAAGGTCTTTCACTGTATTGACTCCTGGAACAAAACCTAATTGTTGCAGTAATTTAATTCTTCCAGAATTTCCATAACTGAATGATATTACTCCAACACAAACTCGTAACCTAATGTTTTAATCCTTATAAATACATTCTTAGGGACCCTTATCCAAAATAAATTGTTAAAGGATTCGTTATAGTAAAAGACACTAGAAAGAAATCGAGTGCCTCCCAAACAGATCTGGCAGTGCATCCAATATCAAAATTGAAATGTCCTAAATGCGTGTTTGAAAAACCACAGCCTCCTAAATTGGTTTAGTTTTAAATTATGGCATTTTGAAACAACAGCTGGAAACATGGAAACCCATTAGACAGCTGCAAACCTAACAACAATAGCGTAAAAACACACTAACAATGCGATTTCTACTATGCGGGATATATCATTTTATTACGAAAACATTAAAAATATTAATGAATCTGAAAGAATAAAAATGTGAAAATTTTCAGATTTTGCTTTGTTACTCCCCTTAAATATGTTATTGGGAAGACTTACATTGACACTGTAAATTATATACAGATCTTTTAGGATCTGACAATCTTTAAATCGAGATTAGTTTGTCTCTCTGAATATTAGTTTTTGACTAGTATAGAGATCAGTAAGAAGGTAGTGAAGTGAATGGAGGGGTAAGAAGTTATGGAGGTTTGAATCGGTCTTCTGGGAATATTGACATAAATGGGGCATGCTGGTGCGCTTGATATTTCTACGTAAGTTATAACCCATAGAGCAGGGCGAGTTTTGGCAAGGTGTTGAAAAAATTGTTGGCCAGAGTTTTTTTAACGGTATCCTTGAATTCTGATTCAACTAATTCTAGGCGGATTTGTTGATGAGGTTGAAGCATGGGGCACTTAGTGTTGATCTGGTAGATAGGTATAAGAGACTAATGAATTCAATTCCCCAGTATTGGATTGTGAGTTTACGCGCATGTCAGATTACGTAGTGTCAAATTTGCCACAGGGACTTTGAACGTTTTTTGGCACACGCCTAACCTATAGCTAATCGACCGTGCTCACATCTGCTTTCGATGCAATTAGCAATTTAACATTTCTTTTGTATTAAAACGTGAAAATAGATGAAAAGACGCATCGAAAGAAGAAACGAGTTTTCTAAAGGCAGGGTTTTGTTTTCTCTTAGAAGCGACCAAGCGTCAAAGAGATAAGATCGCCTGCCTAAAAAGGATGCCTCTTATCTGCTTATTGTTTCGGCACCAATGGTCACGTCGCCCGTTGAAGCACATTTTTTCTTCTAAAAGTCTTTGTAACCCTTGAGGAAGAATCAACTTTCTTAACTTTTTCTTCCTGAAGGGGAGGGTATAAAACGTCAACTATGCTGAACATTTCATTGAGATATATTAAAATATTTGCTTCAAAGAGATGCCTGGGGTAAACGCAACTTGTGAGTTCTTTGAGAAAAATAGACGAAGTGGTTTAGCATTCATTTTAAAAATATTCACCTCTCTTTCTTTCCTTACAAAAATATTCCACTTTCAATTCATTTTGTTTTATTTAAAATATTTCGTTCTTTCACAGGAGCCAGCCAACTTTACTACCTCATAGTTAAGAAATGTACAGAAATGAAAAATCACTATTTATATACCACAGATTTTTGCTATACATTTAACTAATGTTAACATAAATGTTTAGTACAAAATTAATGTATTTTTACTGACGTTTTTACTTTAAATACTGACGTCTCACTTGTATTGTTTTATATTACATATTTGTGGATAGAGATAAATATCCCCTAGCAAAGTCACATAATAAAGATATTGTTCCCAGATGCAAAAGGAAAGAATTTACCGGGGCCATATTTACTGAATAATAAATTAACGATCAACAAACAATTTCAATGATGGTGCACTGACTTAACAATTGCCAATCAGGGGCAGACTCACGCCATGTGATTTTTAAGAAGTCTTGTAGTGATTGATTGGTGTTTCCTGTCAAGTCAACTGCGATGATCATTGTCCCGTACGTGTCGTGCATGTTATATGTCGCAAGGTGGCGGTTTTCCCCTCTCCCTCTGGAAATCCAGGTCCGGCGCCGACCTAACGCAACGGCTTGAAGTGTTTCCGCTTGCAGTTGCCCCAGCGGGGCACAGCTCCAGAAGTGGGCGTCATTTACCTAAACATGCAAATGTATTTACATACATTCTACAACAAATTGAAAATACATATTTACTAACATTTAAATAAATAAACTTACATATTTACCCAAATATTCATACTATACAACATACACGCGTACAAACATATCATACAAAGACCTAGGAACCCTCTCATACACACCGAGCCTGTACCTAATCACTCATAATCATTTCAGACAAATATGAATAAACATTTTTACCTAACACTAAAATATATTAATAAACAATACTTTAATAATTTTTACATTTCTAACACGTAAAGCACTCGTTAACATAAATCAATAAACACCAACGTTGTCAGAATAGCCTACAAAAGACGTTTTGGATAGCGAACATTAACAGAACGAAATAAAATCACTTCAAT